>BJKM01000660.1:0-107500 GCA_015082035.1 Chaenogobius annularis
TTTAGAGCCTTCTTAGAGCTGCTTTAGAGCCTTCTTAGAGCCTGCTTTAGAGCTGCTTTAGAGCCTGCTTTAGAGCCTGCCTCTAGAGCCTTCTTAGAGCCTGCTTTAGGCTTTTTAGAGCCTGCTTTAGAAGCCTGCTTTAGAGCCTGCTTTAGAGCCTGTTTAGAGCCTGCTTTAGAGCCTTCTTTAGAGCCTTCTTAGAGCCTGCTTTAGAGCCTTCTTAGAGCCTGCTTTAGAGCCTTCTTAGAGCCTTCTTAGAGCCTTCTTAGAGCCTGCTTTAGAGCCTTCTTAGAGCCTTCTTAGAGCTGCTTTAGAGCCTTTTAGAGCCTGCTTAGAGCCTGCTTTAGAGCCTTCTTAGAGCCTGCTTTAGAGCCTGCCTTTAGAGCCTGCTTTAGAGCTTCTTAGAGCCTGCTTTAGAGCCTTCTTAGAGCCTGCTTTAGAGCCTGCTTTAGAGCCTTCTTAGAGCCTGCTTAGAGCCCTTCTTAGAGCCTGTTTTAGAGCCTTCTTAGAGCCTTCTTAGAGAGCCTGCTTTAGAGCCTGCTTTAGAGCCTTCTTAGAGCCTGCTTTAGAGCTTGCTTTAGAGTCTGCTTTAGAGCCTTTTAGAGCTGCTTTAGAGCCTTCTTAGAGCCTGCTTTAGAGCCTTTAGAGCCTGCTTTAGAGCCTTCTTAGAGCCTTTTAGAGCCTGCTTTAGAGCCTTCTTAGAGCCTGCTTTAGAGCCTGCTTAGAGCCTGCTTTAGAGCCTTCTTAGAGCCTGCTTTAGAGCCTTCTTTTAGAGCCTGCTTTAGAGCCTGCTTTAGAGAGAGCCTGCTCTTCTTAGAGCCTGCTTTAGAGCCTGCTTTAGAGCCTGCTTTTAGAGCCTGCTTTAGAGCCTTCTTAGAGCCTGCTTTAGAGCCTTCTTAGAGCCTTTCTTAGAGCCTTCCTTAGAGCCTGCTTTAGAGCCTTCTTAGAGCCTTCTTAGAGCCTTCTTAGAGCCTTCTTAGAGCCTGCCTGCCTTAGAGCCTTCTTAGAGCCTGCTTTAGAGCCTTCTTTAGAGCCTGCTTTAGAGCCTTAGCTTCTTAGCTGCTTAGAGCCTTTAGAGCTTTAGAGCCTGCTTAGAGCCTGCTTAGAGCCTTCTTAGAGCCTGCTTTAGAGCCTTCTTAGAGCCTGCTTTAGAGCCCTTCTTAGAGCCTGCTAGAGCCTAGCCTCTTAGAGCTTTAGAGCCTAGAGCCTTAGAGCCTTCTTAGAGCCTGCTTTAGAGCCTTCTTAGAGCCTGCTTTAGAGCCTTCTTAGAGCCTGCTTTAGAGCCTTCTTAGAGCCTGCTTTAGCCTGCTTTAGAGCCTTCTTAGAGCCTGCTTTAGAGCCTTCTTAGAGCCTTCTTAGAGCCTGCTTAAACACAACTCTAAGTTTGTGGCTCGCAGAATGTCCCTTCAGAACTCTTCTGCCTTGGTCAAATGCACTTGGTGGAACGTCTCGGTCACTGGTTCTGTCCTCATGAGACACAAACGTCACCAATCAAACCAAACACAACTTTATTGAGCCAAACCAAATCCCAAACGCACATTCCAGCTCGTGATCATAGAAACCATCTGTCGTTAAGAAACACACTTCAAACCGAGCGTGGGTCACGTTTCAGACGCCGCGGACTCTGAAGGACGCTGAAGGTTCTCCCACGTTCTCGTAGAGCACAGCGCCCCCTGCCTCCACCTGTCCGCAACACACGAGATCGAGAGGACAATCAGCCGCGACATGAGGAGGGTTTCGACTTGAGCACGACTGCAGTGATGAGGGAACTCAAGTCATGCGCTTCTTCTGAGCGTTTGAACTTCTTTGGTTCTTTCATTTTAGAACAAATAAAGACAGAACCTTCTCAACACGACCAGAGCGCAGGAAACAAAACAAAAAGAAACCCAATCACACAAAAGAAACGGCTCCAAAGGGATTGATTCCATCTTCAGTCCAGTTCACTGTGTCCATGGCAGGAGTTCTGCGGCCCAAGGACAGAGTTCTAAAGTTCAGAGGGATGGAAATGTCTCAGAACACGTGATAGTGGTTTGCCTCCTGGTGGCGGCTGTCTCTCCAACAGTTGCATTTCCCTGTGAATTCTGTTGGCAAAGTGTGTCTCTTCCTTCATAACTCCATGTCAAAGCGCCGGTCCTGTCGCTCAGAGACATTGGACTGAGATCCTCAAAGAGCTGCAGACTGTATTTGACACTGCCGTCCATTAGACTTTGGAACTGTGTGTTTGGGCCTTAAAACTGCTGCCATGGACACAGTGGGTGGATATCTTTGGAGCAGAAAAAGGTCTTCATGAAACAATGGATGACACAAACGTCACCTTCAAACTAGGACTGGACGGACGTTGTGATGGACTTACAGGAAGTGGAACAAATGTACCAGACTTTGGCCCAGGTCGGACCACCATGGTGATTTTCGTCTTTGCTGGTGATGAACTCTTTCTGTCGTAATGGAGGTCACAAGCTCCGGGACCACCCTCCCATGAGAGCCCTCAGCGTCCCCCTCCTCACCCTCCGGGACTCCAAATCCAGGATCTTGCGTTTCATAGTCCTGTTCTCGGCAGGTTCACTTCCTCCACTTTCAACTCATCAATGTCTGAAATATGCTCCGCCTCCTCCTCCCGCATGCTCCGCCTCCTCCTCCTCCTCCTCCTCCCTCCTCCTCCTCCCGCCTCCTCCTCCCGCATTGCTCCGCCTCCTCCTCCCGCCTTCAGCTCCACTCTGTCGAGCCTGGCACCGTTCTGAGCTCTGACTTCAGCCCTCAGCGACGCCATGTCACGCTGCATGTCATGCAAACACAAGGGCCACCTGTTGTAAAGTGGGACAGGGCTCGGCAGCACGTCATTTCTAGCTACGTTAGCCTCGTTAGCCACGTTAGCCTCATTACTCCTCGTTTTGTGGGTTGAAAAAGGAGATTTGAAAGGCTCACGTCGGGAGAAGCAGGGCGTGGCAGCAGGCGTGGCAGGGCCGTCAGTCAGGGTACTGCAGCCACTTGCCTCCACGCATACCCTGTAATATTTCGCAGTGTGGCATTTAAACTCATCTATCTCCATGGAGAATGTTCAGAAGTCTGGGTTTAACTTTCTATTTCCATGAAAGTTAAGACTGTTGCTTTAAACCGGGGTTCATGACCTTTTTGTCCCAGTGAACCCCATTTTACTGCAGGAAAAGATGGCGCCCAAACATCCTCCTCCTGAGAAACGATTTGTAATTATTCATGAAGATGATACAGAACAGCAATGATTCTAGAATAATTCACACAGTCGATTTGGACCTCAAAAACCACCTGAGAATCGGAACCACCCGATCTAAACCCGGACTAAATGAAAACCAGGTCTAATCCAAATCTGACCATGAATATTTTAGTTCTAACGATCAGAACAAATATGAGGACAAAAATGGATCTGCCTCGGAAAGAAACAAACACAGTGAAGATGTCAAACGGATGTGAAGGCTGCCCCCGTGTGGCGAGCTGCTGCAGTGTTCAGGATAAAGTCGGTCAGAACAGTTTCGTTTGGTGGTCACAATGTTCTGGCCGATCCGTGGAAACTATAAACTGCGAGAAAGTGTAAAAATGACAGACTCACAGTCCGTCTCCTCTGAGGCTCGCGCCGCCCTGAAACACAAACGTTCAGACATTCACGGTGTGAAACAGGAGGGTGGGAGGGCATCTGGCACATACGAGACTGACCTTTGACCCTGGCCCAGAGCAGAACTGCAGCCACAGAGCAGAGCAGCGCCGACAGAGCCACAGACAACAGCACATGTCTGAGCCACAGAGCTGCAGCTGTCGAAACGTGACAAACATCAGTGAGAATGATATATTCAAACAAATCCAAATACAATACGAACAGAATGAAACGGAATGAGTTTAGTTCAAGTGAGTTATTTAGTCCAAAGAGACTGTCGTTGTGGCAGGAATGAACTGACCACGAATCAGATGTCTTCTGTTGAACAAAGGTTTTACAGTTTTACATCCATCCAAACATGAGCGATATCGACACAAAGAAATGTCTTCATCTTAAAGTCTGTAAGTCTTTTCCTCTGATAGATTTGGACAAAAGACTTAATGTTCCAATTGAGTGCAATCCTCCAAAGGAACAAACAACAAGAAGACTGTCCCTGCAGGTGTTCAGACTGTCCCTGCAGGTGTTCAGACTGTACCTGCAGGTGTTCACCTGCACTGTACCTGCAGGTGTTCAGAGACTGTACCTGCAGGTGTTCAGAGACTGTACCTGCAGGTGTTCAGAGACTGTACCTGCAGGTGTTCAGAGACTGTACCTGCAGGTGTTCCTGCAGGTGTCAGAGACTGTACCTGCAGGTGTTCAGACTGTACTGCAGGTGTCAGAGACTGTAACCTGCAGGTGTTCAGAGACTGTACCTGCAGGTGTTGTCAGACTGTACCTGCAGGTGTTCACAGACTGTACCTGCAGGTGTTCATTGACTGTACTTGCAGTGTTCACAGACTGTACCTGCAGGTGTTCAGACCTTGCAGGTGTTCACAGACTGTACCTGCAGGTGTTCAGACTGTACCTGCAGGTGTTCAGACTGTACCTGCAGGTGTTCACAGACTGTACTGTACCTGCAGGTGTCACAGACTGTAGTGTCAGACTGTACAGCAGGTGTTCACCACTGTACCTGCAGGTGTTCAGACTGTACTGCAGGTGTTCACAGACTGTACCTGCAGGTGTTCAGACTGTACCTGCAGGTGTTCAGTGTACTCAGACTGTACCTGCAGGTGTTCACAGACTGTACCTGCAGGTGTTCAGAGACTGTACCTGCAGGTGTTCAGAGACCTGTACCTGCAGGTGTTCACAGACTGTATACCTGCAGGTACTCACAGACTGAACCTGCAAGTGTTTCAGACCAAGTACCTGCAGGTGTTCAAAGACTGTACCTGCAGGTGTTCATTGACTGTACTTGCAGGGTGTTCAGAGACTGAACCTGCAGGTGTTCAGACTGTAAAACATTACCACAAACACATTAGGATCACACACACACACACACACACACACACAACACAAAGGGTTCGGGGTCCATCAGAAGTACCAGTACCAGATGGGGGCGCCACTGGATTAGGGGCCGTGTGGTTCAGGAGCTTTGTCTCGGCTGAAACGTTCCAGGGTGAAGCAGTTCTGAAGGTGGTCCTGGTTCTTTGGGTGGTCTGGATCGTAGTTGTTTCATCGTCTAAAGGAAGAAATGAAATCCTTCAGGAAGTGAGTGAGTCAGTCGTTTGATGGCTTGTTCCTATGGTAACGCGGGCTGGACAATAACTCTGGAGCTCACTGTGGACACTGGATTTAGTCACAAGAATGTTTCCAGATTAGAAAATGACACACATAAAACACAATGATTTCTTTCTTGAGTGTTTCTCAGACAAAGGATCCTTGAGCTCCTCAGCATTAAACCTCCAAAGGGTTTTGGACTTGTTCCTCACTTAGATCTTTTGTGCCCATGTCCACATCAGCCATTTTCGATCTGTCTTTGTTCAATACAAAAGTGCTTTAGAGTTTCGAGCAGTAGATCGTATGTGGATTAGAGAAAGGGGCGTGTTCATCCCCCAGATGTCCATTGACCCTAGAGTTTGATCACTTTGTGGATTTGATCAGTTCTTGTTTTTCCAGGGCTTTTGGACTTTGGTACGTCCAATGCAGGCTGAACATGAAGGTTCCAATCGCCACCACAGATCAGGGTTACAATGAATATTTTCATGGCAACAAGAAATTTAGGGAGATTTTCAATGTTTGACAAAAGAAGTTCCCATTGAAATTGATGTTCAGAGGAAAAAGCAGCAAGAAGTCATAAAGTAAAAGTGATATTTGAACAAACGCCCAGAATGAGTGTCGTCGGGTCAAACGCGTCTCTAGGAACAGGATTTGTCAGATTGTCTGGTGTTTGGCTCTGCTGTCGTGTCCTTCTCACCTGGAGGTCGAGGGATGAGGGTTAAAAGGGTCTTTCGAGGTTTTGATCCCCTTTTGATTTGACATTTCAGAGTGTGATAAAAGTGAGACGGAGGAGACGGATCCTTAAAGGAGACAGAAACATCACATCCAGAGTCAGAGGGAGAGATCTGCAGCTCTTCAGCATCTCTGGTCACTTCTTGGTTGTTGTTGAACCATTTCACGTTGTAGACGCACGATCCAGATGTTGTGGACACAGAGCAGGTCAATGTCACTGAGTCCTTCTCCTTTTCCTGAGACACTGAGGATGGAAAATACAGACACAACAGAGAAACAGCGTGTGTTTCAAGCGTCAGCATTTTACTTTGGTTTGTTTTATGGTGTGAAACAATGAAATATGGAAATACTCACAGGACGCCACAGAAACACGTGTGTCGGTCCTTTCTCGTCCTCGTTCACAGACGTAGAGTCCAGTCTGCTCCTCTGTGACTCGCAGTAGAACCAGGGAGCAGTTCTGCAGGAGCTTCACTGACTCGTCTTCTTCTGCCTTCTGTCCACCTCTGAACAGAACTGTTGTTCTTCTGTCTTTTGTGTAGCTCCAGTTTGTGGTCTCACACTGGGTTTGAGGAGACTTCTTTTCACAGGACAAAGTGACGTCGTCTCCTTTTCTCACAGTTTGAGAGAAGAACTTTCCATTTGTGACTGAAATACAACAATGGATTTTAGTTAAACGTAGTTAATCCCAACTTCAGGTTCAACAGGACTTCATCTGGACAGAAGAACAAAACTGACGCTTCTACAACTCCTTCTGTTTGACACTTTACAAACGAGCTGACGAGAAAACCTGGAGCTGTTTGTTCTGAAGGTTTGAGGTTTACACATCTGCAGTCTGAAGACACAGAACCAGAACCCTTAAAGCGCCTGCGTCAGAACCACGCGTGAGACTACAACACAGTAAACATCATTATATCTAAATAAATCAAAAATGATGTGTGAAAACGTGTGAAATGACATAAAACACAATGTTCGTGTCTCGTTTGTCTCGTCTTCTTCTGTTTGGTTTCTCGTCCGACACGCGCTCTTCTGAGGCTCGTTCACGAGGAGTGCGTGCGCGGTCAGAGCGCGTGCGCGGTCAGAGCGCGTACATGTTTCGCCGTGACGTTAAAAATGTGATTTTTTAAGGATTTTAGAAACGGTAAAAGAGTGAAATTCCTTCTATTTTATTTTTAGACTAAAAAGAATTTCGCACTTTGGGTCATTTGACAGGCCGAACTGTTGAAATGGCCTGAGGCTGCAGTACCGCGGAGCGGCCACTACTCAATTTGGATCGCGGACAGAGGGGGCGTGCCTTATCCAGTTATTATAATAGATCCATGGCATGGAGGGGGCGTGCCTTAGATCCATGGTCAGAACTCGGCTTCGTGCCATTTTCAATGGTTTTTCACCTTTTCGTCACAAACTGCTGATGGATTTGGCATAAAACGTTCTAAAGCACGTGACTGGAGCCGTGTGTGATGGCCACGCCTTGTTCCTGTGCCTGGCGCCCCGCCCACACATGACTCACACAACAAAACACACACGTACATGCAATATACGCGCTAACACACACACCCCTCCACACACACACGCTCACACACTCACACTCACTCACACACACACACACACTCTCACACTCACTCACACACACTCACACACACACTCACTCACACTCACTCACACACACTCACGACACTCACACACTCACTCACACTCACACACTCACACACTCACACACACACTCACTCACACACAGTCACTCACACTCACACACACACTCACTCACACACACACACTCACTCACTCACACCACACACTCACACACTTCACACACACACACACACTCACACACACACACACACTCACACTCACACATCACACTCACACACACACTCACTCACTCACACACACTCACACACTCACACTTCACACTCACACTCACTCACACTCACTCACACACACTCACACACACACTCACACTCACACACTCACTCACACTCACACACACACTCACTCTCACACACTCACTCACACACAGTCACTCACACTCACACTCACACTCACACTCACACACTCACACTCACACTCACACTCACACACACTCACACTCACACTCACTCACACACACTCACACACTCACTCTCACACACTCACTCACACTCACTCACACACTCACTCACACACTCACACACTCACTCTCACACTCTCACACTCTCACACTCACACTCACACTCACACACTCACACACTCACACACTCACACACACACACTCACACACACACACTCACACACACACACACTCACTCACTCACACACACTCACACACTCACTCACACACTCACACTCACTCACACACATCACACATCACTCACACACAGTCACTCACTCACACACACACTCACTCTCACTCTCACACTCACACTCAACACTCACACTCACTCACTCACACTTCACACACTCACACACTCACACTCACTCTCACCTCACACTCACCACTCACAACACACACACTCACACACACTCACCACACACACACTCACACACTCACTCACACTCACTCACACACACTCACACACTCACACTCACTCTCACACACTCACTCACACTCACACTCACACTCACTCACACACATCACTCACTCACTCACTCTCACACTCACACTCACACTCACACACACTCACACACACACACACACACACACTCACACACACTCACACACTCACTCACACTCACTCACACACACTCACACACTCTCTCACACACACTCATTCACTCTCACTCTCACACTCACACTCACACTCACTCTCACCACACACCACACACACTCACACACTCACTCACACTCACACACACTCACACACTCACCACACTCACTCACTCTCACTCTCACACACACACTCACACTCTCACACACACACACACACACACACACACACACACACTCACACACACACACACACAACACTCCACTCACACACACTCACACACACACTCTCACACTCACTCACACACACTCACCACTCACTCACTCTCACTCTCACAACTCACACTCACACTCACACTCACCACTCACTCACACACACTCACACACTCACACACATCTCACTCTCACTCTCACACTCCACACCACACACACACCACACACCACCCACTCACACTCACACTCACAACACACACGCACACACCCTCACACACACTTCTGTCTCATGTCTGTGTTGTCTGTCGTCACTATTTGTTATTTTATCCGTAAAAAGAGCATAAAAACAGAATAAACAGACTTTACCACAGGTTTTACGCCTCAAATAAAGTCAGAAAGTCGTAAGAACATGTCATGGCCTTTAAGTAGAGTACGTGTGTTTATTTGTACTTTAAGTAGAGTATTTAAGTAGAGTACTGTGTATATTTGTTACGTGTTAAGTAGAGTATTTCAAGTAGAGTACGTGTGTTTGTACTTTAAGTAGAGTATTTTCAAGTAGAGTATGTGTTTTGTATTTATGCTATTCTACTTCATTAGTACTCTTACTCACTAAAACACGTCACAACCACAAAGCCTGCGTCACCACGTCATTACGGTCATTACGGTCACGTCACCACGGTCATTACGGTCATTACGGTCATCACTCACCGACGGTGTCACTGTCAGTAAAGTCGGCTCAAATGAACGTTCAAATGTAAAGTCGTAGTAAAAGTTCCACTGAATAATAAAAACTTCATTTCTCGGGTTTCATTACTTTGAGCTCAAACTCTCCAAGGCAAACGGAAACAGAGCTCACTCACCTGAGGACCCCCACCTGAGACCCCCACCTGACCCCCACACTGAGGACCCCCTGAGGACCCCCACCTGAGACCCCCACGGACCCCGGAGCGCACCATGAGAAGAAGTGAACGCACGCCGACGTTCAGACCTTCTGTTCACGGCCGAAGTTAGAAATAGAAATTCGGCAGATTTGAAACAGCCTGATGAAGTCTTCACACAAGAGTCTTCATCAAAAGTGTTCTGACTCCACCCATGAGTCATGTGACTGACCTGTGGCACAACCGCTGTACATCTGACGCATGTTATCGGACCGTATCATTTGTCAATCATTGATTATGTTCTTGTCTTCTGAAGTTTATGCAAAACAGCTTCGGGACCCTCGAAGAGCCCCACTTTTAAACGGCCAGAAAATCCAAATAGATTCATCTTTTTTTCTACTTTGAAAACACAAATATCTTCATCTGCTCAAACATGTGCAAACTTCTGTTTCTTTAACGTTTGAACTTACAAGTCCAACCAAGAACAGTAAAAAGGACTCAACAAAAGAGTGAGACTTAAAAATGTCAGCGAAAATCATTCGAGAAATATATGTCACGAAATCATGATGAAAACATGTGGTTCATTTTGTGTTTTTGCAAGTTCTCCCACTTGAACATCTGAGAAAATCACTGCTAATATTCAGTCCAGAAGCCTTTGTTTACAGTTAGAGGTCAAAGGTCTCCTGTAGTTCTGGACCAGTGACTTCGGCCTCCACAGATCTTCTCTAGATCTGTCAGGTTTCAGGGCTGTCGCTGAGCAACACAGAGTTTCAGCTCCATCCAAAGATGTTCCATTGGATTTAGGTCTGGAGACGGTCTAGGCCGCTCCAGAACCTTGATCTGCTTCTTCCAGAGCCTCTCCATGGTTCTCCTGGCTGTGCTTCAGGTCATTGTCACGTTGGAAGACCCAGCCACGCCCCATCGTCAACGCTCTGAGGGAAGGAGGTTGTCCTCTCCTTAACACAGTGCAGTCGCCCTGTCCCCTGTGCAGAAAAGACCACCAAAACATGATGTTTCCCCCCATGCTTCACAGTAGGGATGGTGTTCTTGGGGTGGTCCTCATCGTTCTTCTTCCTCTGTCCCTCACAGTGGAAATGCACCTGAGATGAAAAGTTCAGACCTTCATCATTTCTAAGTGGCAGAACTTGTAAAATCACAGGATGTTCAAATATCTGTGTTCCTCACCGTCATGAGAGGGTTCGATTGTGTTGGTTTGAAGGTGAAGATTGTCTCTGAGTCCAGCACAGACACTGACACCCTGTGAGTGCCCCCTGTGGCCCCTGTGTGACACTGCGCATTGTGCGTTCTCCTGAGAAGGTGATCAGCTGCAGACTTCCATCTCTGCAGGACCTGTACGTCTCCAGGGCTCTGGGACGAGCAGGTGGGATCACAGCTGACCCTTCTCACCCTCCGGCAGGAGGCCACGCCCCTCAGGCAGGAGGCCACTCCCCTCGGGCAGGAGGCCACTCCCCTCGGGCAGGAGGCCCCTCGCCTCGGGCAGGAGGCCCCTCCCCTCAGGCAGGAGGCCCCTCCCCTCAGGCAGGAGGCTACGGTCCATCCGGACCAGAACCTCCCGCCAAAAACAGTTTCTTTCCCTCTGCTGTTGGACTCATGAACACTTCTAAAACTCCTCCCACTTTACTGCAACTCTTCATCACTCACTGTCACTTTAACTACACTCTTCATCACTCACTGCACTGTATGTAACTGTAATCTTGTGTACATAGTAAGTGTATTTCTATTTGATCCTACAGTAATCTTAGTCTTAACGCCCTTTTGGATTGAACATATGTTGTTTTATTGTTGCTCAGTGTTTGTGTTGCCCTTTAAGTTCCTGTGTGTGAATTCTGTTCTTTCTGATCCGGATTAACGTCCTTGTAGGACCCTCATGTCGGCGGTGCAGTCGCAGCTGCCTCAGGTGAATACTGCCGGTTGCTCGGGCAAGACACTTAACCTGACTCACCCCCAGTGTCGCGCCAACTGTGTGTGTGTGTGTGTGTGTGTGTTGTGTGTGTGAGTGTGTGTGCGATGTGTGTTGTGAGTGAGTGTGTGTGAGTGTGTGTGTGTGAGTGTGTGGTGTGAGAGTGGTGTGTGCGAGTGTAGGTGCGAGTTGTGTGGATGTGTGTGTGTGTGCGAGTGTGTGTGCGGGCTGCGTGCGTGATGTGTGTGCGCGCGAGGTGTGTGAGAGTGTGTGTGTGCGCGCGGGTGTGTGTGTGTGCGCGTGTGTGTGTGCGAGTGTGCGTGTGAGTGTGTGTGCGCCGTGTGTGCTGTGTGTGTGTGCGCTGTGTACGAGTGTGTGTGCGTGTGTGCGCGCGTGTGTGTGTGTGTGTGTGTGCAACGAACGTAAGAAGTTCGATAGAACACAACATTTGTGTGCGCGTGTTGTGTGATGCGCGTGTGAGAGTGTGTCTGTGGCGTGCGTGCGTGCGAGTGTGCGCGTGTGTGTGCGCGTGTGTGCGTGTGCGTGTGTGTGTGTGTGTGTGTGTGTGTGTGTGTGTGTAACAGAAGAATGTGATGACCTGTCACAAAAATGCTCTTTACCAAACAAAGTTCTAAAGTTTAACTCTGGAGACCAAGTTTTTAAAAATGAGGCAGAAAACGTCATCTTCACCAAACACTCTTTTGGATCCTTCTACAAGCCACTTTTCTGTGAGAAATGATTTTCTGGACGCCCTCATTTTGTTGTCTATCATTTATGCCAAAAGAGCAAAAAATAAATAAAAACAGGAGCAGAAGTAAAACTGTTGGAAACACAAGGAGCAATCAAGAACAGTGAAAAGTGACGTGCACCTCAGAGTGCTACAAAGACAAGAAACACGCATCCCTTTACTTTGAACCACTTTTACCAACACTCTCACACCTAAAGCCTCACACTGACACATTTCTACTCTGAACGCGGACTATCGTTTCTACGCCTCAATTCAGTCCAAAAGAATGGACCAAACCCTCCCAAATGTAACCCACACTGATCAGACCGGATTTATGTGCAAACGACAAACACAAGACGACACAAGACCACCTTTACACACAATGAGCCAAATACACACACAAGACAAAGCCGTAATAATACGTCTGGACTCTGAGAAAGCGACTCTGTGAACCGGCCCATTTATTTAAAGTGCTGCACAAATTTGAAGGAGACGACTTACGACGGTCCAACATAACACCAAGGCTCTGGGACGAGGGGTGGGACAGGGCTGTGCCTGGTCCCCCTTCCTGTTTGCCTTTGCAACCATTGGCCCACTTTTTTAGACAACCAAAAACAATTCACGGTTCATGGAAACTAAAACTATATCAACTTGGTGACAAAACTATTGATAAAATTTAAAGTTTTTTTTTCTTTTTTTCCTCCTTCACTGTGGAACTCAGGTTTCTACTTCCCAAAAAAGTTTAATAGTTTTTCCTGGCTGAGAAGGAGGGTCTAAGGACAGGGGGGCTTGGGACATTTCGCCCCTCGAGCGACCATTAGCGGGTTGTAACTACTCTTTTATGACCCCTGTGGATATTTCAAAAGGGCGTCGACCTACAGACCTACAGACCTGGCACGTTAATCTGAAACTTTTGAAGCGACTGAGTTATGATGAATATAGCATATTTAAGAACGGTTTTCAAAGTGCTGCACGGACACAAAACAAAAAACCGTTGTCACCTTTGTCCTGACAGATATCACTGAATAAAAGGGAGAAAAGTGTTCCAATTGTTGCCCGTACATTTGAAACCCATGAAGACAAATAGAAAGCACCGACTACTTCTTTCAAAGCGTTAATAATCAAAGGTTTAACATTAGCGTTTCCCCATTGTCGGGTTGTCAACAGTATAGAAAAAACAGATATTAACCAATTGTAAAACGTATGGATCTAGACAACATCTGACCTCGACACTTCTAGAATGATCCTGAGAACTAGTGTGAAGACCATAGTGTTTAATAAATAAAATACAATGAATTTGTGCTGAAAAGGTCTATGGACCTAAAAACAAACAAAACCCATCAACTTTCAAGTCTAATTCTTGGACATTTTTGATAATAAACTGATAATCATACAGTCCGTCCCTCCATGTCCCACATTCAACATCGTTTCTACAGTTTGAGGTGGTCACATCAGTGTGCTGGATCCACACTGGTCTTCACTTCTCAGTCTGGACTCTCTGAAGCCTGATCTCCAGCTTTTTGAGTCCGACTTTAGGTTCACATGATCCAGCCTCAGCAGCTCTGTCTCCTTTAGTTTGTTCAGGACGATGCACCTTCAGATGAGCAGGTTTTCCCAAAGATGTCCCACACTGGTCAGAGCTGCTGCTTTTCTCTTCATAATGGCAAATCTGAATATGGCTCAGATGACTCAACCCAGATCCAAAAGCCTTCCCACACTTTCCACAGACATATATCTTCTCCCTGGTGTGGGTCCAATGGTGCACTGTGAGGTTTGTTGAATTTCTAAAACTTTTATTGCAGTGTTCACATGTGTATGGTTTTTCTCCAGAGTGGATTCTCAAATGACGTTTGTAGGAGAAGGAACGAGAAAACTCCATCCCACACTGGTCACATTGGTACGGCCTTTCTCCTGTGTGGATTCTCATATGATCTTTAAGGTCACAGGAATTTGTAAATTCTTTCTCACACTGGTCACATTTAAATGGTCTCTCTCCGGTGTGGACTCTCATGTGTGATACTAAATAGCTTGAGCGTGAAAATGTCTTCTCACACACATTACAGCTGAACGGCTTTTCCCCAGTGTGAATTCTGGAGTGTCTTTTGAGAATATCTGATGTAGAAAACCTTTTCTCACACTGGTCACACTCGTACGGTCTTTCTCCTGTGTGAGTTCTGTAGTGTTGTTTTAGTTTGGAACCAGAGGGCCATGTCTTTCCACACTGGTCACAGCTGAACCCCATTCTGTGTAGATCTGCAAAAACACAGCAAAAAGGAGTTTCGACGGGGGATATTAATATTAAATTAATCACAAGCCTCAGTGAGATATGAAACAGAAATGAGTTTATTCTTTGTCCAAGAATGTGGAGAGTGTAAGACATTCACAACAAGAACAACACAACTTACATACATTGTATAGTGATTTTAATACACCATTTCATAAGATACGCCTAAGCCTATAAATGCCAAAATCAGGAATTGCAGACAATATACTCAATACTTATTCACTCAGGTTATATTACTCTTCTAAATACATGCAAGTGGAAAAACCAACAGGAAAGTCCAGAGATCTAACAGAACACTGTTACAAATGCTCAGAGCGCTCACGTCCCGAGACGTAATAAAACAACTGTTGGACGATCACTCTTCCACTGCACAAGGCCCCAAACAATGGAACTCTTTCCCTGTGGAACTGAAGGGGGCAAATGAAGGGCAGATGTGGAACCACCTTTGGCCTGTTTCTGAACGTGTGATGTGTCTTTTGTATTACATCGCATTGTTTGTGACTGTCTTTGTGTGAAAGCTCAACTAGACACGACATTGAGAATTAGCCCCGGCTAAAATGTTGTAGTGTGACACGAGCTCATGAAACATGCATCAAATAAACCTAAAGCAATAAAAGTCAAAGTGGAACATCTCTGAAGAAAGTCATTTTCACTTACACTGCACAAGGAGCAAAGTACCAGGCTTTTCTCTCCAGTCAGTCTGATGTTATAAACGGTCATTTTGTGGTGTGTAACAGCGCACACACATGCGTGTTGTTTACATCTTCATCACATTTGCAGATGAGTAAAACTGTCCATATCTAACTTCATCCTCTCGTTTCTAAACTTCACTTATTACTGTAGGATTTGTGCTGAAACACACGTACATTTTGCTGTTAAACTGCTGTGGCCCGCTGGAATTTGAGTCTTTTATTGTCCAGAATAACAGTAGATGTTAGAAAGGTTTATCCCGAGGGTGTTAGCATGTATGCTAGTTTCGGCGCTAACGCTAACACTCTGCCACGGCTCTTTTCCACGTGCTCATGTTGTGTAACTCTGCTCTGGTGTTACTCACGTGGGCTCGAGTGGTCTCAGTCCTGGTTTTTCACACTTTGTGATGTTTGGAGGCTAATGCTAACCGCTCAGAGACATGTTTCTACGGAAAGCCACGAGTCTTTACGTCTTCTTCTGTGTGGTTTTCTGGCGCTTTGCGGCGCCGCCTACTGTCCTGGAGTGTGGGCAAGAGTATCTTATAGTGTTTTATCTGTGATTCTCAAACACATTAAAAGGTGCATTACCGCCACCAACTGATCAGGAGTATGAACTGGAACGTGTTACTCAAGAATTACAAAATGAATAAGAAAACTAAAGGAACATTTTTTTAAAGTAAAATATCACTTTATTTAACATATAATTACTCAGACTAAATTACTGAAATTCAATTAATTAAATCTGTCTCTCTCAGAAAGCTGATTAGGTTAACTAGGTTTTAATCCAGATGGACCATAGCCTTCTGCCTGAGGGGAGTGGCCTCCTGCCTGAGGGGAGTGGTTCATACAGACCATGTCCAGGGTGAGAAGGGTCAGTTCTGATCCGACCTGCTCGTCCCAGAGCCCTGGAGACGTTCAGGTCCTGCAGAGATGGAAGTCTGGAGCCGATCCTCTGATAAATGAGTTCTACACAGACTAAAAAGTGGTTTTCAGGTCCAGGAATCGGTGCATTGTTGACTTGTTGGTCACATGAACATCAGAATCAGAAATCAGACTGATGATCACAAATTATGCTCAAGAATCAGTCTTTCCGAGTGGTACAAAACAACTTATGAAAACATGCTCCACAGACCGACCACATCCACACACACACCCACACCCACACACACTCACACACACACATCCCAAACTCACTATGTCAGTCCAGTCCTTGATTGTCAGAGTGGTTTGTGTCATCCATTTCTTTGTTGCCTTTTTCCCACAGCCAAAAGGACGTTCCAAAAGTATCCTTTTATTGTGTCCATGGCAGGAGTTTTGAAGCCCAGTCTTAAAATCGACTGGGATGGTAATGTCAAAAACAGTCGCTTTGTTGACCTCTGTCCAATATTCCTGAGCAACAGGACAGTCCCAGAACACGTGATAAAGCTTTTTCTCGAGAAGCCACCGTTTCTACAACAGTTAGAATTTCCTAATTAATAATGAGCACTTGGACCTGGTGTTATGAAAAAACAAGACACATTTTTCCAACAGAATTCCTTCCAAACATGTGATTTTGAGGTCCTCCACTGTGATGTACAAACACTTTCCCCACACTTTACCAGTCAAATCAAAATAACCCCCTCTTTCCTATGTGTTTATAATATAATCAGTAGAGTGGTTATAATAACTCCTTCTTTGTAAAAACCTATAAACATCGTGTTTCTCCAAGTCAAAAGGATTCTTTCAACATCTCAAAGCTTTTCATGATTCTCTTTCACAATCTGGTGAAAAATCTTTAGACCTTTTGTAATCCAGACCTTGGATCTCAGGTCAGTTATATTTGGTCCAAAACCTCGATCATAACCCAACCAGTTTAAGATCTGAACCTCTTTGTTTAGTTTGTATGTTGTGATCAGCTCCTTCCATGTCGTAAGCACAGGTTTGACCCAGGGATTCTTAACTTCCTCCAAATGACCCAAGCGTTTGTCATCTGCCAGTAAGGCCTGCACAGGAACCCCCGGCACTAACATTACTCTCAATATTTTTCCATTGAGCTTCATATTCTGGGTCACACCAGCAACGCTCTGATTTGAGCTGAAATAAAGTAGTTTTCAAGTAAATGTGGCAGTATAGCCCACAGGCGGGCTCTGCCACTGATTGGACATATCTGATTGGTTTAGGTTGATGGATCTAGATGTAGCTCCATAAATGTTGTCATCCGCCCTCTGACTTCACACATTTCCTTTAGTACTGATGAGACCGTTTTGTATGGTGTCCCGCGGTGATACCATGGGCCCGCGTGGTGTGCAAACTCGAGGATGTACAGAGTGCGGTTGGCCGGGCGACGACCTGAAGCGTCCGAGCCTTAACTGAGTCGTGTGTTATGCCCATTTCAGATGCCCTGGAGAAGACCGTGTCTTTCCTTTTTGCGTACACATGCTACGCGTCTCCAAGCGCCTCACATCGCAAGGAAAGGATGGGACTGAAATCGCTGGGTGTTCTGTGTTCCTGTGGAAATGGGACTGATACGGAACAAATGGACTACACTATTACTACAACAAACTATTATTGATAATGATTGTATGACTAAATTATCACTACAGCCTTGCCTCTGTCGTTCCAACACCAAACATGCGTCTCCTCTTTTGATTGGACCTGGAGCCAATATCTACGTGGCGTTGTTGGCTATTTGTGTTTGTTAAGAGCTACAGATCAAAGAGACCACTCCGGACCGCTCTGCTACACAGAGGTAACGCTAAATGTCTAAAGTGCCTGTCTGCTGCCATTTCTCAACGGATCGGTCTTTCTGAAAAGGACAAAGAGGGTCGCCAGAAAGAGACAACTTGAGGTTTTTGTACATTTAGTCAGTTCTGGACTCTTCTTGAAGCCTGATCTCGCCAGCTTTTGAGTCCTGACTTTTGGGTTCACATGCGATCCAGCCTCAGAAGCAGTCTTCCTTTAGTTTGTTCAAGACGATGCACCTTCAAGATGAGCAGGTTTTCTGAAAGATGTCCCAACACCTGGTCAGACGCTACTGGCTTTTCTCTTCATAACGAGCAAATTTTAATATGACTCGCAATGACTGCGACCGGATATCCAAAAGCCTTCCCACACTTTTCACAGACATAACACTCTTCTCCCTGGTGTGGGTTTTGCTGGTGCTCTCTGAGGCTGTTGCAATCTCTAAAACGATTTAACTGCAGTGTTCACGATGCGTGTGGTTTTTCCCCAGAGTGGATTCTCAAATGTACTGTTATAATGGGGAGAGACCAAGAAAACTCTTTCTCACATTGGTCACATTTGTATGGCTTTCTCCACTGTGGGTTCTCATGTGATACTTTGAGGACACTTGAAATTTGTAAATGTCGTAACCAACACTGGTCACACGCATATAGGTTTCTCTCGCAGTTGTGATTCTCATATGAATTTTGAGGTGGCATGACTGTGTAAATGCCGACCCACACTGAACGTCAACACTCATGATGGTTTCTCTCCAGTGTTGGACTCTCACATGTAATATTAAAGAGCTTGAAGCGTGGAGAATGTCGTTCCTCACAAAAATCACAGCTTGAATGGTTGTCTCTCCAGTGTGGACTCTGGTGTGTCTTTTGAGAATGACCTGCTGTAGAAAACCTTTTCTCAGACTGGTCACACTTGTATGGTCTTTCTCCTGTGGTGAGGTTCTGTAGTGTTGTTTTATGTTTGGAACCAGAGGGCAATGTCTTTCCACACTGGTCAAGGTGAAATCCCCATTCTGTGTAGATCTGCCATAAACACAGAAAAAGGAGATGTCAAGACGGGGAAAATTAATATTAAATTAGTTACCAAGCCTCAGTGAGATATGAAACAGAAATGAGTTTATGTCTTTGTCCAAGAATGTGGAGAGCGTAAGAGGCTGTCAGCATCAAACCAAGTCTCGGGCTGCAGCCCATCGATTATTTTAGTAGTCGAGGTAAATCTATTTGATTTATTTCTTCGATTAAGTCCACGTAACACCTGTTTATTTTTTTTGTAGCATTCCGTAAACTCTTGTAGAAGCATATTAAATATATTGTTTAATAGACGTTACAGGTTCATAGTAAATAAACAAATGACAAAATAAGGAGCTTCTGCTTAAGATAACACATTTTATTGATAATTTCACATAAATTGTCCCAAAACAGCAACATTTCACTTCAGTCCAAAATGTTGTTTAATATAGAAGAATTAAGAGAAAAAGACATTTGCTCTGTGAAAGCCTTTATGTCGGGTGGGACCAGTGATCCTGGTGTTTGAGCTTTAACTCTGCAGTTTCGCGGCGTTGGCTCCGTTCACTTGGCCTCTGTACCATCGTCTCAACAGATTATTATATACATGGGTCGCCCGCCCTCCCGTGCTGTATCCATGCGACGTATTGGTCGTTTCAGGTCGCAACAGAGGAGAGGGCGGCGTGTTTTGAAACGTACGAGTGTGACTGAGAAGCAGAGTGTGTGGGGAGCGCGGGGGTCCGGCGGTGGCGCGGAGCTAGTGTGCAAGTGGTTAGAGTTGCAGCTGCGGGACGCCACGCGCGTCTTTCACGACAACAAAAACTCTTCCAGTCGCACTCTGTTGAGCCCTCGTTGCTGCAGGTCGCGAGCGGAACAAGCTCGGTTGAAACAGAAGCGCCAACGAAGTCGTTCTGTGCGTTCTGCACGCCAGATTCACGCGTTTTATATTAAATATATAATTAAACAAATGAGGCAATTACATAACAAAGCTTTTTTGTAATAAACTCCTCATTGACTCGAGTAATTATTGCAGCCTTAAACTGTCTGACCCAGAAGCCCGTTTATACACACGGACGTTTACATTCACAAGCAAGAACACACAACTTGTTAGTGATTTTACAAGTTGGTGGTAAGATCACATCCGATTGTTTGTGACTGTCTTTGTGTGAAGCTCACTAACACGGACATTGAGAATTGAGCCCCGGCTAAAATGTTGTAGTGTGACAGACTCAATGAGAGACACATGCATCGAATGAATGAAACCTGAAAGGAAAATAAGACAGTCAAAGTGGAACATGCTCTGAAGAAAGTAATGGTTTCCACTTACACTGCAGCAGGAGCAAAGTACGGGCTTTGTCTCCAGTCAGTCTCGATGTTAGTAAACGGTTCAAATTTTTGTGGTGTGGTAACAGCGCACACACATGCGTGTTGCGTTACATCTCAGCACATTTGCAGATGAGTAAAACTAGGTCCATATCGACTCATCCTCGTTTCTAAAGCGTTCAGCTATTACTGTAGGATTTGTGCTGAAACAAACGTACATTTTGCTGTTAAACTGCTGTGGCCCGCTGGGATTTGAGTCTTTTATGTCCAGAATAACAGTAGATGTTAGAAAGGTTTATCCGAGGGTGTTAGCATGTATGCTAGTTTCGGCGCTAACGCTAACACTCTGCACACGGCTCTTTTCCACGTGCTCATGTTGTGTAACTCTGCTCTGGTGTTACTCACGTGGGCTCGAGTGGTCTCAGTCCTGGTTTTTCACACTTTGTGATGTTTGGAGGCTAATGCTAACCGCTCAGAGACATGTTTCTACGGAAAGCCACGAGTCTTTACGTCTTCTTCTTGTGGTTTTCTGGCGGGTGACACCGTTTGGGCGCTCTACCGCCGCCTACTGTGTGGGGGCCGGCCGTGTATAGTGGGCATATCGCACCGGCCAATCAGAAGGAACAGGAACATTACAATGGACCAAAACTTTTGATTGATGAAGTTTATGAGTGTTAAAAAGGTAAATCATAAGAAGGACTCACCTGCAACAGCTTTGACTGATTCGCAGTTTTGATCAAAAGTAGTTGTATGTCTCGTGTGAACTACAAAGGCACATTCAGTAAAGTGCAGGACACAAATAGTGATGTCGGCATCATGTTAAGAGATTTACCCTTGCCCACCTTCTGATTGCATAAATACACTTGGAGTGGGTCAGAAAACTCCAGAGGTGTTTTGTTTGCAGGGGTCAAGAACAATAGCATTCACAGAGAGGCGACACTATCACACTGCAGCACTGACCTGTAAACTATTGTGTCCAGTTTATGTTCTGTAGAGAAATACAACCATTTTCTCATATCATTAATTATATGATATCTCAATCATTTATAGAAGATTGTTGTGCGACTATATTGGAAAGAAAACACAAAAAATTTACTGCTGTGTCATTTATATGAATTTTGGCTCTTGATTACAGTCTGGTTACCAGGTAACAGCCTGTGTCATATTTGTGCTCGTGAGAATTACATTTGAATAGAAAATGTGTACGTTAACACTAATAATCTACAAACTATTTGCAGCTCCGGCAAAGTAAAAGCAAAACGTAAAGCTTTATTGTAGCTCATTGAAGCTTCCTGCTCGCTCCTGCTCGCATCAGCTGCTTTCCTTATTTATTTTGCTTTTTAATCAGTTTTTGTCTTCCAAATTTTTTTTATTATGACTTTTAATCAACAAATCTGACGAAACCCAGCGACATGTCCAGTGAGAAGAGAGAAACAAACTCCTGTAAACGCTGTTGGAAATTTATTAAACAAGAAATTCATGAGCTACAAGCACGGATATTTGCTTTGGAATCTGAAAAAGGAAAAAGAGCTGCACCGATACAAATCCCTGTGTCCTCCAGTGGTAAGAAAGAGTCCACATTTTTTACAAGAAAAAACAGCCTTACTTTTCAAACCCAAACCGGACTGACTCCGTTTCGTTCCCAAAACTGTTTCAAGAGTTCAGGAAACAAACATCTTGGCAACAAAGTCCGGTTTTGAAAGCCTAAGCAATACAAAGGAGTAATTAACGCCACCTGAAATACAGCTTTACAAAACAGATTTTTAAACCACTTTCACAGACTGAAAGTACATGAAGGAAAAATGGGAGACATGACGTGGCGAAAGCCAGACAGAGACAGAGAGAGAATCTGTGCCTAACGTCAAAGCTGTCGTCTTGATTGGGGTGCCGATAAGTTCACGTGATGCATGAAAAAAATTAGTTAAACACATTCTTTTTCCCAGCGCCACAGTCACTGAGATTACGTCACGTATTTCTTAATGTTCTTGGCCAACCAAACATAAAGGAGTTTTTAAACAGCTGATGTGTGCACGTGGGCGCAGTGGACACACACGACGCGAAAGAGAGACTGAAGTTTTGAAAAAAGAGACTTCTTGGAGTTAGTACTCGACGAGCTTGAGCCTTAAAAATGGAAATCAAAACATTTTTCATAAGTGGACCTCTTCCAAACATCGACAGGAAGATAAACAAGTTTAGCGGCTGCTTCAGCTGAACACATGGCTGTCTAAAGAGTGTGCAACAAAGAGGAATTGCACTACACATTGAGAAAACTTCTATCTATTCTGGAAACGAGAAGACCTGTTTAAGAGAAAATGGCCCACACCTCTGTAGAAGGTGGAGTGAGGGTGCTGACAGAGAACCTGCTCCACGCTCTGAGCCATTGGGACTGGGGCCTGGACAGGGGCCTGGAGGTACCTGAGCAGATAGTTAGAGAAGAGAGGAATGAGAGAAGAAATTCCTGCTCCATTAACCAGAGACCGAGCCAAAGTTTCAACATCAGCAGCACCACAACCACAGCCTCCACCAAAGGATTTATCAACTCCACGATCACCTCCACCGCCTCCGGCGATTGACTCATCGCAGCAGCACCACAACAATCTTCACCATCTTTAAATTATTTGTGAAACGCTATTTGTCTGGTGCGCCGGGTTCACCTGCCTCTTTTAACTTCGCACTCCCCCGGCCAGCGCCAGAGTCATTTCAGTTCTTTCCCCTGCACGGTCCTCATCAAAGGCCTTGGACCCATCTGTGACAGGCCCGGGCAGCCGCACCCCTGCCATCGCCCCTGCCCTCAGAGCAAAGCAGCCCTGGATCCCCCCTGCAAACATCTACTCCCACTACAGATTCTTTCACTCTCCTTTCCATCTCCACCCTCACCCAGGGGTCTTCCCAGCCACCTTAGAATATACTGATCAAATCAGGGGCATTAAGATGGCCACTCCACTCACGCCTTAATATATATGCAAAGATCAAGAGTTCTGATATCAACGATGATGAACTCTCCCCGACTGTTTGCTACACAGACAAAAAAATCCCCACCACCTAAAACCCTCCCTTTCACCTGTAGTATCCCCATAGCTAGGAATCACTGCTCTCAGCGTTGCCGTGACTTATAGTCATATTAAAAATCAAAACAACCCGGGGCCCTGTGTAAAAACAGCCCCCCTAGTGCTATTTCTGTAGTCAACACATCACACAGATGGGAAAACAAAATGCGAGTCAGACTGCCCAATCATGAGAAATGTGATTCATGTTTCCCTGTAAAAAGATAACCAGTCCCAGTCTCACTGAAACTAGTCTGAAACTTGTAAATAGACTGTGCTAAATTTCTAGTCACTTTTTTGATCCTTCTTAATGTAACAAATCATTCTTAATTAATAATTTATTTCTTCTTATAATCTTGATTTTATGTTTAAACAGAAACATGGCTTGACAGAAACTCACGAGGAAATTGTTGTTCTAATAGAATCTGCTCCACCCAACTTTATGTTTGAAATCTGAAACACGAGAGAAAACAAAAAGGGCCGAGGAGGTGTGTGTGCTTTTGTTAGAGATGAAATAGTTCCCACAGGTTGTCCTTTTGGGGTGTTTTCAACATTTGAGTACGTATTCTCCGACCGCCTCCTTTGTATTTCATCTTGACAGGCCGTGACACGGTGTTTTGACCACCTGGACAACAGGTTCCCAGCCTCATTCCTCATCAGTTCAGAGAAGAGACCATGCATCAAAAGTGGGGAAATGATAAAACTTCTGTGGGACAGAATTGGTTTACAAAAGGTTTTACAATTTACGCCCTAGAAGTTTTGTAAATCTTGTGTTATTTGTTAATGTTTGTCCCATTGGCATGTGGAAACGTCTCCAGTGACAATGGCAGCCACTTTGTAGCTAATTGGTGGCGGAGGAGGTGTGTCAAGGCCAAGCCCCCGCCACGTGATCTGCCAGACACTTCTTTGTGCCCTGTGTATGATACTCAATGTTAGCATATTGTTAGCAAAGAATCGTATGCGCTGTTGTCTCTCTATTTCTGTGTGCAGGTGAAAAACTGCTCTCCCGAAGGCAGCTGAAGCTGTACTTCATGACTTCAAACCAGGAGACTGGATCCCGGTCAGAGAGCTAAGGTCCAAGCACTGGAGACCTCATCAGGTCCTCATCACCTCCACCGCAACGTGAACAATCGCAAAGAGAGGGCACCTGGATTACAATGTCGAGCCATCTTCACCTTATCGCCCGCGGAGCCGACGACGCGGCGCTGCTGTCTGTCCACCCCGTGGGTCAGACGCCAGAGCCGACAGCAGACTGCGGCGACCGTCCTGCACTTCAACCTCAACCCCTGAGGACATCGTGGGACCATTGAATTGCCACGATCTCAAACGCGTGAGAGCAGATAAAATTAAAGCTTGAGCCTCACCAGTGCCCGCTGATCGGCTGTGCTCCGAGCACGTGGCATTCTGCCCAAGTCCAGTGCAGAAGGAAGCGTTGGCACCATGTGGTAATCACATCTACATGAAGGTTCTCTTCATGGCTCCCCTAAACCACACCAGATTCTTCAAGAGAGGAGCCCACGGGAGCCAAAAGAGTTCTGAATGTTGTTCCATCAACAAGAGAGTCGAGGCCACCATCAGGTCACTAAAAAATGGGGAGTTTTGGTCTATTCTTTATCATTTGATTAGTAGCTTGCTGATATACAATGTTGATACAGTGGTTCATTTTTATACCGAGCTTGATATGTTCCGAGGGGAAACGAGGGCGAAGTTATAGCCCGTAATACTCGTACACAATGACAATGACGACACAACACTGTTGCCTTCATAAGCAGGACTCGTCTTTGTTCGAGAGTCAGTTCGGGGGGAGAGACTTCTTGTCTGTAGGAGAGAACTTCTGTCTGTAGGAAGGAGAACTTCTGTCTGTAGGAGAGAACTTCTGTCTGTAGGAGAGAACTTCTGTTGTGGGAGCTGTGTAGGACGATGAACTTCTTCTGGGGAGAGACTTCTGGCTGTGCACATGGCCCTAAATACAAATTCACCTTCGAACAAAAATAAAAAAAAAAAAAAAAAACAAAAAAAAAAATTCTCATTCTACCTTGCCTTACTTCTCTTTCACTACCTCAAGTCATTTTTTACACAACGCCCAGAAAGACAGTGGAGTATGATCCTTAATCAGTGGACTTCAGGAAAGTCACAGCCCCCATTCCCCCTCCTCATCATGACAGACTCCCCCCATCTCTTGACCACCGTGGAGAGAAGGTTGATCTTGGACCTTCTTGAGGCCACAGCTTCCTCAGCAAAACCATCACCCAGACAGCTCCAAGACCTCAAGTGGGAGCCCACCATCAGCTCCCCTTTAGAACATATTGACAAAACACGTTCGTGGACCAACACCAGATGACCATGGGGTTAGGGGTTAGGTGGGGTTGTGGGGTCTGGTGGGTCTGGTGGGGTCTGGTGGGGTCTGGTGGGTCTGGTGGGGTTTGGTGGGACAGTTGCGACTTGATATAATGACTCAGTTGAAATCAAGTCAAAGCTGTAGGTTACTGTCTTTTAATAGACTATGTGTCATAAAATCAGTCTCAAGGGATACAACGTTCAGTGGGTCACAATAATTACTTTTTTTACTCTCTGACAAACAACTACAATGTTTTTTATACTTTTTTATTGCTATTCACTTATGGCATTAAACATAACAGTTAGATACATTCAAGGATGACCCCACCCCTCTGTCCACTGCCCCCCCCCCCGCTGTTCTTGATAGATCTTTATTGAGGACTAAACCTAAATGTCTAAAAGATTCTCTGTTCTGTCGGTCTTTCTAAAGGACAAAGAGGCTCGCCAGAAAGAGACAACTTGAGGTTTTTGTACATTTAGTCAGTCTGGACTCTCTGAAGCCTGATCTCCAGCTTTTGAGTCTGACTTTGGGTTCACATGATCCAGCCTCAGAAGCAGTCTCCTTTAGTTTGTTCAAGACGATGCACCTTCAGATGAGCAGGTTTTCTGAAAGATGTCCCACACTGGTCTGAGCTACTTCATTTCTCTTCATAACGACAGATTTTAAAATGTTTCCGGTGACTCGACCGATATCCAAAAGCCTTCCCACACTTTTCACAGACATATAGCTTCTCCCTGGTGTGGGTCTGACGGTGCACTGTGAGGGCTGATGAATCGCTGAATGTTTTACTGCAGTGTTCACATGCGTGTGGTTTTTTCCCCAGAGTGGATTCTCAAATGAACTTTGTAATGGGAAGAATAAGAAAAACTCCTTCTCGCATTGATCACATTTGTATGGCCTTTCTCCACTGTGGGTTCTCATGTGAACTTTGAGGTGACTTGACTTTGTAAAAGTCGCCCCACACTGGTCACACTCATATGGCTTCTCTCCAGAGTGGATTCTCATATGAATTTTGAGATTACCTGACCTTGAAAATGATGTCCCACACTGGTCACATTCAAATGGTTTCTCTCCGGTGTGAACTCTTACATGTAATAATAAGTTGCTTGTGCATGAAAATTTCTTCTCACAAAAATCACAGCTGAATGGCTTTTCTCCAGTGTGGACTCTGGTGTGTCTTTTGAGATGACCTGCTGTGGGGAAAACAGTTCCCACACTGGTCACAATTGAATGGTCTCTCTCCAGTGTGGACTCTCATATGCGATACTAAATTGCTTGTGCATGAAAATGCCTTGTGACAAACAACACAGCTGAATGGTCTTTCTCCAGTGTGGACTTTGGTGTGGATTTTGAGACTACTTGCTGCAGAAAAACTTTTCTCACACTGTTCACATTTAAATGGTTTCTCTCCCGTGTGGATTCTGGTGTGGGCTTTGAGATGACCTGCGGAAGGAAAACTTTTCTTCGCCCTGTGTGAGTTCTGTAGTGTCGTCTTAGTTTGGACCCGGAGAGCCATGTCTTTCCACACTGGTCACAGGTGAACCCCATTCTGTGTAGATCTGCCATAAACACAGAAAAAGGAGATGTCAAGAAGGGGGATATTAATATTAAATTAATTACAAGCCTCAGTGAGATATGAAACAGAAATGAGTTCATATTCTTTGTCCAAGAATGTGGAGAGTGTAAGAGGCTGTCAGCATCAAACCAGTCTCGGGCTGCAGCCATCGATTATTTTAGTAGTCGAGTAAATCTATTGATTATCTTCTTCGATTAATCGAGTAACCAGTTATTTTTTTGGTACATTCCATAAACCATTTAAAAGGCATATCAAATAATTTTATAAATAGACTTTACAGTTCACAGTAACAAATAAAGAAAGATTTTTTGCTTAAAATGACACATTTTATTCTTAATTTCACACAAGTTTGTCCCCAAAACAGCAACACTTCACTTCAGTCCAAACGGTTTTGTTTGTATATAGAGAATATATAAAAGGACTAATTAACTTGTCACAGACTGTTTGTAAACAGTTATATGGCTATGAATTAATTTAATATAAGTCAGACAAATCAAAATGACACTTGTAAAACTTTACGTTGGGTGGGACCAGTGATCCTGGTGTTTTGAGCTTTAACTTTGCATTTTGTCGTTTTGCTGCGTTAGCGCCGTGTGCCGTTCACTTTGGCCTCTGTACCATCGTCGTGGACTTTCTGTTTCCAAACAGACTATTATAACATGGTCGCGGTCCTGCGTGCCGTTTCCATATATAGTGGCTGTTTAAAAGTAAGCGTGACTGGGAAGAGTTGTTGTGTGGGGGAGCGCGGGGGTCCGCGGTGGCGCGGAGCAAGTTGCAGTGGTTAGAGTTGCAGCTCGGGACGCCGCGCTCTTTCACACAACAAAACTCTTCCCAGTCGCACTCTGTTGAGCTCTCGTTGCTGCAGGTCCGAGCGGAACAAGCTCCGTGTGAAACAGAAGCGCCACAAGTCGTTCTGTGCGTTCTGCACGCCAGATTCACGCGTTTTATATTAAATATATAAATTAAACAAATCAGAGGCAATAAAATAATCAAAGCTTTTTTTTTTGTAATAGAATTCCTCGATTTACTCGAGTAATTATTGCACCCCTAAACTGGTCTGACCCAGAGCTCGTTTATACACACACGTTTACATTCACAACAAGAACAACACAACTTGTAAGTGATTTTAATACACCATTTCATAAGATACGCCTAAGCCTATAAATGCCAAAATCAGGAATTGCAGACAATATACTCAATACTTATTCACTCAGGTTTAATTACTCTTCATAAATACATGCAAGTGGAAAAACCAACAGGAAAGTCCAGAGATCTAACAGAACACTGTTACAAATGCTCAGAGCGCTCACGTCCCGAGACGTAATAAAACAACTGTTGGACGATCACTCTTCACTGCATCAAGGAGCCCCAAACAATGGAACTCTTTCCCTGTGGAACTGAAGGGGGCAAATGAAGGGCAGATGTGGAACCACCTTTGGCCTGTTTCTGAACGTGTGATGTGTCTTTTTGTATTACATCGCATTGTTTGTGACTGTCTTTGTGTGAAAGCTCAACTAGACACGGACATTGAGAATTAGCCCGGCGGCTAAAATGTTGTAGTGTGACACGAGCTCATGAAAACATGCATCAAATAAACCTAAAGCAATAAAAGTCAAAGTGGAACATCTCTGAAGACAGTCATTTTCACTTACAACTGCACAAGGAGCAAAGTACCGGCTTTTCTCCAGTCAGTCTGACGTTATAAACGGTCATTTGTGGTGTGTAACAGCGCACACACATGCGTGTTGTTTACATCTTCATCACATTTGCAGATGAGTAAAAACTGTCCATATCTAACTTCATCCTCTCGTTTCTAAACTTCACTTATTACTGTAGGATTTGTGCTGAAACAACACGTACATTTTGCTGTTAAACTGCTGTGGCCCGCTGGGATTTGAGTCTTTTATTGTCCAGAATAACAGTAGATGTTAGAAAGGTTTATCCGGAGGGTGTTAGCATGTATGCTAGTTTTCGGCGCTAACGCTACACACTCTGCACACGGCTCTTTTTCCACGTGCTCATGTTGTGTAACTCTGCTCTGGTGTTACTCACGTGGGCTCGAGTGGTCTCAGTCCTGGTTTTTTCACACTTTGTGATGTTTGGAGGCTAATGCTAACCGCTCAGAGACATGTTTCTACGGAAAGCCACGAGTCTTTACGTCTTCTTCTTGTGGTTTTCTGGCGCTCTGCCGCCGCCTACTGTCCTGGAGTGTGGGCAGGAGTATCTTATAGTGTTTTATCTGTGATTCTCAAACACATTAAAAGGTGCATTACCGCCACCAACTGATCAGGAGTATGAACTGGAACGCGTTACTCAAGAATTACAAAATTAATCAGAAAAATTAAACATGCCGGTGTAATCCCTCATTCGTCCAGGAGTGTTCCATTGTAGAAAAAGATTCAGTTGTATCATCTGGGCTCTGTTTTAGAAAAAACGTGATTCTTAACACAGCTGATTCAGAAGCCAAAGTCCACAGCCTGCTCGAGGACACAGCCACATACGAACGTCTGAAAAGAGACCCTCCAGTGGCTACAAGAAGAAGGTGATAGACTGTTTACAAAAGCTTGAAAAAGAGGAGGTGATAGACAGGCTTCTGTATTACAGACTGTATCCTGGGGGAAGCTATTCCATGCATTTATGGACTTCCCAAAATTCACAAAGAGAATGTTCCACTCAGACCCATTGTGTGCAGCACAGATTCCATCACATACAATGTGGCCAACATTTAGGACAACCATCTTGGCACCATTGGTGGAACTCGGAACATCATGTGGAAAACACACACACTTTTGTGGACAAAGTGAAACATCTCCAATTGGACCCAGATGACCTGATGGTTTCTTATGATGTTGTGTCCCTCTTCACCTGCATCCCGACCTCTGAGGCAGTAGCAGCCGGTTAAGACGAGACTGCAGGAAGACACCACCTTACAGGAAAGGACCAAACTGACACCTGAACACATCTGCAAACTACTACACATCTGTCTTAAACACCACATTAATTTCAATTCCGGGGACATTTTTACAGACAGATCCACGGCTGTGCCATGGGCTCGCCCGTCTCTCCCATAGTGGCCAACTCATGTACATGGAGCACTTTTGAGAGAAGAAGGCACTGACCTCCTTTTCAGGCAGTGCTCCAAGTCTTTGGTACCGTTACGTGGACGACACTTTTGTGACAATTAAGAAACAAGAGCTGGAAGCCTTCTCAGAGCACATCAATGCAGTGGACCTGAACATCAGGTTTACAAGAGAAGATGCAAAGGAGAACCGCTTGGCCTTTCTTGATTGTTCCACTATCAGAGGATAGAAGTATATAGGAAACCTACACACACGGATCAGGACCTGCTCTTTGGCTCTAACCACCCACTACAGCGCCACCTGGAGGTGACCAGGACACGAACAACACAGACCACAAGAGGTGCCCCACCAGCTCAGAGGCAAGAGGAAAGAGGAAACACACGTCCGGAATGCTCTCTCAGCCTGTGGATACCCGACTTGGGCTCTGAACAAAGTGAAGAGAACCAAAAAAGCAGGACAAAAGGGACAAAAAGGGAAACAGAACCAAGAAGAAAGGGGTGTCTCTATCCCTTATGTCTCAGGACTGTCAGAGAAACTGCAAAGAATTTTTAGACAACACAAAGTCCCTGTTTATTTCAAACCTGGAAACACTTTAAGACACAAAACTGGTTCACCCTAAGGACAAGATGCCGACACAAAAACAGAGCAATGTAGTGTATTCTGATCCAATGCAGTGAAGACAGTTGTAAAGAGCGCCACATAGTGAGACTAAACAGCCACTGCACAAGAGGCTTTATCAGCACAGAAGACACGCGAGTTCAGGACCCCAAAGCGCTGTGCATCTTCATCTTAAAGCCACAAACCACTCTATTGAAGACAGTGAGAAGAAGGTTCTGAGCAGGAGAGATGTTTGAAAGATGGAGGAGTTAAGGAGGAGTTAAGGAGGAGTTAAGGAGGCCATCTTTGTTAAAAAAGAGAATCCTTCCTTAAATCGTAATGGAGGTTTAAGATTCAACCTTCCAGTTGTTTATAATGGTCTGCTGAAACCATGGAGACGCCCGAGGCATTCGAATGCTAAACAGGCACTCAAAGGTGAGGCAGCCAAACGCCAGGGAACAATAGAACAATAGGCCATCCCAGTTAAGTTTCTATGGGCCATTATCAGGAGGTCCCGCCCTGTGGGCAGGGCTTTCACAGAGTAGGATATAAACAAGAGTTCTCAGACTTGTTTCTCTGATTGAGAATGACTCTTGGAATGAGAGTCCAAACGTTTAGTTTTTTCTAAAACAGAGTCCAGATGAAACAACTGAATCTTTTTCTACTAAGAAAATTAAAGGGAAAAAATGAAATTAAGTAAATAATAACATATATCACTTTATTTGACATAAAATTAAAAAAAACATATTCAGTACCCTTCTACATTTACCCCCCAACGTTTTGAATATGAACAACCATGTGACCTTCAGATCAACACAAACCCTAAATATTTTAAAAGGATTCACCCACAGTTTCTCCAACAGTTAGAATTTCCTTGTGAATAATGAGCACTTTGGTGTTATTAAAAAACAAGACACATTTGTCCAACAGAATTCCCTCCAAACATGTTGCCTTGTCTGAAGAATGACTTTATTTCAGCTCCAATCAGAGCGTTGCTGGTGTGACCAAGAATATGAAGCTCAATGGAAACATACCTGAGAGTAATGTTGTGCCGGGGGTTCCTGTGCAGGCCTTACTGGCACATGACAGACGCTTGGGTCATTTGGAGGAAGTGAAGAATCCCTGGGTCAAATCTGTGCTTACGACATGGAAGGAGCTGATCACAACATACAACTCAACAAAGAGGTTCAGGTCTTTACTGGTCGGCTTCAAGACCAAGTTTTGGACCAAACAGAACTGACCTGAGACTCAAGGTTTGGATTACAAAGGTTAAAGTTTTTTTTACCAGATCGTAAAGAGAACACATGAAAAGCTTTGATTTGTTGAAAAATCCTTTGAACTTGGAGAAACAGAACAATTATAGGTTTTTACAAATAAGGAGTTATTATACAAGAAATCAAAAAGAATGAAGACCATCAGAGCCTTTGACACGAAATATTTATTAAAGCATATAAATCTGAACTTTCAAGAGGATTAATATCTAAATTGTACGAATGTATACACAAATTTGAGCACTCACTCTACTGATTACATGAAGGGTCAATGGGAAAGAGAGGGCCGGATGTTCTGGTTGATGAAGAGTGGGAAAGTATATGTACATCTCAGTGGAGAACCACAAATCACAATGTGTGGAGGGAATTCTGTTGGAAAAGTGAAAAAAATCACACTCAGCCTCAATTTCAAAATGGACACATTTGACAGACCGTGGGCAAGGTGGGACGTTTTCTCTTTCTTTGAGGGTTCTCTGGGCACGATTTCAATTATATTTTCATTTGTTTGTTGGATGTCTGCTGCTTTAATTTTGTGTCTGCTCGCTGGTTGTTTTTTTCTTTCTGTTTGTTTTGATATGTTCATATTTTATTTTTAAATAAATCATTTAAATTAAAAAAAAAAATACGAAACAAATCGACTTAAACTATTGATAATGATTGTATGACTAAATTATAACTACAACTTTGCCTCTGTCGTTGCAACACCAAACATGCGTTCCTCCTTTGATTGGACCTGAGCCAATATCTCAGGTGGCGTTGTTGGCTATTTGTGTTTTAAGAGCTACGGCTCAAAGATGTCCCACACTAGTCAGAGCTGCAGCTGTTCTCTTCTTAATGGCAGATTTTTAAATGTTTCCGATGACTCGACCGATATCCAAAAGCCTTCCCACACTTTTCGCAGACATATATCTTCTCCCTGGTGTGGGTCTGACGGTGCATTGTGAGGGTTGTTAAATCGCTAAAACTTTTACTGCAGTGTTCACATGTGTGTGGTTTTTCCCCAGAGTGGATTCTCAAATGACGTTTGAAGGAGGAAGACTGAGAAAACTGCTTCTCACATTGGTCACATTTATACGGCGTTTGTCCAGTGTGGATTCTCATGTGAACTTTGAGGTTACTTGAATGTAGAAATTCTTCCCCACACTGGTCACATTCAAATGGTTTCTCTCCAGTGTGGACTCTGGTATGGACTTTGAGATAACCTGCTGTAGAAAAACTGTTCCCACACTGGTCACACTCGTATGGTTTCTCTCCAGTGTGGACTCTCATATGTGATACTAAATTGCCTGTGCATGAAAATGTCTTCTCACAAGATTCACAGCTGAATGGTCTTTCTCCACTGTGGACTCTTGTGTGGACTTTGAGACTACTTGCTGCAGAAAAACTGTTCCCACACTGGTCACATTTAAAAAGTTTCTCTCCAGTGTGGATTCTGGTGTGTCTTTTGAGATGACCTGCTGAAGAAAAACTTTTCTCACACTGGTCACAATCGTATGGTCTTTCTCCTGTGTGAGTCCTGTAGTGTCGCTTGAGTCTCCAACCAGAGGGCCATGTCTTTCCACACTGGTCACAGGTGAACCCCATTCTGTGTAGATCTGCCATAAACAGAAAAAGGAGTTGTCAAGATGGGGGATATTAATATTAAATTAATCACAAGCCTCAGTGAGATATGAAACAGAAATGAGTTTATTCTTTGTCCAAGAATGTGGAGAGTGTAAGACATTCACAACAAGAACAACACAACTTGTGTAGTGATTTTACAAGTTGTGTAAAATCACATCGCATTGTTTGTGACTGTCTTTGTGTGAAAGCTCAACTAGACACGGACATTGAGAATTAGCCCCGGCTAAAATGTTGTAGTGTGACACGAGCTCATGAAACATGCATCAAATAAACCTAAAGCAATAAAAGTCAAAGTGGAACATCTCTGAAGAAAGTCATTTTCACTTACAACTGCACAAGGAGCAAAGTACCAGGCTTTTCTCCAGTCAGTCTGATGTTATAAACGGTCATTTTGTGGTGTGTAACAGCGCACACACATGCGTGTTGTTTACATCTTCATCACATTTGCAGATGAGTAAAAACTGTCCATATCTACTTCATCCTCTCGTTTCTAAACTTCACTTATTACTGTAGGATTTGTGCTGAAACAACACGTACATTTTGCTGTTAAACTGCTGTGGCCCGCTGGGATTTGAGTCTTTTATTGTCCAGAATAACAGTAGATGTTAGAAAGGTTTATCCCGAGGGTGTTAGCATGTATGCTAGTTTCGGCGCTAACGCTAACACTCTGCACACGGCTCTTTTCCACGTGCTCATGTTGTGTAACTCTGCTCTGGTGTTACTCACGTGGGCTCGAGTGGTCTCAGTCCTGGTTTTTCACACTTTGTGATGTTGGAGGCTAATGCTAACCGCTCAGAGACATGTTCTACGGAAAGGCCACGAGTCTTTACTTCTTCTTCTTGTGGTTTTCTGGCGCTCTACTGCCACCTACTGTCCTGGAGTGTGGCAAGAGTGTCTACGCTTCTACATGATCTTATTCTTTAAATCCGCTTTGACAGTTCTTTCTCCATAAAAAAACTAACTACTTCTGTACTTTTCTATACATTATTAAAGTATGTAAATGTCAAAGTGCTCCTTTGACATCTCCCTCTTTACATTATAACCTACGTCTCTGGCTCCATCCCCCTTTAAAAATGTATTTATTTATTTTATAAGGACAAATTAATTACATTGGACGAACTAGATTCATGTGTCAAGTGTTTATAGCCAAAGTGCTTAATACAGTTTTATTCAACCCAGGGTGCCCTAATCTTCATCTTGTTATAGCCTCCTGCTCTCTTCTACTCCATTTCCAGGATTTGAATCCTCTATAGTATAGATATACAGAAGGTATAGAGTCTATAGGGTCAGTTGTGATCTGACCTGCTCGGAGACGTACAGGTCCTGCAGAGATGGAAGTCTGGAAACCGATCCTCTGATAAATAAGTTCTACACAGACTAAAAAGTGGTTTTCAGGTCCAGGAATCGGTGCATTGTTGACTTGAACATCAGAAACCAGAACTCAGAATGACGATCACAAATTATGCTCAAGAATCAGTCTTTCCGAGTGGTACAAAACAAACCCATTAAAACGCAGACCAGCCACACAAGTGTAAATAAGCAAACACATGTTTCGCAGGAATATATATATATATATATATATATATTATATATATATATATATATATATATATATATATATATATATATATATATATTATATATATAATATATATATATATATATATATACACACACACACACACATATATATACCGTATATAAAATTCCCTTCTCCCCCTCCGTGGGTGTCTCGCTCCTTTTTTCAAAGCTCGGGTCCTCTACCAGAAGCCTGGGAGCTTGAGGGTTCTTCAGTACCTTTGCTGTTCCTGCACTGCACTTTCTGGACTGAGATGTCTGATGTTTTTCCAGGGATCTCTCCCAGTGCTGTAGCCCCTCCTTCAGTGATGTAGCCCCTCCTCCAGTTTGGGGGTCACTGCCCTGAGTGCTTCGATGACCACAGGCACTACTTTGACTTTGACTTTCCACGCTCCAGCTCTTCTCTGAGCCCTTGTAGTCATGAAGTCATTTGAAAGCCTGGTCTTGCCCTTCTCAAGTCCTTCACCTCCTCCCTGCTGGACCCCCTGCTGGACCCCCTGCAGTTTGCCCACAGAGCCAACAGGTCTGCAGACGATACAATCAACCTGGCACCACTTCATCCTGCAGCATCTGGACTCCCCGAGAACCTACACCAGGATCCTGTTTGTGGACTTCAGCTCTTCATCAACACCATCCTCCCTGCTCTGCTCCAGGACAAGCTCTAACAGCTCAACGTGCCTGACTCCACCTGCAGGGGGAGCACTGACTTCCTGACGGCTCGGAGGCAGTGCGTGCGGCTGGGGAAGAATGTCTCAGACACTCGGACCATCAGCACAGGAGCTCCACAGGGCTGTGTACTTTCCCCTCTGCTCTTCTCCCTGTACACAAACTGCTGCACCTCCAGCCACGACTGTAGACCACCCTCATCATCGGGCTCATCTCGGACGGGGATGAGTCTGTCTACAGGAGGGAGGTGGTCCGGCTGGTGTCCTGGTGTGCAGCGGCAACAAACTGGAGTTCAACGCCCAGAAGACAGTGGAGATGATCGTGGACTTCAGGAAAGCCACAGCCCCCCAGCCCCCCCTCATCATGACAGACTCCCCCATCACCACCGTGGACTCCTTCCGCTTTCTCGGCACCACCATCACCCAGGACCTCAAGTGGGAGCCCTCCATCAGCTCCCTCATCAAGAAGGCCCAGCAGAGGATGTACTTCCTGCGGCAGCTGAGGAAAGCCAAGCTGCCAGTGCAGATGATGGTGCAGTTTCTACACGGCCATCATTGAGTCCATCCTCACCTCCTCCATCACCGTGTGGTACGCTGGAGCCACAGCCAGGGACAAACAGACAACAGCGCATTGTGCCCCTGCTGAGAAGGTGATCGGCTGCAGACTTCCATCTCTGCAGGACCTGTACGTCTCCAGGGCTCTGGGACGAGCAGGTCGGATCACAGCTGACCCTTCTCACCCTGGACATGGTCTGTTTGAACCACTCCCCTCAGGCAGGAGGCTACGGTCCATCCGGACCAGAACCTCCCGCCACAAGAACAGTTTCTTTCCCTCTGCTGTTGGACTCATGAACACTTCAAAACACCTGCCACTTTAACTACAATTCAATCACTGTCACTTTCTGCACCACAACTGTAAATTTAACTGTAATTCTTGTGTACATAGTAATGCCTATTCTTATTTTATACTATAGTAATCTTAAATTGTTTCTTAATCGCCCTTTTGCTTTCAAATGTTGTTTTTATTCTTGCTCAGTGTTTTATGTTGCACCTTTAACGCCAAAACAAGTTCCTGTTTGTGAATTCTGTTCATTGACAATGGAAATAAACCTTTTCTGATTCTGATTTCTCCAGTTTGTGTTCCTTTTTCCTGATGTTGCCATCACTTGGTATCGCCATCCTCAATGTCTGCTATTGTTCTGGGAGGGAGACCCCTTCCGTGTGGACCACCTTCCCTCTCTTTGTCACCTTCACTACACTTCTGAAGCACGAATGACATCCCAATGTCAGCGCTGTAGATCCTGGTCGTGTGGATCAGAGAGTCCATGTCTCGCTCGCTCTTAGCGACAGTGTGATGTCATCCGTGTAGAGGAGGGGCCTGATCGTGACCTATGAGGGTTCAGACCTATGAGGGGGTTCAGACCTATGAGGGGGGTTCAGACCTATGAGGGGATTCAGACCCATCAGGGGGTTCAGACCTATGAGGGGGTTCAGACCTATGAGGGGGTTCAGACCCATTAGGGGGTTCAGACCTATGAGGGGTTCAGACCTATGAGGGGGTTCAGACCTATGAGGGGGTTTAGACCCATTAGGGGTTCAGACCTATGAGGGGTTCAAGACCTATGAGGGGGTTCAGACCTATGAGGGGGTTCAGACCCATTAGGGGGTTCAGACCTATGAGGGGTTCAGACCTATGAGGGGTTCAGACCTATGAGGGGGTTCAGACCTATGCAAAACAGCATGGGGACAGGGCGTCTCCTTGGTATATGCCACATTTACTGGACACTTGTCCTGTGTCGTCTCAAAGGTGGTTTTCCACAGCCGGATCAAGTTGGCTCTGAAGGCTGAGTCCTAGTGATGTTGTGCATCTCCAAGCCTCAGTGGTCCACGTGTGGCATTGAGGCATCAGATGTTTTCTTGTAATCGATCCAGGCAGTGCACAGATTGGTGTGTCGGGTTCTGCAGTCTTGAGCGACTCCTCTGGGTCTTTTGCCGATGTCCTTCTGTGCTTTGCTCATGTATTGATCCATGTGCCCACTTATCTTAGCCGCGGATCGTACGGCCTTCAGTTGGACATACAGGGTGGTTCATTTGTGCTGCCAAACGCTCGTGTTGTGAGTTTCTTTAGCCAGCATGCGTGAATCATGTCAGGGCCCAGTGCTGTCCAGTTTTTCATACCTGAGACTCTTTCTTGAATGTCTGCCACTGTGATGGTAACTGGGGCTCTCTTCAGGGAGGTTGCAGTGGTCCGCTCTTAGATCCATCAGCCACTGTGCATCGCTGTTATGTGTTGTGTTTTTTTCCCATATACTTTTCCAGTACCGTTCAGTTTCCAGCCCTGGTGGGTCTGACCCCTTACCCTACTGTTATTACCTGCCATTGAGCCTACACTTTTGCCACTTGAGTTACGAACAGCCGGTTTATTTGTCTGGCTTCATTGTCTCTTGCAATGGCGGCTGACCAAGGCTTGGAGCCTTTGTTTGGCTGTTTTGATATATATATATATATATATATATATATGTGTGTGTGTGTTGTGTGTGTGTGTATATATATGTATATATATATATATATATATATATATATGTATATATGTATATATGTATATATGTATATGTATATATATGTATATGTATATGTGTGTGTATATATATATATATATATCAGAAAGAGTTTCAGAATCAGAAAGAGTTTATTGCCATTGTCAATGAACAAAATTCAAAAACATAGGAACTTGTCTCGGCCTTAAGGTGCAACATAAAACACTGAGTAATAATAAAACAACATATATTCAATCAAAAAAGGGCATGCATTAGGAAACAATTTAAAATTACTATACAATAAAAATAAAAATAGGCATTTCTATGTACACAAGTTTACAGTTATGTTTAAAGTTATAGTGCAGAAAGTGACAGTGAGTGAGTGAATATTGCAGTTAAAGTGACAGGTGTTTTGAAGTGTTCATGAGTCCAACGCAGAGGGAAAGAAACTAGTTCTTGTGGCGGGAGGTTCTGGTCCGGATGGACCGTAGCCTCCTGCCTGAGGGGAGTGGTTCAAACAGACCATGTCCAGGGTGAGAAGGGTCAGCTGTGATCCGACCTGCTCGTCCCAGAGCCCTGAGTCCATATACATATATATATGTGTGTGTGTGTATGTGTGTATATATATATATATATATATATATATATATATATATATATATATATATATATATATATGTATATGTATATAGTGTGTTGTGTTTGTTGTCCGTGGTCTGTGCGTGGTGCAGTTCCTCCTCGGCCCGGTAGTAGGCAGTAGCGGCGGCGGCGGAGGCGGGCTCGGGGTCGTTGTTTTCGGGAGGGCGTTCCTCTGAGGACTCGGTCAGCGCCACGGTTCCCTCGGCCCGTCGTGTTTGCGCACATCTAGGGCTCTTCTACCCGATTGTGAAGCCCTCTACTCGGACACTCTCCGCTCGGATCCCCCGCCCGGAGCCTGGTCCCGCCGTTGTGTCTTTCCCCAGCCGCGGAGGGACGCTCGGGGCCGGGCAGAGCGCACGGAGCAGGCCGCAGACATGAGGCCCGCGGCGGGACGGTACGGGGCGGCTCTCGGGGCTCGGACTCTCGCTTTTCCTCCGCCAAAACAAAATCACGAGCTTTTTTAGCACTTTAGCTTTTGAGCGCAACTATGCTAATGAGCGCGCGAGACATGCTAAAGCTACAATGCTAATGTTTACAGCGCGAGCCTTTAAAACGTGTAAACAGTGCAAACACCGCCCCAAAGTGACGACCACCATCAGACACACACCGGGGCTGCTTTAGACACGCTTAGGACCGTTGGATGTGACTTTTACTGGATGTTTTATAGCACATCATGACAAAAGGGCCATGTTCAGTTCTGAAGACGTGTTTCGTGGTTCTGGTCCACTTCGTTCTCCTCCAGGCGCCTTCAGTCTGACATCTGGAACATTTCAAGCGTCTGCGCGTTAAAACTATTGCGTCTGTAGTTTTGCACCGCAGTTTTGCACTCTCAAAGAATATCCGAAAAAGTCCTAAAATAAAAGTTTTGTCACTTAATTTGCTCAAACCTCTGAGTAAACGTCCCATTTCAAACTTCCACTCTGAGCCTTTGTAGACAAAGTCAAGTCTTTGTGCTGCTCAGACTCTTTTGTCTGTGATTCTGGTTGACTTAAATGTCATAAATCTAAACGCTGGACAGAAAGCTGCAGTTCGTTTTTCCAAAATACTTAAGAATACAATACGAAATAAGTGCATTACTGATGAAAATGTTTGTTCTTTTGTGACATTTTGATGAAATTTTGCCACTCTACGGCTGCACGAGTTGAGAACAATATCGAATTGTGTTGTTTTTTTGTTGTTTTGTTGTTGTTTTTTACAGGAATTGCGATTTATGTTTGAATAATATGATTTTGTTCAGAGTTCACGTCACGCAAATTGACAAAAACAAACTCTGAAACGGATCTAAACTACAGCGAGTCGTCTTTTTATTCAGGATTAGAGGATATTGTGTTTGGGGGGCCGTGATATTTGAACGGTTCAAAATTGCGATTGATCCCGCCGCGCTACGCCACTCTTTGTCTAGTCGGGATGTATTGTCGCTATAATAATAATAATAATAATAATATGTAATATGTCAGGTTAAACGTGGTCCGTTACTTTCTGCCCGATATTTTGGCGAAAACGTAATCCCGATTTTGAACGTTGTGGTCTCTCTTGTGTTTTTTAGCGAGGGTTAAACCTTCAGGTCTTCGAGATGGACATGCCGCCGTTGTATCTGCCCATTAAGAAGAAAAGTATCCAATGTCCAGGCGAGTTTTAAGTCAAATTCGCATCATGATAAACACTTTTAAAATCTAATCTGTGGTTTTCTTTTCCTACAGTTGTTCAAGAGACGCAAAGTGTCTGTGATCTGAAGGTACAAATTGGATGATTCTAGACGGACAGTTAATGCTCTTGCACAGTTATCCTTCTGTCCAGGCTGAGATGGTTTGGAAAAGCAAGGACAAAGACAAGAAATAAACATTAAAACGTGTATTGTTGTCATTGGCACTAAATCTAAAATCTCTTCACTTCTTCAGAATGACGGTCCAATGAATCAAATGAACGGAACAAAAAGGTATTTGTCACTTTGGGCGCAGTTCCTTCTCTGGACACGAAATCTCCAAACGCACAATCCGCAAATTGTTTTCCCTCTTCATTTATATCGGTGACTTGGGACTGTGATTAAAAAACGTAAGGCAAATTGTCAAAACTTGGATCATTTCCTGAACGTTGAAAATGAACAAACTGTGTATAACGTGATATTTATGCACATTTGTGATTGATTTTACAGGCGTTAAAACCTACACTAACGTGTTTAAAGGACGTTTTAACACATTTAAATATTCATTTTTCATCATTTTTGTCAAGCCCTAATTGCGATTTGATATGCAATTTATGTTTGGAATAATGGAATTCTGTTCAAAGTTCACATTTTAAACGCGCCCAGCCTCACATTTAATTGCATTTGTACGACCGAAATGAGTAAATCGCTGTAATTTCCACTGTAAACCACAAATTATCCTCTTACTCTGCATAACAATTTACAAAGCTGTGAGTTTAGGTCGGCACAAACACGTGTGATTTGTATTTTGTGCTTCAAAATATTTACAAAGCAACACATATCGATGATCCGTATGCACATTAAAATCACCATGGATAATCTCCATCTTCAGTCTTTGTCAGGTTGAATGTTAAAAGTTGTACGCGACAAAAACAGGCAACTGTCGCACCAAGTTGCACGCCGCGGGTCGCACCAAGTTGCACGCCGCGGGTCGCACCAAGTTGCACGCCGCGGGTCGCACCAAGTTGCACGCCGCGGGTCGCACCAAGTTGCACGCCGCGCGGGGCGCACCAAGTTGCACGCCGGGCGGGTCGCACCAAGTTGCACGCCGCGGGGCGCACCAAGTTGCCGCCGCGGGGCGCACCAAGTTTGCACGCCGCGGGGCGCACCAAGTTGCACGCCGCGGGGCGCACCAAGTTGCACGCCGCGGGGCGCACCAAGTTGCACGCCGCGGGGCGCACCAAGTTGCACGCGCGGGTCGCTCACACGCGCCGCGCGGTCACACATCTGATGGGCGTAGATATGGATTCTGTTTTATTAGTTTCTCAGTTCATGTTTCCGTCGTCTTGTGAATTCTCCCGGACACGTTTAAAATGTGAACTTTGAACAGAAAACTATCAAAAATGAAGTCGCAAATCAATCGCAATTAGAGGCTTTCCCGAATCGTCCAGCTTTAGGGGCCAAACTAACGGACAAAAAACCTGAACTATCAACAGAAAAAGTCACACGTGTTCCAGAACATGTTTGTGGAGGAAATGATGGCACTTCAAAAATGGCAGCTTTTGCGTTCATTGCGTTTATTCAGATTGCGATTTCCATTTGTTTGCTGTGAATGTTGGTTCTTTAAAAGCCGTGCCGTTTTTAACCCCGTGTTGTGCTTGTCGCAGATTTGATGCCCACGCGAGGCTCCCGTTAACGACCATCGACTACACGTCCAGCAGCTGCTCCGTCATGTCGTCGGCGCCTCTGTCCAATGGCGCGGCGCCCGGCTTCATGATCCCGCCGCCGCCTCTGGTCCTGCAGGGGTCCGGGCCGCACAGGGACCCGGGCTGGAACTGTGGCCAGGACCGCGGCGCCGACCCCTGGGGCCCCCCCAGAGACTCTTGGGGCGGCCGCAAAGTCCAGGCCTGGGGCTCCAACCGGGACGGAGGTACGGAGTCTGAGGGTCCACGTGTCATGTGATCGAGGCGTCTCCACCTCCTCGTGTCGTGTGTCTGTGTTCAAATCAGCTCTTTCCTTCACAGAGCGGAGCGCGCTCTGTGACGGACGGGGGCGCGCCGTCCGTCACAGAGCGCGCCGCCGTCCGTCACAGAGCGCGCCCGCGCCGTCCGTCCAGAGCGCCCCCCGTCCGTCACAGAGCGCGCCAAAACTCCCTGAACCTCACGCTCTGCTTCCTGTGGCTCTTACACAATAAAAGTCTCACAATCTCTGGAGTTAAGCAGGGAAAGGCCTGGTTGGCTGGGAGACCGCTGGAACACCAGGTGCCACAGGGGGGGGACGCCAGAGGAAATGTTGTCCTTAGGCAAGACACTTCCTCCCATTGCCTGTAAAGTGCTTTGAGTGCATTGTAGGTGGAAAAGCGCTGTATAAATACACTGTAGAGCTACATCTTATAGTGAAGGAGACACAGGGTTAGTGAATAAGACGTCTCCAACGCCACTGCCAGACGAGAAGGTGAAGGGACATTTGTATGTGTGCAAGTTAAATGACTACACACTTCTAGATGTTATTAGTCTACAACAAAAGCAATGAGTAAAGTAAACAATAAGCAAAAGAAAAGTAAAATATGAATATGTAATTCAAATGCAAAATGTGTTATTGAAATATTTGTGAAAAAATTTTTGATTAGTTGCGATTAAACATTTGAGTCTGTTGACAGCCGTGACTCGAGAGTGAAGTTTAAGCTGAAGCAGGTCTGAAGTCTGTGGAGGTATTTAGGGTTTAGCTTTCAGACTGCAGAGTTGTCACGCTGCTATATAACGCTAAACGTGTGTGACTGTGACTTCACTAGACGGAGGAAGACAAGGATTTGGAGCAGATTTCCAGCCACAGCCAGGACCGAGCGGTGGACCGGGTTTAGAGCCAGGACTCCAGGGACCAGAGCGAGGCTGGACTCAGGCCCCAGAGCGAGACGAGCGCTGGAGGGAGCAGCAGTGGAGCAACAGGCCTCCTGTCATCAGCAACGGTACGTGTTTCACTCTCCAGACCTGCAGCTGGTAAACGAGACCTCGTGTGAGAGGTGATGACAGAGTGAATGTGTCTGAGGTTATGACGGAGGGAATGTGTCTGAGGTAAAGACAGAGTGAACGTGTGTCTGTGAGGTAATGACAGCGAGAACGTGTCTGTGTGAGGTAAAGACAGCGTGAATGTGTCTGTGTGAGGTAATGACAGAGTGAATGTGTCTGTCTGAGGTAATGACAGAGTGAATGTGTCTGAGGTAATGACAGAGTGAATGTGTCTGAGGTAATGACAGAGTGAATGTGTCTGAGGTAATGACAGAGTGAATGTGTCTGAGGTGATGACAGAGTGAATGTGTCTGAGGTGATGACAGAGTGTGAATGTGTCTGAGGTGATGACAGAGTGAATGTGTCTGAGGTGATGACAGAGTGAATGTGTCTGAGGTGAATGACAGAGTGAATGTGTCTGAGGTGATGACAGAGTGAATGTGTCTGAGGTGATGAACAGAGTGAATGTGTCCTGAGGTGATGACAGAGTGAATGTGTCTGAGGTGATGACAGAGTGAATGTGTCTGAGGTGATGACAGAGTGAATGTGTCTGAGGTGATATGACGAGTGAATGTGTCTGAAGTAATGACAGAGTGAACGTGTCTGAGGTAATGACAGAGTGAACGGTGTCTGAGGTAATGACAGAGTGAACGTGTCTGAGGTGAGATGACAGGTGAACGGTGTCTGAGGTGATGACAGAGTGAACGTGTCTGAGGTGATGACAGAGTGAACGTGTCTGAGGTGATGAACAGAGTGAACGTGTGTGAGGTGATGACAGAGTGAACGTGTCTGTGTGAGGTGATGACAGAGTGAACGTGTCTGTGTGAGGTGATGACAGAGTGAACGTGTCTGTGTGAGGTGATAGAGTGAACGTGTCTGTGAGGTGATAGAGTGAACGTGTCTGTGAGGTGATAGAGTGAACGTGTCTGTGTGAGGTGATGACAGAGTGAACGTGTCTGTGTGAGGTGATGACAGAGTGAACGTGTCTGTGTGAGGTGATGACAGAGTGAACGTGTCTGTGTGAGGTGATGACAGAGTGAACGTGTCAGAGTGAACGTGTGAGGTGATGACAGAGTGAACGTGTGTGAGGTGAGTGACAGAGTGAACGTGAGTGTGATGCAGAGTGAACGTGTCTGAGGTGATGACAGAGTGAACGTGTCTGAGGTGAATGACAGAGTGAACGTGTCTGAGGTGATGACAGAGTGAACGTGTCTGAGGTGATGACAGGTGAGTGACGTGTCTGAGGTGATGACAGAGTGAACGCTGTCTGAGGTGATGACAGAGTGAACGTGTCTGTGTGAGGTGAAGACAGAGTGAAACGTGTCTGTGTGAGGTGATGAACGAGTGAACGTGATGACTCTGTGAGGTGATGACAGAGTGAAACGTGTCTTGAGAAGTGAAGACAGTGAACGTGTCTGAGGTAATGACAGAGTGAACGTGTCTGTGAGTGATGACAGACGTGAACGTGTCTGAGGTGTAATGACAGAGTGAATTGTGTCTGAGGTAATGACAGATGAATGTCTGAGGTGATGACAGAGTGAACGTGTCTGTGAGGGTGACATGAGGTGAATGACGTGTCTGAGGTGATGACAGAGTGAATGTGTCTGAGGTGATGACAGAGTGAACGTGTCTGAGGTGATGACAGAGTGAACGTGTCTGAGGTGATGAGAGTGAACAGAAACTGTCTGAGGTAATGAAGAGTGAACGTGTCTGAGGTTTGAACAGAGTGAACGTGTCTGAGGTGATGACAGAGTGAACGTGTCTGAAATGACAGGTGAACTGTGTCAGGTATGACAGAGTGAACGTGTCTGTGTGAGGTAAAGACAGAGTGAATGAACCCTGAGACTGGGCCCTGTCCAGGGGTCAACCCGCCTAAGGCCCAAAGTCATGAGGCTCCAGTCTAACGGGAATAAGAGGTAAAAGATTAAAATGAAACCATAAACTGCATGTTTTAAGTGCACGGGCAGAACTCATCGTGTCATAGGTTTAATCCCACGTCTTTGTTTTTCAGGTCCCAATGCCGTCGTGGCTGGACGGCTCTTGGACGGCTCCTGGCCGGCTCCTGGACCTGGACTTGAACCCGGACTTGAACCCGAACCTGAACCTGAACCCGAACCCGAACTCGAACCCGAACCTGAGCCCATCGCTGGACCCTCTGGACTCCAGTCCCGTCCTGAGCCCAAACCCTCTCCTGCTCTTGGGAAAGGAGCCACCGGTCTACGCTCCAGGTCCAGACCCAGACCCAGCCTCTTAAACGTGTTCCCCCTTTTACGAGACTGAAGCGGGGGACTGAAGCGGGACTGAACCCGGGACTGAACCGGGACTACCGAAAACGGGACTAAAAAAGGACTGAAAGAACTAAAAAAGGACTGAAGCGGGACTAAAGAGGGACTGAACCGGGACTAAAAAAGGACTGAAGAGGGACTGAAGCGGGACTAAAAAAGGACTGAAGCGGACTGAAGCGGGACTAAAAAGGACTGAAGCGGGACTAAAGAGGGACTGAACCGGGACTAAAAAGGACTGAAGCGGGACTGAAGCGGGACTAAAAAGGGACTGAAGCGGGACTGAAGCAAGACTGAAGCAAGACTGAAGCAAGACTAAAGAGGGACTGAAGCGGGACTGAAAAAAGGACTGAAGCGGGACTAAAAAAAGGACTGAAGCGGGACTAAAAAAAGGACCGAAGCGGGACTGAAGCAAGACCAAAGAAGGACTGAACCGGACTAAAAAAGGATGAAGCGGGACTGAAGCGGGACTAAAAAAGGATTGAAGCGGGACTGAAGCGGGACTAAAGAGGGACTGAAGCGGGACTGAAGCGAGACTAAAGAGGGACTGAACCGGGACTGAAGCGGGACTAAAGCAGGACTGAAGCGGGACTAAAGCAGGACTGAAGCGGGACTAAAGCAGGACTGAAGCGGGACTAAAAAAGGACTGAACCGGGACTAAAAAAAGACTGAACCGGGACTGAAGCAGGGCTGAACCGGGACTAAAGAAGGACTGAACCGGGACTAAAGAAGGACTGAACCGGGACTGCAGCGGGACTAAAAAAGGACTGCAGCGGGACTAAAGAAGGACTGAACCGGGACTAAAGAAGGACTGAACCGGACTAAAGAAGGACTGAAGCGGGACTAAAAAAGGACCGAAGCGGGACTGAAGCAAGACCAAAGAAGGACTGAACCGGACTAAAAAATTGAAAAGCGGACTGAAGCGCGGACTGAAGCGAGACTAAAAGAGGGACTGAACCGGGACTGAAGAAGCGGGACTAAAGCAGGACTGAAGCGGGACTAAAAGCAGGACTGAAGCGGGACTGAAAGCAGGACTGAAGCGGGAAAAAAAAAAGGACTGAAGCGGGACTAAAAAAGGACTGAAGCGGGACTAAAAAAAGACTGAACCGGGACTGAAGCAGGGCTGAACCGGGACTAAAGGACTGAACCGGGACTGCAGCTGGGACTAAAAAAAAGGACTGCAGGGGACTGAACCGGGACTAAAGAAGGACTGAACCGGGACTAAAAAAGGACTGAACCGGGACTAAAGGAAAGGACTGAACCGGGACTAAAAAAGGACTGAACCGGGGACTGAACCGGGACTAAAGAAGGACTGAACCGGGAACTAAAGAAGGACTGAACGGGACTAAAGAAGGGACGAAGGGACTGAAGGGCGGGTTGAAGCGGGTGGTGAAGCGGGGACTGAAGCGGGTGTGTGAAGCGGGACTGAAGCGGGTCTGAAGCGGGACTGAACCGGGTTGTGAAGCGGGTGTGTGAAGCGGGTGTGTGAAGCGGGTCTGAAGCGGGTCTGAAGCGGGACTGAACCCGGGTGTGTGAAGCGGGACTGAAGCGGGTGTGTGAAGCGGGTGACTGAAGCAGGTGTGTGAAGCGGGTCTGAAGCGGGTGAAGCGGGAACTGAACGGGTGAAGCGGGTGAACGGGTGTGAAGCGGGACTGAAGCGGTGTGTGAAGCGGGACTGGAAGCGGGATGTGTGAAGCGGGACTGAACCGGGTGTGTGAAGCGGGACTGAAGCGGGTGTGTGAAGCGGGAAGCGGTGTGTGAAGCGGGTGAAGCGGGACTGAAGCGGGAACCGGGTGTGTGAAGCGGGACTGAAGCGGGTGTGTGAAGCGGGGGAAGCGTGTGAAGCGGGTGTGAAGTGAAGCGGGTCTGAAGCGGGTCTGAAGCGGGACTGAACCGGTGTGTGAAGCGGGACTGAAGCGGGTGTGTGAAGCGGGACTGAAGCGGGTGTGAAGCGGACGTGCGGGACTGAAGCGTGTGAAGCGGGTGTGTGAAGCGGGACTGAGCGGGACTGAAGCGGGTGTTGCGGACTGGACTGAACCGGGTGCGTGAAGCGGGACTGAAGCGGGTGTGTGAAGCGGAAGTGAATGTGTGTGTGAAGCGGGTGTGTGAAGCGGGTGTGTGAAGCGGGTCTGAAGCGGGTCTGAAGCGGGACTGAACCGGGTGTGTGAAGCGGGACTGAAGCGGGTGTGTGAAGCGGGTCTGACGGGACTGTGCGGGATGAAGCGGGTGTGCGGACTGAAGCGGGTTGTGTGAAGCGGGACTGAAGCGGGACTGAAGCGGGTGTGTGAAGCGGGACTGAAGCGGTGTGTGAAGCGGGACTGGGAAGCGGGACTGAAGCGGGTCTGAAGCGGGGCGGTTAGGCCCGGTTTGTGTTGTGATGCGTGGGCCCTGCAGACGCGTGAACGAGCTGAACTCTGTGTTCTGGTCTCCAGGGAGTCAGGAGGAGCAGTGGCAGACGACCATCGCAGCTAAAGGCCGAGTCACGTGTCCTCGATGTAAAAGTGTGAGCCGTAAAACCGTGGAGGGGCTGAAGAAGCACATGGACAGCTGCAGAGCGGTCAGGAACTAAACTGTTTTTACACCACCAAGAATGTCACTATTGATCTGTTATTGATCTGTTATTGATCGCCGAGCGTCGACGCCTCGCACACTCAGTCCTTGAGTCACATGGTCCGCGTTACGTTCACACACACACTTGAATCCGTACCCTCTGAAGCCAAAGCGCCCCAAAGTGCTCTCACGTCTTCCGTTTTGATTTCATTTTCAGGATATGGACTTGGATAAATGACAAATAATGAGGAGGGAGGGAGATCTTACCTGTAGAAGCTGTTTTATTCTTCACAAATCTGTTTGTTGTTGCTTGAGCCAAAGGACTTTCTCAAAGTCTCAAGCCCCTCCCCCCGAGCGTTGCCACGGAGCTGGATATTTCCCCTATTTGCCACTGTATCAGAGGTGACTCAAGCTGAGCACAGAATATTGAAAACCGCTGAATCGACCCTTAAACAAAGCTTTTCCTCCGACTCTTAGAAGCGTTTGTGATGTGAGAGAGGGCAGGGCACAGTGTGCTTAGGCCGACGGTGGGAAGCAGCTGATGAAACGGCTGTGCTTTGTGTGCTTCAGGAGGAGCCGTACACTTGCCCTCACTGTGGGAAGCAGCTGAAGACCAACACGGGGATGAAGTACCACATCATGGCCGAGCACAGCCTCCTGGTCAGTCTCTGACATTTCATTTAAGCGATTCTGTTTCCTTTTAGTCGTTGCGATTGTTGAGAGAGAAAAACGTCGCAATTTGACCATTTCTCGCGATTATTGAGACCGTGGCCAAAACAACAGTCAAATCTCTAATGTTTAAGGCAAGTTTATTTTGTGGAGCACAATTTGTACACAAGGCAAATTCACAAAGACATGAGAGAAATCACAAAACCTTCATTTCTATTCATTCAATTGAACAATTTTGCTGACATGAATCACACATTTTGTCCGTGCTTATTGATCCGCCAGATGGAAAATCTCCAAATCTATTGGCCCACACTGGCAGACACTCCTGACACTCTTTCCCACATTTATTTGACATTGCCAGCGTGACAGGTGTCTCCGGGATGGGTTTAGATTCTTTCCCATGTTTGACCGTCCCGACTTAACGCATTTTCATTCCTCAACGTTGTGAGCGGCGTTACGACACTGAACTTTCTGAAAGATGAAAAACATAATGAAGTGCTTTACGCTTCGTTCTATTTTTCAGGATTATAAATGGGTTTTAAAGTGCCCCCTACTGGTTGTACAACTCATTGAACTAAAATGTAGTTAAGATAAATATATTTAAAATGTTTTTTAAATGTATCTCATAATAGCTCAAGTTTAGGTTTATAATTTCACTTCCTGTTTGTAATTGATGACATCACACGAGGAAATTGGCTTTAAATCACAAGGACAAAACTGATCTATTGACTTTATTTTGTCGAATTGATGTTTCGAGAGTCAAAAAAGTTGTTTTTGTGTAAATTCTGCATAAACTTTGAGTGTCTCTGGTGTGATGTCACTTCCTGTCATTTTCAACAGATTTTTCAACGTTTTCTCCACAAATACCTGCTCGACCGGTGTAAAAGTGTAATATACATGTACAACAGGTACAAATACACCAAGTAAAGTCAGAATTAGACGACCGTAAAACCTCGTGCGTCACTTTAATTCCGCTTCTAAAATTGCCACGGTTGTTTTTGTTTATTCGGATTCTGTTTTGACCTGAAGAATCGCGATTAAGCGAACAATCCCGACGTCCCGCTGGGTTCGGTCACGAATCAGACGTCTGAAGGTCTCGTGTTCTTCCCCACAGCCTTCGTCGGACGCCAAAGACATGGACGAGCGGGCCACGAAAGAGAAGCTGAGGAAGATCCTGAAGCGGCTGGGCAAACTCAAGTGCTCCAGAGAGGTGTGGTCTTCACGTTTATGACACACTGAACAGGAAACGCAGCCATTCCAATCATCTAAACTGTGAATGTGTCTCCTGTCTCTGAACACCACATCATCATAGAGCTTTTGCAGAATAACTTTATGAAATGACCAAAAATACTGATGTTCTTGTCCTGTGGAGCTCTGATGTTCTCTGTTCCTGTGGAGCTCTGATGTTCTGTTCCTGTGGAGCTCTGATGTTCTTTCTGTTCCTGTGGAGCTCTGATGTTCTGTTCCTGTGGAGCTCTGATGTTCTGTTCCTGTGGAGCTCTGATGTTCTGTTCTGTGTCTGTCCTGTGGAGCTCTGAGCTCTGATGTTCTGTTCCTGTGGAGCTCTGATGTTCTGTTCCTGTGGAGCTCTGATGTTCTGTTCCTGTGGAGCTCTGATGTTTCTGTTCCTGTGGAGCTCTGATGGTTCTGTTCTGTTCCTGTGGAGCTCTGATGTTCTGTTCCTACTTGTGGAGCTCTGATGTTCTGTTCCTGTGGAGCTCTGATGTTCTGTTCCTGTGGAGCTCTGGTGTTATGTTCCTGTGGAGCTCTGATGTTCTGTTCCTGTGGAGCTCTGGTGTTCTGTTCCTGTGGAGCTCTGATGTTCTGTTCCTGTGGAGCTCTGATGTTCTGTACGTGTGTTTCCATGTTCCAGGGCTGCGGCGCCGGCTTCACCACCAGTGTCATGGGGTACTTCTACCACATGAGGACGTGTGGGAAACAGCAGGACGAGCTGGAGAAGCTGGTGCTGAGCTGCTCTCACTGCGGCAAGAACTACCGGTCCAAGGCCGGACTGGAGTACCACATCCGCAACGAGCACGCGCCGGTGAGAAAGGCGTTTGAACCTCGTCATTTCACACCTTCATTCTTACTCTAAACATAGACTTTTGTTGTTGTTGTTGTGTGTGTCCAGGCTCCAGAGGACTCGGAGCAGCAGGCTCCGCCTCTCGACGACGTGACCCCAGAAACCTCCGCCTGCGGTCGGGCAAAGAGAGCCTCTGCTCAGGCGGCCAACATCCAGATGGCTCAAATCGCCCAGATCGAGCTGCCCAAAGACTGGAGCAAGAGGAAGTTCCAGTCGGACCTGGTGCCCGAGGACCACAAGGTGAGGCTAACCACTCTGCCACGGCAAACTCCCCCCACTCAGAGGTCAGGAGTCCCGTCAGTGAACACAAACATGTGACCGCCGCTCCTGTGCCTCGCAGCTGCAGTACACGCGCCCGGGTCTGCCCTCCTTCAGTCAGGACGTGCTGAAGAAATGGAGGAGCGAGGTCAAGATGTACAGGAAGGTCCAGTGTCCAAACCCGGTACTGCTCATGGTTCTACTTGGAGTCCATTGTCCAGCGTGTCTAGTTTTGGTGAAAATCAGTTGAAATGTTTGTGTTTGAGGGCTGTGGCTGCACCTACACCAGTGTGTCCGGACTCAAGTCTCACCTGGGACTCTGCACCAAGGTACGTGACCTCTGCACTCCTGCAACACGGTCTCGGCTCCTGCTGGCCTTCAGGTTGGATCTCATGTGACGGTTCTGGTGTTGACGTTTGCGTGGTGCTTTCAGGGCGATTTTGCAGCTGGGAAATATCGCTGTCTGATCTGCAACAAAGAGTTCAATTCTGAAAGTGGAGTCAAATATCACATCAACTCTGTCCACTCACAGGTAACGACGGTCCTGCTCTAGACCTGGTCCGGTTTGGTCCGAATTCAGACAAATTTAGACCTGCCTTAGTTTTGATTCGATCCTTGTTTAGTTCTGCTTTAGTCCTATTTTAGACCCTATTTTAGACCCTATTTTAGACCCTATTTTAACCCAAATTTAGTCCTATTTTAGTCCTGTCCTATTTTAGTCCTGTTATAGCCCTATTTTAGACCTGTTTTAATCCCGTTTTAGTCCCTTTTTAGCCCCATTTTAGACCTATTTTAGCCCCATTTTAGACCTGTTTTAGTCCTATCTTAGACCCTGTTTTAGTCCTATCTTAGACCTGTTTTAGTCCTATTTAGACCTGTTTAGTCCTATCTTAGACCTGTTTTAGTCCTATCTTAGACCTGTTTTTAGTCCTATCTTAGACCTGTTTTAGTCCTATTTTAGACCTGTTTTAGTCCTATCTTAGACCTGTTTTAGCCCTTAGTTTTAGTCCGTTTTAGTCCCCGTTTTAGTCCTGTTTTTAGCCAGTTTTAGTCCCATCTTAGACCTGTTTTAGTCCCGTTTTAGTCCTGTTTTAGTTTTAGTCCCGTTTTAGTCCTGTTTTAGACCCGTGTTAGACCTGTTTTAGACCCGTGTTAGACCTGTTTTAGTCCTATCTTAGACCTGTTTTAGTCCTATCTTAGACCTGTTTTAGTCCTATCTTAGACCTGTTTTAGTCCCGTTTTAGTCCAGTTTTAGTCCCGTTTTAGCCCTCTTTTAGACCTGTTTTAGACCTGTTTTAGACCTGTTTTAGTCCCGTTTTAGTCCCGTTTTAGTCCTATTTTCGTCCATATTAATTTCTCAATGTTCTTCAGGAATGGTTTGTCACGAACAAAAAACACTTAAAAATCCAGTCGAACAAAGACTTCCATTACCCTCGGACCACCAGCAGCACCGGCACGCGCCCTGCCCGCACCAGATGCAGCCGCTCCCGCCGCTGCACCACATCGCGGCGCAGAGCTACCAGCACCAGGCCGAGAACCAGGGGCCGCCGCATCGCCACGGAGACGCCAGGGGCCACCACCTGGACGGCCCCGAGCTCTACACGCCCATGCAGCAGTCGCTCTGGGCCGAGAGGCAGGCGACGGCGAGGGGGCGGAGCCGGAGGAGCACGGGGCGGCGAGGCAGGGCGGCGCGGCGCGGTGCGGCTACGAGTACGGCAGGGGCGACGGCAGGGGCGACGGCAGGGGCGACGGCAGGGGCGACGGCAGGGGCGACGCAGGGGCGACGGCAGGGGCGACGGCAGGGGCGACGGCAGGGGCGACGGCAGGGGCGACGCTGGCCCCAGCGGCTTTTCGGGTCCCGAGATGGAGAGGCAGATCTGGGACGAAAAGCGGCGCATGCTGGAGTCGGTGGAGATCGTGAGGAGGCAGCCCACTTAAACGGTTGTGTGGTTTAAAGATGCACCGCGGAACCTTTCTGCTGGAGGGTCTGACGCCTGCTCGTCTCCGCGGAGATGTTAAAGGAGAGATATTATGCATTATTTGTATCAGGACCGCAACGATTAAACGACTACACGTTTTTTAAAAGTAATTTGGATATTTTAAACGCGTACAAAAAGACGACGTTAAATCAAAATGTCAAAAACGTAGAAACAGAAAAACGAGCCCTTTTTACGGTCGGAACAATCGTTAAGACACTAAGATAATCGCTCCCGCCTTTTAAACTTAAATAACGTTTGCCCGTGACGTTCTCTCAGTCGGGGCGTTCCCTCGTCAGGATTTGTGTTAGCGCTCCGTCTACTGGCAGCAGAGGGGATTACCACGGGGAAGTTTAACCAAAAAGCTAGCTCGTCCCGACACGCTAATGTGAACGCGGAGTTGTGATGAAGGCGATTCGAGTCCGTGTCATGTGGTCAGGGCAATCAAGGCAAGCGGTGATTGACCAATAACGTTTCAACATACGGAGGTAAAAGGGATCTTTTGGGGACAAGTCTGTGTAGCTCGGGCTCTGGTCACGTTTGTAATGATCAGACGTTAGAAATACAGTCATTTAACAACACAGAAGTCATGAATTAATTCATCCATTCAGCATCGAGCGCCGGTGTGGGAGTTTAGCTCAGTGCGTTTGCTTTTCACGCGGGAGGTTCATAGCCCCTCCCCTTGCAAACTAGATTCATCCACTACATATAGACCACCCCAAGTCTGCGGCCCGTCCGTAAAAGCCACCGCACGCCACTGTTTTATGGACTTAAAAACCTCCAGTGTGAGTGTGTTTGTGAGGCTCATAGAAGGTGCGGCGGAGAGGAGCTCGCAAACACGACGGCAAGGAGCTCGCAAACACGACGGCAGCCTATGTTTCAGATACAGGCGTCTTTGATTTGGCAGCGGCATTCATTAGGATCTCCATGGAGACGAGCGGGTGGCAGAAAGGGGCGATCGCGGCGTAACAACCTCAAGTCGGAAAAGCTGATGTGAAGACCGTCGAGAGCACATCGTTTTCCACAGATCTGATCCGTAAACTACGTGGACGAATGGAACAACATGAATATTAAACAAACATAGATGTGTCTATTGCAAACACCTCAAGCCTCAAATGTTTTCTTTCTTTTTTTTTTACGTACTCGTCTGTTTTTGTAAACGACCTCTTCAGATTTGACCTGCTTTTCGGCCCATTTCTCTCCAATTATCGGGTCTTTCTCACACTTGTGGGCCCAAATCCCCCCACAAAAACAAGTGACTTTTGTGGCTTTTCTGTTCAGGGACTTTGTGTTTTGCTCCTTTTCCTCAAATTCTGGTCCTTTTTCTTCCCAAAAAATAAATAAATACGGAAGCCAATTTCAGCGTCCACAAACTTGAGGAAAGTTGATGTCTTAAAGTGCGACTTTCACGTGTCAATACAAGAGACTGTTAGTTCTTTTATCGTGGTTTAATGTCTTTTCTAAATATGTCCCATGTGTGGTTTGGTAGACGATTGTTGTTTCACGTTTTAAATGTTTCGATTAGTAAAGATTGACATATGGATTTGTCAAAGTCTTCTCTGCGTCTTCATTTTCACCCATAAAGGACAGAGCTTCTGCTTCTGGGAAATGCTACAAATAACTGCCACTTTCACCGTCCTCGCCGCCACACGGGCGTAAAAGTCACACATATCAGAAGGGAAGACGGTGGGCGTTAGTTGGGGGTTTTGACAGTTCCCTTTTCAAAGCTGAAGCCACATTTAAGGACTTGTACTACATTTTTAAACAGTCTTTGTGGAATCCCCATCAAATGCAGACAACATTTTGTGAGTTTTAGTTGAATAGACTGAACAAACTGGCACCGATTCACCACAGAGTGCTTGATTTGACTGAAAAGAAGTGGGTTATAGCTTTTTGTTTTAAATGTCCAGGAGCTTATAGGTAATATAATATTGAATTTTTCATTTGGTGGACAAAAAGAAATGACTCATCTCTTTGAAACAAGTTTCCTTTCTCTAAGAGAGCACCACTGCTTAAAAGTCTTGATGGCAATATTTATATCAACGTCGCAGCCCGCGATATCAATACTATATCACCAAATTTAGTACTGCAGTATAAAAAAGTGTTAAAAATGTGTTCGCGTTTTAAGGTTTACGCTAGAAAAGCTGCAGCTCCCGTCGCGTCCAGCAGGGGCGGTGTGCGGCGCTGCTCTGCCACACTGACATGGCGGGCTAACGCGCGTCCTGTGCGACATTCGGTGATTTTTTAAACGCAAAAACACAACACAAAGTCGTCTTGGGTCGGTTTGATTGCGATGTTCGGACCGTGAACTCGCCGTTCGCGGTTCGCGCTCGCGCAGACACGCGGTTGGCGGAGTGCGGCGCGGTTCGGGACTCGATCTCGCGGCTCCTGCGCCCGGTTTCAGACCCCGGGATTGTGCGACGCGTTCCCGACTTCGCCACGGAGAAAGAAGCTGACGTTCCCCGCAGGGTGAGTTTATAAAGAGTCCGTGTGTTCCGGACGGGTCCAGGAGTGCGGCTGAGAAATGCTCGACTGAACAACTTTTAGAACAACCGCGAGTCGAACAAACCTCACCGTTTAGCGCGTTAGCATGAGTTAGCATCGTTAGCTTAGAAGCATGGCTGCAGCTATGACAACAACAACCATATTTAAGTTAAGAAGAGAGTTTTATCACGTAAATGCTTGGCCGAATATAAGTTTAAATTATGCTGCGTATTATTCGGTGCCATGAGTGGCTTTAGGTTGACGTAAAGTGCCAATATTACGGTCAAAAGTCGTAAAATGTGATATTGCGAAAGGCGGTTTGGATTGTTGCTGTCACTGTCACTATGCTGACGTCAGACAGGGTCATTGCGTCACTTTTACTCCAACAAATTACATTATTTCAATTTATAATGATGTTTCATCTCAAGAGTTGTTTATTGGTCACTCTGATCCTTTTTTAAGTTGTAAGACCAATAACAAATGTCGGTGTAATCCCTCATTCGTCCAGGAGGGTTCCATTGTAGGAAAAGATTCAGTTGCATCATCTGGACTGGACATTTCGACTCATCCAAGAGTCATTCTCAATCTGTGAAACGATTGTTGATGTTGTGTTCTTTTAATGGCGGTTGGCAGCCGAAAGGTGCATTTACGCCACCTACTGTAGTTGTCTTCAAAGTATAAAGTACGCTATACAAGTTAAAACAAACGGGGAGAAAGAGAGGGAAAGGGGTGGAGAGCCATCAAGTCTTTGTTCTTTAGACTTCATTCTTTAGACTTCATTCTTTAGACTTCATTCTTTAGACTTTATTCTTCAGACTTTATTCTTTAGACTTCATTCTTTTGTTGTTGTTTTACGTTTGGCGGTTGGCAGCCACCTCTTGTAGTGGTACATCTTCAAAGTATGTGTTTTACGCTATACCGTAATGAATGAAAAAAAAGAAAGGAGAAGGAGAGAGGGCGGGACCTCCTGATAAATGGAGTTTTTGGTTTCACTTGAGACTACTCTCTGTGTTTGCTAACAGCCCTGAGATGGGCAATCTACATCCTATTGTGACCTGACTTTCGCTCCCTCCTCACAGAGTACCTGATTGCATCAGAATGCCCTGGGCGTAACAACCTGAAGGTTGAATCTTAACCCTCCATTACAGTTTCCTGGACGCTTAGCTAGAGCGGCCAAAGTGTCCTACGGAGAAAAGTTGGACAAAGCTGAACTTTTTTGCGGCAAAAGCTGCGCAGCAACCAATCAGATTACGCTCCAGTGACGTACGTACGCACTACCCAGAAGGACCAAAACAAACCCTGACCGATTTAAAAAAAATCAGCCAGACACAGCTCCTTAAATAATGATATTCACTAAACTCTGCTCACCTCTGAAGTATCTGGACCCAGACAGGCCCCGGGCCGACCGCCTCCGTTTTTGGAATTTGTAAATACATCAAAGCCGTTCTCTTAACCTGAACTGCCAAAGAACACAACTCCTCCACTGCACATGTGCGCTGGACGCCTTGGACGCGCATGCGTCTGTTGGTGTGTTTTTTTTGGGACGCGTGTCCAGGGCGTTCAAATGTACAGGCGTCCAACTCGGGCATCAAGCGCAAATTTGGACGCCGCGGTCTGAACGTAGCTTTACATTCCCGCCATTCTTTAGACTTTATTCTTCAGACTTTAGACTTTAGACTATTCTATTCTACTGTGCCAGAGAGCTGTGCTCAGACTCCATTCTTTAGACTTTATTCTTAGACATCATTCTTTAGTCATTAGACCCCAGTGCTCTCCCCAGAATATGCCTCATATAGGGTTTAATGTACCATTATTATCTCCAAAGGTACATGCACCCTAAACATACTATTAACACTATAAAAAAAATAAGAATAAATATAAATATATATAAATATATATATATATATTTATATATATATATATATATATAATTATATACTTACTATACATTATTATGTATAGATGTGCAATATAAACAGAAGAGAAACTAACTGACCAGACCCATCATCAGCGACTATTTTAAAATAAATAACTGTCTAAATTAGAAAGTTGACGTTTATATCACCTCACTTGAAGCTCTTTTTAACTATAATGTCGATATAATCCTATTCGTCAGGAGGGTTCCATTGTAGAAAAAGATTCAGTTGTTCATCTGGACTCGTTTTAGAAAAAACGATACGTTTCGACTCTCATCCAAGAGTCATTCTCAATCTGAGAAACAAGTCTGAGAATCAGGTTTATATCCTACTCATGTCCTGATAATGGGCATTGAAACTCCCTGAGATGGCCTAAACATCCTATTGTTCACTGACTTTCACTCCTCCTCACTGGGTACCTGATTAGCATCAGAATGGCTTGGTGTCTCAAGGGTTTCAATAAACCATTTAACTATAAAAGTATAAGACAAGCTCCATGTAACGCTGGAGGAGGCATGAACGTGAGAAACAATACACGCAGAACAAGTCACTTCCTTTGGGTCACATCAATAACAAACTGTTCTGAGAACCTGACTCCTCCTCCTGCACCTCAGCCTGACTCCTCCTCCTGCTCGTTGGCCTGACTCCCTCTCCTCTCTCGCCTCCTCATGTGAGCGTTCTACGGCTCCGCTGTTGTCTTGTGTTGTCGGCTCGCGCCGCGGTGTTCTCCTTCTGAAACTCACTGAGAAGCGGATACAATATACAACTATAGCTCTGAGTATCTGTTAGTGACACACATGTTGTGTATCTGTGTAGTGACACATGTTGTGTATCTGTGTAGTGACACACATGTTGTGTTCTGTGTAGTGACACACTGTTGTGTATCTGTGTAGTGAACACAGGTTGTGTATTGTGTAGTGACACACAGGTTGTGTATCTGTGTAGTGACACACAGGTTGTGTATCTGTGTAGTGACACACATGATGTGTATCTGTGTAGTGACACACAGGTTTGTATCTGTGTAGTGACACACAGGTTGTGTATCTGTGTAGTGACACACAGGTTGTGTATCTGTGTAGTGACACACAGGTTGTGTATCTGTGTAGTGACACACAGGTTGTGTATCTGTGTAGTGACACACATGATGTGTATCTGTGTAGTGACACACATGTTGTGTATCTGTGTAGTGACACACATGTTTTGTGTATCTGTGTAGTGACACACAGGTTGTGTATCTGTGTAGTGACATACCGTTGTGTATTGTGTAGTGACATACACGTTGTGTATCTGTGTAGTGACATACACGTTGCCTTTTGACCCATGAGTCAGGCCTGGACAAGAAAGTTTCATTTCAATGCTGCAGATCGCCGTATGTCGCACGTGCGCTCTCCGTGTCTTTGTATTCTGCCGCGTCTACATTCACTTCCTCATTAAACTAATTTCTCTGTGAATATGAGTCTGATTGTAATAAAACGCACAGCGTTTTGAAGCTTCAGACTAAGACTTGTGTATTTGAAGTAGTATTTTAATGATGGCGCTACCTAAAATATGGGATGAATTTGAGTTTTAGGGATCGGATAGCGGGCCATTTGACTTGGCGGCCATCCCTAACGTACGTAGCAAGACCCCTTTCTTTAGAACCACCAGAACATGACAGTGGGAGTTTCTTTACTCTGATACTCATTTAGAGTGTTTTCCATTTCTGCCCGATTAAAATGTTTTGTTCCAAGATACTTTTCTGCAGCTTTAGCAATGATCCTGATCCTTTCAGTTTCCTTATGAGTTTGAGCAGCACAGTTAATAACATCCACCATAAAGAGGACCAAATCATTCCAATCCATAACCACGGTATTCTCAGTCATTTTGGGAGCTTCTCACTTGGGGGCTCCTCACTTGGGGGCTCCTCACTTGGGAGCTCCTCACTTGGGAGCTCCTCACTTGGGAGCTTCTCACTTGGGAGCAGCTCCTCACTTGGGAGCTTCTCACTTGGGAGCTCCTCACTTGGGAGCTTCTCACTTGGGAGCTTCTCACTTGGGAGCTTCTCACTTGGGAGCTTCCTTGGGAGCTCCTCACTTGGGAGCTTCTTGGGAGCTCTCACTTGGGAGCTCCTCACTTGGGAGCTCCTCACTTGGGAGCTCCTCACTTGGGAGCTCCTCACTTGGGAGCTCCTCACTTGGGAGCTCCTCACTTGGAAGCTCCTCACTTGGGAGCTTCATGAAGCTGTGTTCTCCACCACAGTTACATTTCAGTTTTGCTCCTTCGTCACACTTCACGTACTCGTGGTCTCCTGCACATTTACCACACCTTTGCTTCCCTTTGCAGACTGATGCGACATAACCAAAGCACAGTGTAGTGATGGAGGAACATGCGCTCTTACTTCATAGGTCATGAATCCGATGAACACTTTACAAGGCAGACATTTTCCATCAAGTTTCAACATTAATGACAGGCTGTTTTCTAAAATCGTTTTTGGAATTTCAGTTGTTGAATTTTGCTGTGGATCTAAAATGTCCGGTGCATGTTCTGAATGAGTGAATTTGGGTGAACGTTTGATTAAACGGGTCACTGCAAATGTTACTGTCTGAAATTACACTGTTGAATTTGAGGGTTTGAAAATCTATGCGCTGATTATTTATTTATTGTAAACTGAGAAAATCACACAAACCATTTAAACTGCACAATTCATGAATGGAAATTTTGAACAAAAATAAATCACAATCATCTGATTTTTAATAAGCGTTCTTCCATAAAGAATGTATTGTTTCATTCCTGTTTGTTTCAGGTTGAGTTGCGTCAAAGTGAAAAGGGTCTTTATGGAGCAGCTCTGACAAAATGCAAACTCCTCAGTCAATGGACGCCTCCCACTCGGCTCCAGGTACGACTTCTGTTTTTGTCCCATTTGTAGTTACTTGAAGAGAGTCGCTTAGTATCAAATCTATCAATGCTTCCGTCCTCTTTGGGTTCATTATTTATATCGATGTAGTTATGATGCTTCTGATAATTAAACCTCTTCTAACACGTTCCATTGGACTGACCGAACGTCGTCGTCAATATTGCCCTGCTAGAGTTACAATTAATCAACGTTTCTGAGTTATAAAGCCTTAATGTGACGCAGACGGATGAAAAAGCACTTTAGGTTTGGATTGAATCTGATTTTTGCTTTTAAAATGGTCAATTTTACATTTTTCTTTCGCTCTCACATGACCAGAATAATCATAATCGGGACATCCCCGTGTGTCGTACGCTCATCATGGTTTAGGAGGACGATCCTGGGTCAGAATGCAGAGAACATATATCCCGTTTGATGTGTTTCTTCCAGAGCCAGAAGATGCTCCAGAGCCGCCTTCGGAACTATCTCCCAGTTCACGAGGGAGGCAGCGCAAGAAAAATCCCAAATATGAGGATTACCGCGTGAGCGAAGATTACGACGGACAAACTCCACAGAGAAAACGTTCCGGAAGGAGCCTGGCATCTCCAAAGGTCCAGCCACATGCGGCCACAGACGGAGAAGAGGAGGCAGAGGAGGAAGAGGAGGAGAACGTGCCCAAACAGACAGCGAAAAAGAGAGTCGGCAGACCAGGACGCAAAAAGACTCCGGGCAGAAAAACTCCAGGGAAAACCAGTGCAGCCGCAGATCAGAACGGTGAAGGAGCGACTGAACATGAGACGCCAAAGCCTAAACGGAAGTACACGAAGAGGAAGAGAAAAGAGGAGGAGGAGGAGAAGGAGGAAGAAGTGAAGGAGACGGAAGGAGTCGAGGAGGAAGAGCCGGAGGAGACACCCGGAGCACGACCCAAAAGAGGAGCAGCTAAAGCGTGAGTAGCACACCTACGACGTGACAAAACATTTATACCACGAGGTGTGGACTCGGATCGACTGTGGACTCAAACCTGTCTGAGACGGTCTTAAGTGAACCATACGGGACTATTTAACTCATCCAAAGTGGCCCCTGAGAGGTTCTAGCTCCCAAAGCGGTCTGGCTCTCTTGGGCTCCAGGTGGACTTTAGCTCAGGAGGAGGAGCTCCACACCACAGCCAGATGATTGGCTCAGAGAGAACGCAGACTCAGGCCAAAACACGACGGCAAAAAGCAGAGAAACACAAAAGAATCATTTGTCTCCAAACTCTGACTTGATCTCGTGCTAAAGCGCCGTGTTTCCACTGATGCTAACTTATATGTGGAGCCTTAGCAACACAAAGCTAGCAAAGCGCGTTAGCAACAGCTGTTTCCTGTTTGTCCAAATGTGGTGTTTCCAGGTCAGAATGCGTCTGACATGATCCTTAAAGAGAGGTTCAAACGCGGCGTCGAGGCTTTGCACACAAGGCAAAGACATGAGGCAAAACTGTTCCTGTGCACGCTCGCTTTAGCCACGCCCCTCACACACACACACAAACCTGGAATGACTAAACGTCTTTTTGTGACTCGCTCAGATCGGCCTTTTGCAATTGAGTGACATCAGTAGCAGACTCTTGATGTTCCAAAAACGCTTGAGAGTGATCGGGTCTTGGGGGGGCCGGGGCCAGTTGAAACGTGGCTTACATGTGTTTGTGTGTTTTGTCCCAGAGCACTGAAGTACCTCCACCGTTTGGCCAAAGACGAGCTCCAACACAGCAACGACCAACCAAACCAGGCCAACGGAGACTGTGAGAGGCCCCCGAGAGAACCAGCACAGAGGACCAAAACCCCCCAAGGGCCCCGAGGTCAGATGTCCTCCTCTGTTTAACCGAGCTGGAGCAGTGTACAAAACGCTGTCAAAGAGCACCTGGAGCTGCCGCTGAGGGAGATGATCGGAGGAGATGTTCGTGGTCTTCTCTCTGATGAACGGAGTGTGTTTTTTCAGGTCGCGGTCGCAAGAGGAAGCGCGCGAACAGCAGCGACGCCGAGGAGGACGTGGATTTTGTGCCAAACGCTGAAGATGTGGAGGAGGAGGAGGATGATCAGGAGGAGGAGGATCAGGAGGAGGAGGGGGATCAGGAGGACGAGGACGAGGAGCTCACACAGGAGACCTTTCAACACTCCACACGAAACTGGGCACGTTCTTTATCTTCATCCATAAGAACTTTCTCATGTTCCCTCTCTTGCTTTCAGTTATAAGAACATAGTCTGGTCTGTAGAGCTGCAGCTAATCATCTGGCCTCTCGATGAATCCAGCGTTCAGTCTTTAGAAAGATTTGACCCAGATTAAGTTCAAGTGCTGTCGCTTGAGTACATCCTAATAAAAGGCCTCTTCTCTCGGCACAAGGCACGTTCTGGAGTTACTTAATTAGTTGACGATTATCGCACTAGTAGCAAGGCAAGGCAAGTTTATTTGTAGAGCACAATTCGTACACTAGGCAATTCAAAGTGCTTCACACAACAGGAAAAACATGCATTTAAATCACAAAGACGTGACAGAAATAAAAAAAACCTATATTCATTTCTATTCATTCAATTTAAAAATGTTGCTGACATGACTCATACATTTTGTCCAGACACTCCAGACACTCTTTCCCGTATTTATTTGACATTGCCAGCGTGACAGGTGTCTCCGGGATGGTCAGTAAGTTATGTTAGACCACGTTTTAAATATATTCAGATCATTTGTGGAGGTCTAAACTCCAGGATCAGCAGCTTTTATTTTTAGAAGAAGTAATGTTGACTTTAGTTTTTAAAAATGTGTATTCTGTTGTTTTTAGATTTTCTGATGTGCGTTTGTGTGTTTTGCACTTTGGTTGACTGTGGTTTTTAAGGTGCTCTATGAATAAAGTTGGAGTGAAAATGGTTCCAGCCTTTTCTAATTAACATTCTACGTTTTATGGTGTTTATTATATTCGAACTCTCTGTCTTCCAGTTTGCGGGCAAAAAAGTGAACGGACTTCTCCCTGGAACGCTCAACTCCATCACAGTCTGCACTCGGACCAACACCAAGTTGTACGTTTTCATTTTTCATTCAAAACATAACTTTACTGACAAAGTGGGGGGTCGCGAGATCATTTCAAGACGCTGTATTGAATCTCTTCTTTTAATGGAAAACGGCGTATTTGAGTGAATGTGAACTGCTCGAAACAATACAAATAAACCTGATGTTAAAAGGTTCACAACTCGAAATGATTACAGACGTCGTTGTGCTTTTACCGCGGGCCAGATGCGTGGTTATTCTGGGGGGTCCCGGCCTCAACCGTTTGGGAACACTGGACTAGACTACTCATACAGTATCACCCCAAAATACTGTCTTGTGTTCCTCAACCTTGTCTCTAATATATTTATAATAATACATTTATTTGTGACTTATTATTCGTCTTGTTTTCAGCAATAATAATAATAATAATAATAATAATAATAATAATAATAATAATAATAATAATAATAATAATAACAATAATATTATTAATTATTTATTATTATTAGTTAACTGTTGGCCCTTTAGTCGTCAGGATTATTTGCCACAGTTCCTGGGTGTTTCCGGACTGGATTCCCTTGCTCCACAAGACTGGCAGCTCCTCCCACAGAGGTACTTTCTGTTGCCATGGTGTTGTGAATGATTTGTGTCGTGTGATTCGAAAACACTGTAACAACGAGTTTGTCTCCAGTGAAAGTGGAGACGCTTACCCTTCCCCACAGGAGCAGCAGCTTCGCGTTCTGTTCTCTGTCTGTTCCAGGAAAGGGCTGGAAGAAGGATCGAGCTCATCATAATGACTGGACATGGTTCAGATCTTTTGTTTACAGTGCCGAGCACTAGAATGGAGCGCACGTTAGCCTGACTTGACCAGAGGACCGGCCCACGTTTAGATCCTAGACTCTGGCACCCAGCAGGAGGCCGGCCCACGTTTAGTCCTTGACTCTGGCACCAAGCAGGAGGCCGGCCCACGTTTAGTCCTGGACTCTGGCACCAGCGGAGGCCAGTTAGTCTTATCCGTGGCACCAGCTTGTTAACGTCCTACGTTTCCTTGGACTCTGCACCAGCAGCGAGGCCGGTCCTCATTAGTTTTAGTCCTAAACTCTGGCCACCAGCAGGAGGCGGGTCCATTGTTTAGTCCTAACTCTGGCACCAGCAGGGAGGCCGGCCCATGTTTAGTCCTAAACTCTGGCACCGCAGGAGGCCGGTACACGTTTGTTCCTGACTTCTGGCACCAGCAGGAGGCCGGCCCACGTTTAGTCCTGACTCTGCACCAGCAGGAGGCCGGTCCATGTTTAGTCGTCTGCGTAGTTGTGATAGGACACATTTTCACTGACCTAACGGCAGCATGTAGAGGTTGAACAGAAGGGGTCCCAGGACTGACCCTTGGGGCCCCCCACAGGTTCGGGGGCATCTGGTCTGAGACACAGTTACCAAACAAAGTACTTCCTGTCTTCCAGATAGGACCTTTAACCAGTTTTAGGGCAGTTGCCAGTGATGCCCACCCAGTCCTTCTAGTCTCTGTAAGAGGGTCCCATGATCGACAGTGTGTCAAAAGCAGCCCTCGGATCAGAATTAAGACTGAGGCTTTTCCATTGATAACATTCTTAAACTGTACATACCCATTGTTACACTTTATCATTGTGTTTTGTAGCATTACAGATCTATCGTTTATTCGCAGCATAATCCTTCTCCTGCCTGTTTCTGGTGTTTGCTGATGTTTCCTCAGTAATGAACGACTTCTTTGACCCCTCTCCGTCCTCAGGTTCTCGTCGCTGCCCTCGCACACAGACCGCTGGGACTCGGTGTTCTTCTGTGGAGGTCCGGTCTGGTCTCTGGAGTGGTGTCCGACTCCTGATCACTCTGAGTGCGAATCAGTATCTGGCTCTGTCCTGTCACAGAACCATGGACGAGCAGCACAAAGCCAGCCAGGTCTACAGCGGCCCGGGTCTGGTCCAGGTCTGGAGCCTGGGAGCCTCAAGTCCAACCACGCAGGTGCTGATGACCTTATCTTTATCTTCTTTCTACATGACATGAAATAGCACTTTTTCTTACCTGCTCAAAGCACCAGGCGTCCGGTGTGTGAATGAGAAGTAAAAGGAAGTAGCTTTTGTGTTGTGTGATGGCCCTGAAGCAGACTAAAGTGAGTCCCCCCCTGAACGTCTCTCATGGTCCCGTCTCATCCTCAGACCAGACTCCAAGCCTGCTCTGGTCTTACAGTTTGGCCCAGGACCGGGGGTTTTGTCTGGGGGCTCAAGTGGTGTCCGGCCGGAGCCTGGGAACCTCCTGACACCAACCGACAGGTGAATATTTACCCCTGACATTACAAGTACCACCACTGCAACCACCACTACAACCACCAGCACCACCACTACAACCACACCACCACTACAACCACCACCACCGCTACAACCACCACCACACCTACAACCACCACCACCGCTACAACCACCACACCGCTACAACCACCACCACCACTGCTACAACCACCACCACCACTGCAACCACCACCACTGCAACCACCACTACAACCACCAGCACCACGCTACAACCACCACCACCGCTACACCACCACCGCTTACAACCACCACCACCACCGCTACAACCACCACCACCACTGCAACCACCACCACCACCACCACTGCAACACCACCACCACCACTGCGCAACCACCACCACCACCACACCACCACTGCAACCACCACTACAGACCACCACCACACCCACATCAACCACCACCACCCACGTGCAACACCACCACTACACCACACCACTGCAATCATCACCACCACCACTACAACCCCACCACCACTGCAAACCACCACCACCACCACTGCAACACCACCACCACCACTGCAACCACACCACCACTGCAACCACCAGCACCACCACTGCAACCACCAGCACCACACTGCAACCACCAGCACCACCACTGCAACACCAACACCACCACTGCAACCACCACCGCAACCACCACACCACTACAACCCCAGCACCCACCACCGCAACCACCACCACCGCAACCACCAGCACACCACTGCAACCACAGCACCACCACTGCAACCACCACCACCGCAACCACCAGAACCACCACTACAACCACCACTGCAACCACCACAGCTTCACAGTGACGTTTTGCCCAGCTTCACAGTAACGTTTTGCCCCGCTCAGTGACGTTGCCCCGCTTCAGTGATTTCTGCCCCGCTCAGTCACGTTTGCCCTCCGCTCAGTCACGTTTTGCCCGCCGCTCAGTGACGTTTTTGCCCCGCTCACAGTGACGTTTTGCCCCCCGCCCAGTGACGTTTTGCCCCGCTCACAGAGTGACGTTTTGCCCTCGCTCAGTGACGTTTGCCCCGCTCACCAGTGACGTTTTGCCCCGGCTAGTCACGTTTTGCCCCCGCTCAGTCACGTTTTCCCCGCTCACAGTGACGTTTTGCCCCGCTCAGTCACGCTTGCCCCCGCTCAGTCACGTTTTGCCCGCCGCTCACAGTGACGTTTTTGCCCCCGCTCAGTCACGTTTTGCCTCGCTCACAGTGACGTTTTGCCCCCGCTCACAGTGACGTTTTGCCCCCGCTCAGTTACGTTTTGCCCCGCTCAGTGACGTTTTGCCCCCGCTCAGTCACGTTTTGCCCCCGCTCAGTGACGTTTTGCCCCCCCCGCTCCGTACGTTTTGCCCCCCGTCAGTCACGTTTGCCCCGTCACAGTCACGTTTTGTCCCCGCTCACAGTCACGTTTTGTCCCCCGCTCAGTCACGTTTTGCCCCCCGCTCAGTGACGTTTTGCCCCCGCTCAGTTCACGTTTTTGCCCCCCGCTCAGTCACGTTTTGCCCCCGCTCAGTCACGTTTTCCCCCCGTCTCAGTCGTTTTGCCCGCCGCTCAGTCACGTTTTGCCCCGCGCTCAGTCAGTTTTGCCCCCGCTCACAGTGAGTTTGCGCTCCCGCGCTGTTCCCACCGTCAGTACGTTTGCCCCCCGCTCAGTGACGTTTTGCCCCCGTGCTCAGTGACGTTTTGCCCCGGCTCAGTCACGTTTTGCCCCGCTCAGTCACGTTTTGCCCCCCGCTCAGTGACGGTTGCCCCCCCTGCTTCAGTGACGTTTTGCCCCCCGCTCAGTGACGTTTGCCCCCCCTCAGTGACGTTTTGCCCTCGCTCATGACGTTTTTGCCCCTCACAGTGACGTTTTGCCCCGCTCAGTCACGTTTTGCCCCCGTCAGTCACGTTTTGCCCCCGCTCACAGTGACGTTTTGCCCCCGCCTCAGTCACGTTTTTGCCCTCGCTCACAGTGACGTTTTGCCCCGCTCACAGTGACGTTTTGCCCCGCTCATGACGTTTTTGCCCCCCGCCTCAGTGACGTTTGCCCCCGAGTTGACGTTTTGCCCGCTCAAGTCACGTTTTGCCCCCGCATCAGTCACGTTTTGCCCCCGCTCAGTGACGTTTTGCCCCCCCGCTCAGTGACGTTTTGCCCCCCGCCTCAGTGACGTTTTGCCCCGCTCCAGTGACGTTTGCCCCCGCTCAGTCACGTTTTGCCCCCCGCTCACAGTGATGTTTTGCCCCCCGCTCCACAGTGACGTTTTGCCCCCGCTCACAGTGACGTTTGCCCCCGCTCAGTCACGTTTGCCCCCGCTCAGTCACGTTTTGCCCCCGCCAGTCACTTGTTTTGCCCCCGCTCAGTCACGTTTTGCCCTCGCTCCAGTGACGTTTTGACCCCCGACTTTCCCCCAGTAGACGTTTTTGCCCCCGCTCAGTGACGTTTTGCCCCCCGCTCAGTCACGTTTTGCCCCCCGCTCAGTCGCGTTTTGCCCCCGCTCAGTCATGTTTTGCCCTGTTGTGCAGGCTCCGCTCATGCCCAGGCTGGGGCTCCTGGCCGTGGCCTCGTCGATGGGTTTAGTGACCGTTTACAGCCTTCCTCATCCAGACGCGCTCTTGGACTCGCTCTCTTCGTCCGGTGAGTTCTTTTGACTCTACAAAGCGCTCGTTTGTGTTATTTGGGAATTATACGTTGACAAAAATGAATACATTTATGATGAAAACAAATTGTGTCCTAAATTTAAATTTTAAGACGATATAATGTCAATCCCACAGACATGTGATTAAACGTGTCTTTAAACGTTTTAGTTGAGGTTTAATTATCAGACAAATGTGAAATGTCTTGAATGAATCACAAAAGTGCAGAAAATTCCCTTTTATACTCTTAATTGAAAGTTTAAAACATAATTATTTTCACTTGTAAATAATCTAATTGACATCTAAATATTTCGAATAGTTGTTGAACACATTCTATTTCGGTCCTGATGGTCTAATGGTCATTGATCGGCTCAGGTCTTTTTAACACATGGGCTGTAAAAGTCTGAATTGTTGTTTTTTAATTCAAATCCAACATAACAATTGTCCAATACGATGAAGACGTTCTAGAGTCTGAGTGGTCCAGATAACAATTACAATAGACAAAAGGATTACGATTACTTTAATAGTCGACCAGTCTTCCAGACATCCCAGAATTGTCTCCAAAGCCTCTGGACAAACACACTAGGGGGCGCCGTTCTCCCAGTATGGGCCAGTGTTTGAGACTCCGCAGTGCAGACTCAGGAGCACTGGACCGTGGCCCTGAAACAGATCACATCAACTGTGTTCAGAACAAAAGAGGAGACAATACTACAAACCTGGTTCAGACCTGGTTCAGACCTGGTTCAGACCTGGTTCAGACCTGGTTCAGACCTGGTTCAGGCCTGGTTCAGACCTGTGTTAGACTTCTTTATTGCGACCTCTGTAAGTCTAATCCTTCTAATGCTGAATCTCAGTGGGACGTTATATTTACAATTTGAGTCTAATGAGAACACAAATGTGAAAGTGATGGTTTTGGGCCACATTAAACATCACATGATCACATCTCTCCTCAGTCACAGAAGAACACATTAAACATCACATACCTGATCACATCACATGTCATACCTGATCGCATGTCATACCTGATCACTTGTCATACCTGATCACATCACATGTCTTACCTGATCGCATGTCATACCTGAGCACATGTCATACCTGATCACATCACATGTCTTACCTGATCGCATGTCATACCTGATCACATCACATGTCTTACCTGATCACATGTCATACCTGATCACATCACATGTCTTACCTGATCGCATGTCATACCTGATCACATCACATGTCATACCTGATCGCATGTCATACCTGATCACATCACATGTCATACCTGATCGCATGTCATACCTGATCACATCACATGTCTTACCTGATCACATGTCTTACCTGATCACATGTCATACCTGATCACACGACATGTCATACCTGATCGCATGTCATACCTGATCACATCACATCACATGTCTTACCTGATCACATGTCTTACCTGATCGCATGTCATACCTGATCGCATGTCATACCTGATCGCATGTCATACCTGATCGCATGTCTTACCTGATCACATGTCTTACCTGATCACATGTCTTACCTGATCACATGTCATACCTGATCACATGTCTTACCTGATCACATGTCATACCTGATCACATGTCTTACCTGATCACATGTCATACCTGATCACATGTCTCATCAGTCACAGTAGAACACATTAAACATCACATACTTGATCACATATTACACATATACAAAGTGCTACTATAATCGTTTTCGATGACGTTCGAAGCCTAAATTGTGTTCAAATACTGTGAAGTAACTGTAACTGAACACCAAAAGAAAGAGTACCTGTTACTCTAAATCAGTATTCTTTAGGCCGGCTTCAGACCGGCTTTAGTCTCTGGTCCAGTTTCTGGTTTGTGTCTGTGAAGTGTATTAATGTTTGTTTACTCCGGACATCCATCACACTCAGGGTCACGCACACACACACAAACACACACGCACGCACATAAACACACGCACACGTCCACACAGGCGCGCGCACACACACAAACACACGCACACGTCCACACACACAAACGCACACACACGTGCACACACACAAACGCACACGTCCACACACACGTCCACACGCACACGTCCACACACACAAACGCACACACACGTGCACACACACAAACGCACACGTCCACACACACAAACACACGCACACGTCCACGCACAAATACACACACACGTCCACACACACAGAGCACACACACAAACGCACCGTCCACACACACACACACACACAACACACACACACGTCCACACCACGACCACACACACAACACACACACACACGTCCACACACACAGGCAGGCACACACACACAAACGCACACGTCACACACACACACACACACACACGCCACGCACACACACAAAAACGCACACGTACCACACACACAAACACACGCCACACGTCCACACGGCACACACACAAGCACACGTCCACACACATAGGAGCACACACACAAACGCACGCGTCCACACACACAAAACACACGTCCACGCACACACACAAACGCACACGTCCACACAGTCCACACGCACACGTCCACGCAGCACACACAAACACACGCACACGGCCACGCACACACACAAACACACGCACACGTCCACACACACAGGAGCACATGAACACACACACAAACACACGTCCACACACACAGGAGCACACACACAAACACCACGCGTCCACACACACACAACGTCCACACACACACAAACGCACACGTCCACGCACACGCACACGTCCACGCACACACACAAACACACGCACACGTCCACGCACACACACAAACACACGCACACGTCCACACACACAGCACATGCACACACACAACACACACGCCACACACACAAACACACGCACACGTCCACACACACACAAACACACGCACACGTCCACACACACAGCACACACACAAACACACGCACACATCACACACACAAACAACACGCACACGTCCACGCACACACACAAACGCCACACACAAACGCACACGTCCACACACAAACACACACACACACACTTGCACACACACACGCGCGCACACGTTTGATGCTTCCTGGACATTATATTGACTTGAATCCATTTCCTGGAGACGGAACGTTAAAGAACGTTCCGGTCACATGACGTTCTGTTCCTCATCATTCGTTTGACTCCACGTAAACCAGAGAGAGGCTCGCCACGCGCGCCGTAAACCAGAGAGAGGCTCGCCACGCGTGCCGATAACCAGAGAGAGGCTCGCCACGCGCGCCGTAAACCAGAGAGAGGCTCGCCACGCGCGCCATAAACCAGAGAGAGGCTCGCCACGCGCGCCGTAAACAGAGAGAGGCAGAGAGAGGTCTCGCCACGCGCGCCGTAAACCAGAGAGGCTCGCCACACGCGCCATAAACCAGAGAGAAGGGCTCGCCACGCGCGCCGTAAACCAGAGAGAGGCTCGCCACGCAGCGCCATAAACCAGAGAGAGGCTCGCCACACGCGCCGTAAACCAAGAAGGCTCGCACACGCGCCGTAAACCAGAGAGAGGCTCGCCACGCGCGCCGTAAACCAGAGAGAGGCTGGGTCTCGTGTGAGCTGCGTCCTGCTCCGCCCCGCGTGGGCGTTACTGTATCTCGCCCTGTATTTATTGTATACTGGTGTTTTATTGCCTCCATAAAAGCCGCTCTACGCTTGTGTTTTAATGACGTCGTTATCACAGGTGTATTTACTGCTAATGAGACACTCTTACTGCTCGTGTGTACGCCCAGATTATTGGCCTGACACTAGTTTGACTCATTGTTCAAGAGCATTCATTCATCCATTCATTATTTTATTTTATTTTTAATTTTTTTTAAATTTATATATATTTTGTGTATTTATGTATATTTTTCTTTTTTTCTTTCTTTCTTTTTAAACTTGAAGAGGGGACTTTGTTGCGTCTTGGTTGAGGCTGAAATAAATAATGTCTATGACTCATAATAGATTTTAACTAACTAAAGTGTAAAACATTTAGCTTTTTAATTTGTTACGGCTCCTCTTATTGTACAATATATTGTATTATTAAGAAAGAGTTTTAGTATTGATATTAGCTCTGTTGCTCCTGAGCGTGGGAGAGCAAAGATCTGAGCCCTTTTACTTCATTCATTCACTTATTGGTGCACTTGTTCTCATTGTTTCCACGTGTGACTTGGAGCAGAAGCAGTTTCACTTTTCACAGTCTGTTTGAAGAATGATGAGCTTCAAGTGGTGATGTTTTTTTTTTTTTTTTTACTGATGTTCACTCAAATCTGAACACACAGAACGTTTACATGTCGTATACGTCCGACGCCGCACACAAATACACAGGTGTGAGTAAATACTGATGATGGCCCATAATGCTGGCCCAGAACACGTCCCTCTTCCTTTCACACTTGCTGAGTTCTTGTAATTGAATCCGGTCCCACTCGGGGTTTCCTGCCTGTGTTTTCTCCATTTCTTTGACTTGCCGGGTCGTTGGTTCGTTTCCTCCTCCTCTCGCTCCGCACCACTCCGATTATTAAAAGAACATTTCAACATAAATGCCAATGTGCTTCTCGCCTGGAGAGGGGCAGGTTTGGGGCGAGTGCGGTGGACGAGGAGGTCATGATTCTGCCACAAACGCAGTGGCATTTCACACCAGTTTATGGGTTTCATGTCCCAATAAAACGGTGTGGGCAGCAGAACTGTGGTGGTGCCGTTTTGGGTTTAGCTCTGGTTTATTCCTCATTCAGTCCTGAAACGTGAGGGTTAGACCTAGTTTGGTCCTGGTTTTAGTCCTGTTTCAGACCTGAAGTCCCACTTTAACAGCAGCTTCCGTTTGTGTGGGAGAACGTCTTTGGTTTAGTTCAGTGGTGGATGTCTTTTAAAGCTCACATTTCAGTATTTAGAAGGTGTAACGTGACTGACGGCTCAGACCCGCTCCTAAAGCCGTACGCCGCGCTCCGCCCCGACGCCGCGCTCCGCCCGTCATGGATCTTTTTGTCATTTCAATTATAGATCTGTGTCCGATGAGAGCGCGGCGCTAAATGAACTGCCACGCTTTGTCTGCGAGAGGACGACTCGTGCGCATGAGCGAGCATCCATCCTCCACAGGGCTCACATTTATGTACGCACGGCCCACGCAGGCCACAGCTGGCTCTAGGACTGAGCCGGAGACTGGGCCGGGGACTGGGCCGGGGACTGGACCAGGGGGACTGGGCCGGGGTCTTGACTCAATGACACCCTTTGCATATTTGATGACTACTTCACAATAGTTTTTCATCTACAGATTTATTACCACAAATACTGACTCATTTTGCCTCCAGTCGATTCCATTCCAGAAGTTTGAACATTCTGATGACGGGACATTTTATGATTTATTACAATTGTAGCTTTTATCAGCTGAAAAAAGGTTTAAAGGGGGGCGGGGGAGGCGGGGGAGGCGGGGGGAGCGTCTGGACCAGGACTGCACCAGAATCTAGACCGGGCAAAACGCAGGACGTCTGCAGCCTTTTTGTCCAGTGACAGTGACGTACGAGCACACGGTCAGTTCTGCTCGGAGAGAGAAAGACGGATGAGCCTGCTCCTCCGAGGTCTTCTAAAGTCCAACAAAAGAGGGGAGAAAAGGAGGGAGACGAGGGAGACGAGGGAGGAAGGGGGGAGCTGAGGCTGAAAAGAGGAGAGCGGAGTGAGGGATGGAGAGCTGTGCAGGATCGATGTTACGACTGAACATTTACAGAGTTTAATGGTTCCGTTCTGAGACGTTCCTCACCGCGGAGCGATGACACGAGGACTGACCTGGACGGGGGGCTCAACTGGTCCCACTAACGCTCACTACCTGATTCATGTCACAGGATCTGGAGCTGAAGAATTGGTGGTGTTTGTTTTTTTTTAAAGATCTTACACTTGTCTATTAGATGTGGAAATAACTTCACTGTGCAAATGTAATTCTGGTTTAGACCTGGTTTGGATCCGACTCAGAGGTTCAATCGGGTCTACTGCTCGCATCGGTCCGGTATTTTAACACGTCTCTTTATGCGTACTTTCTGTGCCCAGATGCCCTCTTACCCATCCCATAGTCCTAATAACAAAACTGACATTAGCAGCTTTATGTAATATCTCTGAGAGCTTTAGAGAGGAGGAGCTACAGTCTGTGTTGATGGACGGAGGAGCTGCAGTCTGTGCGTGATGGAGGAGGAGCTGCAGTCCTGCGTGATGGAGGAGGAGCTACAGTCTGCGTGATGGAGGAGGAGCTACTGTCTGCGTGATGGAGAGGAGGAGCCTACAGTCTGCGTGATGGAGAGGAGGAGCCTACAGTCTGCGTGATGGAGAGGAGGAGCCTACCAGTCTGCGTGTGGAGAGGAGGCTATCACAGTCCTGTGTAATGGACGAAGGAAGCTACAGTCTGTGTGATGGAGGACGAGCTACAGTCCTGCGTGATGGAGGAGGAGCTCGTCTGCGTGTGGAGGAGGAGCTACAGTCTGTGATGGAGGAGGAGCTACAGTCGTGTGTGATGGAGGAGGAGCTACAGTCTGCGTGATGGAGGAGGAGCTGGAGGAGCTAAGTCTGTGATGAAGGAGAGCTACAGTCTGTGTGATGGATGGAGGAGCTACAAGTTCTGTTGATGGAGGAGGAGCTACAGTCTGTGGATGGAGGAGGAGCTACAGGTTAGTGATGGAGGAGGGAGCTACAGTCTGCGTGATGGAGGAGGGAGCTCGTCTGTGATGAGGAGGAGCTACAGTCTGTGTGATGGAGGAGGAGCTACAGTCTGTGTGAATGCGAGGAGGAGCTACAGTCTGCGTGAGTGGAGGAGGAGCTACAGTCCTGTGATGGAGGAGAGCTACAGTGTGTTTCTGTTTGCGTCACTGCTCGTACTTTACAACAAACATGTGACACGGTCAAGAGACGGTGCATAAGAAGTATATCTGCTTCTCAAAAGATATGTCCACGTGACCTGTTTGTGTCGGACTTGTGCACGTGCTGAGACCCACAGGCCGGGCGGAGCCGCCACGCTGACGGGCGGGCGGAGCCTGCCACCCACGGGCCGGGCGGAGCCACCTACAGGGCTTAATCCAGGGAGATCAATTTATAATAAAAACCATGCTTTTTAATCCGTTCTTTGTCTTTTTTCTGTCTAATCAAGTTTGCACTGCAGCTGAACGATACAATGAGATGAAACTAACTATAGCTCCAACAGGACGACGTAATGATCCACTCACAACAAACAAACTCACTTGACAATAAAGGGTGGGGCACGGTGGCGTCTGCCGTGTGGTGCAGGTCTGAGTGCGGCCCCTTTGGTGTTTGATTCTGTTCAAACATGAATCGATTCTGACTTTTGTCCTTCGCAAGACCGCTCCGACGCCCCGGCCTTTAAGGTAAGGTCATTTCAAACCTCTTCAGGGTCTGGGAGGGGGAGAAAAGGGGGAAGGCCGAGTGCCAGTTTACGAGCGCGTCCTCTGCCAGACCGCTTCATTAATTTGGACGATAGCGCCATCAATACCTGCGCGGCGCGGCTGAACGGGAACCAGGGAGTTTAAAGGAGGATTGTTTTACATTCAGGGAAACGCTTTGGGAAAGGACGGGCATGACAGGGAAACGCTTTGGGAAGGACGGGATGACAGGGAACGCTTTGGAAGGACGGATGACGGGGAAAGCTTTGGGAAAGGACGGGATGAACGGGTGAAACGCTTTGGGAAAGGACGGGATTGACAACGCTTTGGAAAAGGACGGGATGACAGGGCCGCTTCAGGGCCGCTTCAGGGCTCTTCAGTCCTGGTTTAACACCTGTTGTTTCGGGTCCGGTCCGGTCCTGGTCCCGGTCCCGGTCTCGGTCCTGGGTTTAACCCTGTTGTTTCAGGCACCAAGGCGTTGGCTGACTCTGAGGCTCGGCTCCTTCAAAGCTCCTCGTCTCTCGGGACTCTGGACAGGTCCTGAAGTCTGGACTGGGTCCAGCTCAAACCGCACGACCTCATTGCCGCGTGGGTTCTGTCGACGGTACGGGGAGGGCACCTGAACGGGCGGGGTCCAGGCTGCTGGTAGGGCCTCTAACTCTCTGTGTCCTCAGGTCACGTGGACTTTGGGACCTCGTCACCCGCTCGTCGCTGCTACAGGGTCAAAGAGCCCGACGGCTCCATGACACTTTTACCCTACGAGTGTTTCATCGCCCACGACTTCCCAGTGAGGCAACCGTGTCCTTCTACCCCCGCCTCCAGGTAAAATACCCGCCCCTCTCAGTAAAACCCGCGCCCCTCATACCAGGTAAAGCCCCGCCCCCTCCAGGTTAACAGCCCAAACCCCCCCAGGTAAAGCAGCCCGCCCCCATGAAACAGCCCTGCCTCTCCCACTTTGCCAATGAGACGCATGAAAATGTGCCTGCTTGTCTAACTCTGGACACACCTGTGTTAGCGTTAGCATTAGCTAAAACGGCTAAACTCTCACTGAGGTTTATGGCTTTGGAATAATCCATAAGATTATTCTAGAATCAAACTTGTTTTGACATAAAACATTTTCAAAGGGCTCTGGCCTCAGCGGCATCTCTAATAAAATTGCACATGTGCCGAGTGTTTCGCAGTGAACCCAAACCAGGCCTAAAACCAGGCCCAAACCGGGCCCAAAAACCAGGTCCAAACTGGGCCTACATCCGGGTCTAAACCGGGACTAAACCGGGCCCTAAACCGAGCCCTAAATCCGTGACGTAAACCAGAGTCCAAACTGGCCCTAATCCCGGGTCTAAACCGGGCCTAAACGGCCTAAACCGGGACTAAACCGGGACTAACCGGGACTATAACCAGGATTTGCCGTCCTTCACTGAAGTATTCTTTCTAAACAGTATGTAAACTAAATGAACTCCTGTCAAATCGCTCACACTTTGTTTCATTTTCCATTTGTTTTTTGTGGATGTGAAATCATGAATCTTGGTTGTTTTTTGCTCGAGTGACAGTCTGTGTCATTTTTTCTGCGCGAGTCAAGACGCGTCGTCCGACGTCCGAGTCCTGAGAGAAATGAAGATCCAAAAATCAAATGCAACAGGAATTATGAACGTGAGGCTAGACTAAAGGCCCGAAAGCAGGACTAAAACAGGACTAAAACAGGGTCTAAACCGGGTTCTAAACCAGGATTAAACCGGGTCCAAACCAGGACTAAACCGGGTCCAAACCAGGACTAAACCGGGAGTCCAAACCAGGACTAAACCGGTCTAAACCAGGGCTAAAACAGAGTCCAAAGCGGGACTAAAGCGGAACTAAAGCGGGGACTAAAGCGGGTCTAAAGCTGGTCTTAAGCGGGCCTAAACTCCTCACTCTTTCATAATGTTATCAGACGCGGGCCTAAACTCCTCACTCTTTCATAATGTTATAAACTCTCAGACAGGGGCCTAATCCTCATCTTTCATTATGTTATCAGACCGGGCTAACTCCTCACTCTTTCATAATGTTATCAGACCGGGCCTAAACTCCTCACTCTTTCCATATGTTATCAGACCGGGCCTAACTCTTACTCTTGTCATAATGTTATCAAGACGGGCGCCTAAACTCCTCACTACTTTCATAATGTTATCAGACCGGGCCTAAACTCCTCACTCTTTCATAATGTTATCAGACCGGGCCTAAACTCCTCACTCTTTCATAACTGTTATCAGACCGGGCCTAAACTCCTCACTCTTTCATAATGTTATCAGACCGAGGTGCCTAAACTCCTCACTCTTTCATAATGTTATCAAGACGCGGAGCCATAAACTCCTCACTCTTTCATAATGTTATCAGAACGGGCCTAAACTCCTCACTCTTTCATAATGTTATCAGACCGGGCCTAAACTCCTCACTCTTTCATAATGGCTAAAACTCCCCTCTTTTCATAATGTTATCAGACCGGGCCTAAACTCCTCACTCTTTCAAATGTTATCAGACCGGGCCTAATCCTCACTCTTTCATAATGTTATCAGACCGGGCCTAAACTCCTCACTCTTTCATAATGTTATCAGACCGGGCCTAAACTCCTCACTCTTTCATAATGTTATCAGACCGGGCCTAAACTCCTCACTCTTTCATAATGTTATCAGACCGGGCCTAAACTCCTCACTCTTTCATAATGTGATCAGACCGGGCCTAAACTCCTCACTCTTTCATAATGTTATCAGGTCCTCTTTGGAAGTGAAGAGTTCTAAAATGGAGGAGAGATTTGGGAAGAACTCTTGTGCACAGGTCTGTGGTTTCCAGCTCTACTTCAGCACCAGACTTCACACAGACACAAATTCACTCATTCATTTTCTGGCTCTTGTTCCCGTTCGGGGTCGCGGGTGACTGGAGCCTGTTCAGTGACTTTGGGCCTTAGGCGGGTTCTCCCTGGACAGTCTCGTATATGAACAGATTCATGTGGATACAGGGCTGGCCATATCGAACAATAGGCAATGTGTTTATGTTAGTTTGGAGTTTCCCGTGACGATATCCAGACGCCGTTATGTCAGTCCAAGAGCAGCGTGTGAGTCGAGGGTCAATCATCAGGCAAACGCCAAACTGATCACAATGATTGAAATACATTGTTAATATAGTTTAACTGCACAATATATTTAACTTTGAGATCAGTTCAAGTTTGATGTAACAAATACTTTTTAAAACGGCGTTTCCGTGCAACACAAACTCACTCATTGTTGTAGGATTACTGAACCTGCGGGCTCATCTTCCTCTGTGTCCCGTTGGCTGACATGCTACTGAATGCTCCTCATCAAAAACATCACGTATGACGCTTCTTTCACACATTGTTTGGATTGTTGCGTCACAGGTACAAATCTGGTCCATAAACATCACTGGACTCGGTCTGTGTTTCAACTGTTCACAACAAACTCGTGGCTCTGTTAGCTTCTACGTCCTTGATCGTACTCTTCCTCTTCTCAGGACCCTGTTGGTGACGGCGGGTGAAGACCGCTTCATAAAGACGTGGGACCTGACGCGACTGTTCGAGCCGATCACGCAACAAAAGAGAAACTTAAACAACGAAATCTGCTGGCCTCTGTTTGCTCCAGGACTGTTTGTGAGCGAGGAGGCGGCCTACGCTCCGTAAGCACTCCAAATGTCACTCCTAATGTCACTCCAAATGTCACTCCTAATGTCACTCCTAATGTCACTCCTAATGTCACTCCTAATGTCACTCCTAATGTCACTCCAAATGTCACTCCAAATGTCACTCCAAATGTCACTCCAAATGTCACTCCAAATGTCACTCCTAATGTCACTCCTAATGTCACTCCTAATGTCACTCCAAATGTCACTCCAAATGTCACTCCAAATGTCACTCCAAATGTCACTCCAATGTCACTTCCAATGTCACTCCTAATTGTCACTCCTAAATGTCACTCCAAATGTCACTCAAATGTCACTCCTAATGTCACTCCAAAGTACTCCTAATGTCACTCCAAATGTCACTCCAAATGTCACTCCTAATGTCACTCCAAAATGTCACTCCAAATGTCACTCCAAATGTCACTCCTAATGTCACTCCTAATGTCACTCCAAATGTCACTCCAAATGTCACTCCTAATGTCACTCCTAATGTCACTCCAAATGTCACTCCTAATGTCACTCCTAATGTCACTCCAAATGTCACTCTTCACTCTATGTCACTCCTATGTCACTCCTAATGTCACTCCAAATGTCACTCCAAATGTAAACTACAAATGTGAACAACAAATGTGAACAACAAATGTCACTCCTAATGTCACTCCAAATGTGAACAACAAATGTGAACAACAAATGTGAACAACAAATGTGAACAACAAATGTGAACAACAAATGTCACTCCAAATGTCACTACAAATGTAAACTACACGTGAACAATGAATGTCACTTCGAATGTCACTCCGAATGTCACTCCGAATGTCACTCCTAATGTCACTCCTAATGTCACTCCTAATGTCACTCCTAATGTCACTCCAAAAATGTCACTCAAATGTCTCCAAATGTCACTCCAATGTCACTCCTAATGTCACTCCCAAATGTCACTCCAAATGTCACTCCAAATGTCACTCCAAATGTCACTCCAAATGTCACTCCTAATGTCACTCCTAATGTCACTCCTAATGTGAACAACAAATGTGAACAACAAATGTGAACAACAAATGTCACTCCAAAATGTCACTCCAAATGTGAACAACAAATGTGAACAACAAAATGTGAAACAACAAATGTGAACAACAAATGTCACTCCAAATGTCACTCCAAATGTCACTACAAATGTAAAACTACACGTGAAACAATGAATGTCACTTCGAATGTCACTCCGAATGTCACTCCGAATGTCACTCCGAATGTCACTCCGAATGTCACTCCGAATGTCACTCCGAATGTCACTCCGAATGTCACTCCGAATGTGAACTACAAATGTGAACTACAAATGTCGCTCCAAATGTGAACTCCAAATGTCACTCCAAATGTGAACTCTAAATGTGAACTCTAAATGTGAACTCTAAATGTGAACTCAAATGTGAACAAATGTCACTCCGAATGTGAACTACAAATGTCACTTCACATTTGTAGTTCACATTTGGAGTGATATTTGGAGTTCACATTTGAACTACAAATATGAACTCCAAATCTACAAATATAAAGCCAGACATATTTCATTTGATGAAAGTTCAGGACGTTCTGTTTGGAGAGAGACTGAGGCTGATGTGTTTAATCTGATCTACATTCTTCATCCGTCTTTCTTCAGACACAGGTCTCACGGCGTGCACTTCTACGACCACCACATGTCGGCGCTGTTCCCCGTCTCTCGCACTGCGACCATGTGGGTGAGTCTCCGGAGGATGCACTTTGTGGTCACTTCCTGTGTTTGTGTCTTACCTGTGGTCACTTCCTGTGTTTGTGGTCACTTCCTGTGTTTGTGCCTTACCTGTGGTCACTTCCTGTGTTTGTGTCTTACCTGTGGTCACTTCCTGTGTTTGTGGTCACTTCCTGTGTTTGTGCCTTACCTGTGGTCACTTCCTGTGTTTGTGTCTTACAAGTGGTCACTTCCTGTGTTTGTGGTCACTTCCTGTGTTTGTGCCTTACCTGTGGTTACTTCCTGTGTTTGTGCCTTACCTGTGGTCACTTCCTGTGTTTGTGGTCACTTCCTGTGTTTGAGTCTAACCTGTGGTCACTTCCTGCCTCTCAGTCCCTCGCGTACTCTGATTGGCTGAACTTCCTGGTGACCGGAGACACTCTGGGGGAGATCGTCCTGTGCACGCTGCCTCTGCTCACGCTTCATTCGGTGAACTGCAAACGCACCATCGAGAAGAGATTCGTAAGAGACTTTCATAAACCTCTTTAAACCCAAATCTACACCACCTTTTCTGTTCTCGTCCTGTTCTCCTGTAAAGTGGTACATTTGGTCGTTGCCCTCAGTTTGTTGCTAAAAGGGCTGGGCCACATGTTGCTGGTGACTGTGATGTTTATGGGCTGATGGAATGTGGAATATTGTGGTTGTGAGGGAGGGCACAGACTGTGGTCAGAGTGACATAAACACTGACGGTGGACGCTCTGCAGAGGCGGAAAAACACTAAGTTATGAACGGGATCAGAAAAGCAGTCTGAAATTCAGTCATAATCGCAAGTCCCTTTTTTATATTGTGAAAAAACAACAAAGATCCAACTGATCCATCTCCTGCCCCTCTCGTCCACAGCCGCTGCAGTTGTCTTCACTGGTGCTGTTAAAAAACACAGAAGACGACGCCTCACAAAACGTGCCTCCGAATAAAACGACAGAGGGAGAAGAACAGGGCGGGACAGGAAGTGGATCTGCAGGAAACCCGGATCATGGCGCGCCTGAACCGTACAGACTGGACACGTACAGCGACGCAGTGAAGAAGTACAGTCTGCTCATGTCCGACTTCAACCTGGTACAAAATACACTCCAAATACACCCTTTTCCAGCACTTCTTAAGAGCCTAACGCCTCAGTCACCGCTGGAGTCTGTTCTCTCGCTATGCTACTCCGACCGTGCTAACCATGCTACTCCGACCGTGCTAACCATGCTACTCCGACCGTGCTAACATGCCTTACTCTCGACCGGCTACACATGCACTTCTCCCGACCCGCGCTTAAACCATTAGCTACTTTGCGACCGCGCTAACGCCCGTGCTACTCCGACCGCGCTAACCCCGTGTAACGCCGACTGGCTAACCCTGCTACTTCGACCGCGCTACCGTGCTACCCGACGTGGCTGCTAACCCGTCTCAACTCGCGACCGCGCTAACCCCGTGCTACTGCCGACCGCGCTAACCCCTGCTACCCGACCGCCGCTAACCGTGTGCTACTCCGACCACGCTAACCCGTGCTACTCCGACCACGCTAACCCCGTGCTACTACCGACCACTGCTACCCGCGTGCTTACTCCGACCACGCTACACCGTGCTACCTCGACCAACGCTACCATGCTACTCTGACCACAGCTAACCCTGGTGCTACTCTGACACGCTATACCCTCGCTAACCGTGCTACTCCGACCGCGTGCTACTCCGACCGCGCTAACCGTGCTACTCCGACCGCGCTAACCGTGCTACTTCTACCACGCTAACATACTCCGACCATGCTAACCGTGCTTCTTCTACCACGCTAACATACTCCGACCATGCTAACCGTGCTACTTCTACCACGCTAACATACTCCGACCATGCTAACTGTACTACTCATATCGCACTAACCATGCTTCTCATATTGCGCTAACCCTGCTACTCCGACCGCGCTAACCGCGCTACTCCGACCGCGCTAACCGCGCTACTCCGACCGCGCTAACCCTGCTACTCCGACCGCGCTAACCCCGCTACTCCGACCGCGCTAACCCTGCTACTCCGACCGCGCTAACCGCGCTACTCCGACCGCGCTAACCGTGCTACTCCGACCGTGACATTTGTTCAAACGTTCTGGTTGTTCTGTGGCGTTCCTCAGCGGTCGACGTTGAACTTCAGCCATCGTCCGTTGTGGAAGAAGATGAGAAGTTTGGAGACGAGGTGTTCTCTGAGACTGGACCAGTTCCCTCTGGCTGCGGTGCACAAGGTCTGTTCACGCTTCACTCTTTTCAAGTTAAAAGTAGATCTTTTCCTCTCCTCCACGTTCCTCTGGACCTCTGTTACTCGGCTTTGTTTTCCATCGTTCAGTGCGAGTGTGAACATTGACCACAGTGGCCACAGTGACCACAGTTTTGTCACAATTCCACTCAGATCTCAGAGAAACTACAACAAAACTATACTTTTCTCTAATTAGCAGACAAAATAACAAACATCTTTGAGATAAACTTGAAACTTAACATTTTCATAAATCCCCAATGTTTTCAGCTCTGAATTATTCATCTGTGGGAACACAAACTTTGCCTTCTGTGGAGGTTTACACGAGTAGTTTAGTTTGTGAAAGACTTGATTTTGTTGTCTTTTTGCTTTAAGCCGTTCAGTGTTGACTTCCTGAACACAAGCTAGAATGCGGCTCCACGAAACCCTGTGGAAACTCCATGTCCCTGAACTCGCCTGGACTGGTGGTTCCTTTCCGTCTCAAACGCTGAAGCTGAAACAGTGCAGGGAAATGTCAGATCTGTAAGCGCCGCGTCTTCAGCAGAAGGATTAAAGCCGAGTCCGTGACCGCTCCAGGACGGCGCTAATGACCCGGAAAATGAGAAAAATGTCTCCTCCAGCGCTGGGGCCATTTTGGATGAGTAGAGTTAGAGAGACTGGAGCCTTCAGGCCTCATGATGGACAGAGAAGAGCGAAGAAGAGTTTAGAAAGAACACATCAGATTTATGTCTAAACACAACGCAGAGATGGAGCTCAAAAACCTGCACAAACAAAACACAACAAACAAATAAAAGGGTTTGAATATGAATTTCCTGAACATAGAAAAATCCGACGTTTAACCCTCGTGTGTTCTTAAAACGTGACACGGGTGGTGGTTTTGTTCCTTTGTAAACTCTGTCCTTAGAAAGCCTCATGCACAGGACTGGACTTGGTGGATTAGAAAGTGGGAGGGGTCTAAATTCAGAGTGCGTTGTGTTTTGGAAAAGTAAACACATTTAACTCATTCAGCGTTTATATTGATTAAAGAATTCAAACAGGCCAGACAGAGAGTGAGGATATGTTTAATTTGTATGTTTTAAGAGTTATGTGGGGCACCAGCCTATTTAGGCATCTTAACAATTCTCAAATGGAATATTTAAATGAATAGTTCATCTGAAGGTTTTGAGAACATAACCGTGACATTGACCCCTTTTCTGGAAATGAATGAACACTTTACTAAATGTGGTTGATGAAGGTTTATTGACCTAATAATTAAACGGACACATGTGAATATGGAAATGAGTCATTAACAGATGGAGACACTAGATACGACTGTTCTAGATCGATCTAGTGTTTTATAGTTAAAGACGATCTTATCAGCCAAACTGTCAAATCTGTGCGTTAATGTGACCACCTGAAGTGGGCCTGCGTGTCCGCGGGCCTGCGTGTCCGCGGGCCTGCGTGTCCGCGGGCCTGCGTGTCCGCGGGCCTGCGTGTCCGCGGGCCTGCGTTACTGCGGGCCCGCGTTACTGCGGGCCCGCGTGTCCGCGGGCCCGCGGGCCTGCGGGCCTGCGGGCCTGCGTGTCCGCGGGCCTGCGTGTCCGCGGGCCTGCGTTACTGCGGGCCTGCGTGTCCGCGGGCCTGCGTTACTGCGGGCCTGCGTGTCCGCGGGCCTGCGTTACTGCGGGCCTGCGTGTCCGCGGGCCTTGCGGTGTCCGCCGGGCCTTGCGTTCGCGGGCGGTTAAGCGCTGCGTGCCCGCGTGTCCGCGTTTTTCCTCGGCTCTGAGGCCCTCCTCAGAGAAGAAGAAGGCTGTTGCACTGAATTCACTAAGATGGAGGCCAATATAAAGATTGGTGCCTTGATCCAAAAATGTTTGTAGAGTTTGAAAGTTGCAAAAGTTGCTTGAGTTTGCGTGTTGCACATTGAAAGCAAAAATTCACAGTCTGAAGACGGGCACAGAATTGCATTGTAGCAAAGAGAGGAAAGACTTCGCGGGTGTGTTCTCTCTGGAACTGTCCCATCTAAGCTGTCGTGCAGGCCTTCGCCGTAGGTCAGGGGGGTGGGCCGTAGCGGAGACGTCGTGCAGCCTCCCGTAGGTCAGGGGGGTGGGGCGTAGCGGACGACGTCGTGCGGCCTCGCCGTAGGTCAGGGGGGTGGCGGTCCGTGTAGCGGAGACGTCGATGCATGTACACCTTCCGTAGGTCAGGGGTGGTGGGGCCGTAGCGGAGACGTCGGCAGGCCAGGCTCCCGTATAAGGTCAGGGGGGGGGGCCGTAGCCGGAGACGTCGTGCATCCTCCCCCGTAGTCAGGGGGGGGGCGGGGTAGCGGAGACAGTCGTGCAGCCTCCCGTGAGGTAGGGGTTGGCTAGGGCGTCATGACATTGTCGTGCAGCACCCTCGTAGGTCAGGAGTGGGGTGAGCCGTAAGCGGAGACGTTGTGCACACTCCGTTAGGTCAGGGGGGGTGGAGTCCAGACGTCAGCCTGTAGCGGAGTATTCATACAGAGATAACGGCTCGTGGTTGGTGGGTTTTTAACATGACTTTGGATTTGCTAACTTTTCTCATTATTTTAAGGCCCAAACGATTCATCATACTTCAACTTTCCACAACCTTTTGTCCTGAGATGAAATGATCCGCAATGCTTCAGTGTTGACAAACAGCCCCAGAATGTCTCCTACTTACGCTTGTACTTCCTGTTTGTGGTCAGGTTCGGTTCAGTCCACTACTTCTCTAGTCGCAGACGTAGGGTCGCACTCCGGAAGGCAGAAGCGGACTCGTGCCGCCTCTTCTGTGTGCCGCAATGTGCAACGTCAAAGCAAGCCTGTAAGTAGAAGAAGTCCGAGATTGAGACCAGGGACCTAGCGACCAGGCCCGAGTCTGGCGTTCGAGTGTCATGGCGGATTAGATATAACACCGGCCCTTAGTAGCCCCGGAGGAGACGCACAAATCATTATTTATAGTGTGAGCAAAGGGATAAACCGGGTCTAAAAAACCGGGTCAAAACCGGGTCTGATACCGGTCTAAAGAGGGACTAAATGCCAGCTACTAAAGCAAGACAAAACCGCAAGCGCTAAACCAGGACTAAAATAAAAGCAGGACTAAAGCGGAACTAAAGCAGGACTAAAGCAGGACTAAAGCAGGACTAAAGCAGGACTAAAGCGGAACTAAAGCAGGACTAAAGCAGGTCTAAAGCGGAACTAAAGCAGGTCTAAAGCAGGACTAAAGCGGAACTAAAGCAGGACTAAAGCAGGACTAAAGCAGGACTAAAGCGGAACTAAAGCAGGACTAAAGCAGGACTAAAGCAGGACTAAAGCGGAACTAAAGCAGGACTAAAGCAGGACTAAAGCAGGACTAAAGCGGAACTAAAGTGGAACTAAAGCGGAACTAAAGCAGGACTAAAGCAAGGCTTAACCAGGTCTGAAACAGGTCTAAAGCTGAATTTAAGGTTAAGGTACACTTTATAGTTCCAGGAATTAAATTTAGGGACTAAATCAGGACTAAAATAGAACTAAAACATGTCTACAAACCAAGGCTGTATCGGGACTAAATTAAGACATAACCAGGTCTCAACCAAGACTTTACCAGGTCTGAATTAAGACTAAAATGGGACTAAAATGGAGCTAAAGCAGTACTAAACCAGCATTAAACCAGGGTTAAAACAGGGTTAAACCAGGGTTAAACCAGGACTAGAGCAGGACTAAATGTCTTTAAACCATTGCGTACTGTGTTAGGACTGTGTTAGGACTGTGTTAGGACTGTGTTAGGACTGTGTTAGGACTAAACCAGGACCGGACTGGGTTTAAACTTCAGAACTTGTCATTAATGTTGTAATTTTGTTGATTGTTTTTAATGGCGTTTAAAAAATGTCACTTTTGTCTTCCAATATTTCTGCTCCTGTCACTCACCTGTCACTCACCTGTCACTCACCTGTCACTCACCTGTCACTCACCTGTCACTCACCTGTCACTCACCTCTCTTTCGTCGTTAAGATCAAACTCAGGCAAATACTTGAACATTTTCTTGTGTTGAATGTGACTATTTAAAATCGCTGTTCATATTTTCTTTACTTGAATGTTTTATTATTGAGAATTGAGGAAAGATTGTAATATTTTAGAGATTTGAATAATCTTTGCTGGTTTTTCTGTAAATATAATTGTAAATATATTCATTTCTACCCGTTTAGCTCGAATAAATATTTTGTATTAAACACAAATGGTGTCATTTTTTTTAATAATATATATATATATAATATTTTTTTTTAATTTGTTTTTTACATTTTTTTTTTACATTTTTTTTTATTATCTGTAAATTTAACTGTAAATTCTGTGTGTATATACTTCGGACTAAGTCTATTTTTATTTGATCAGTAAATTAAATGTTTTTTTAAATGCATGCCCTTATTGTTATCTTGCTTTTATTCTTGTTTACCGTTGGATTTTGCGCCTTTAAAATGCCGCGCTGATGCAGTGTGTGAGAGCCGGTTGATGCGGCCGTACGACGCAGATTGCAGGTGGAGAGGCGGTGATGCGGCCCCGTACGACGTTGATTCAGTGTGTAAGAAGCCGGTTGATGCCCGCCTACGACGCTGTAAATTGCAGTGTGTAGGGCGGTATGATCGCCGTACGACTCTGATTGCAGGTGTGAGAGGCGGTTGATGCGGGCCGTACGACTCTATTGCCAGTGTAGAGAGGCGGTTGATGGCGTCCGTACGACGCTGAGTTGCAGGTGTGGAGAGGCGTAAGTGCGCCGTTGATTGAACAACGTTGGACGCGTTGACGCGCGAGCGCTGATTGTCAGTGTGAGACGGTTGATGCGCCTACGAACTGATTGCAGTGTAGAGAGCGGTGATGCGGTCCGTTACGAACTCTGCATTGCAGTGTGAGAGGCGGTTATCGGCCCGTCACCGATGATTGCAGTGTGAGACGGTTGATGCGCCGTACGACGCTGATTGCAGCGTGAGAGCGTTGATCGGCCGTACGACGCTGATTCAGGTGTGAAGCGGTTATGCGGCCGTACGCCCTCACGCTGATTGCAGCGGAGAGGCGGTGTGATCGGCCGTACGACGCTGATTGCAGGTGTGAGAGGCCGTTGATGCGGCCCGTACGACGCTGATGCAGGTTGAGAGGCGTAGCGGCCGATACACGACGCTGATTGCAGGTGTAGACGGTTGATGCGCCGTACGACCTGATTGCAGGTGTGAGAGGGGTTGATGCGGCCTACGACGCTGATGCAGTGGGAGGCGGTTGATGCGGCCGTACGACGCTGATTGCAGGTGTGAGAGGCGGTTGATGCGGCCAGTACGACGCTGATTGCAGGGTGAGAGCGGTTGATGTCGGCCGTACGACGCTGATTGCAGAGGTGAGAGGCGGTTGATGCGGCCGTACGACGCTGATTGCAGTGTGAGAGGCGGTTGATGCGGCCGTACGACGCTGATTGCATGTGTGAGAGGCGGTTGATGCGGCCGTACGACGCTGATTGCAGGTGTGAGAGCGCGTGATGCGCCGTTACGACGCTGATTGCAGGTGTGAGAGGCGGTTGATACGGCCTACGACGCTGATTGCAGGTGTGAGAGGCGGTTGATGCGGCCGATAACGACGCTGATTGCAAGGTGTGAGAGGCGGTTGATGCTGCCGTACGACGCTGATTGCAGGTGAGAGCAAGCGTTGATGCGGGCCGTACGACCTGATGCAGGTTGAGAGCGGTGATGCGGCCGTACGACGCCTGATTGCAGGGTGTGAGAGCGGTTGATGCGCCGTACGACGCTGATTGCAGGTGTGAGAGGCGGTCTGATGCGCCTACGACGCTGATTGCTGATGCGGCCGTACGACGCTGATTGCAGGTGTGAGAGGCGGTTGATGCGGCCGTACGCGCTCAATGACCTGCTCGACTGGGATCCGACACAAAGGAGTCGAACAGGAGCAGATGGAGCGCACGTGGGTGAGGTTGAGACGCACATTTCAAATAATACAGATGAGCTGCGGGCCGAGGTGGTGGCACTGCGAGCTCAGGAGGAGGTCAAGAAGATGAGGGGGAGGATCCTGGAACTGGAGTGCAGACCTCGTGGAAACAATATCAGAAGAAGAAGGTGAAAATATTGAAACCTTTCTTGAGAAGGTCATTCCTGAGCTAATTTCAGGCTCAGGAGTTGCCAAAAAAAGTCCAGCAGCTGATAAACCACGAGGCCTGATTATGAAGTTTCTTAATCACCTTGTGAAGCGCGTCATGAAGGTTAAGGAAGACCTCCAGTACAAAGGCAAACGAGTGTTCTTCGCCCAGGAGATTCCATGTGAGATTCGTCAAAGTCACATTTGTGAGGAATTGAGGAAGAGAAGCCTGACACATGGTTTCTCTTTCCCAGCGACTCTTCTGGTGACATTCGAAGGTAAAAAACACTGGTGCTCGGAACACCAGAAGCAGAGGTGCTCCTCAGGAAGATATAAAACACACAGAACTGAACAGCAAAAAGAGATGGAGCCACCAGCGTGGGGCATGTGAGTGCAGATTATAGTCACATGGTGAAGCATGATGATGTGATATGTTTGTTCGGATCAGACTTTCTGCTCCGTGTTGGCCGTCTGCTTCAGTACTTAAACTGTCTTGTTGCTTTCACTCATTTGAGTGCCAAATGTGAGAGAGTGGATTTGTGGGAAAACTGAAAAATACACGTAGAGGGCGGTTTTTAAGGGGTTTGGAGTTTCCGGGGGCCCTTCATTAGGCATGGTCTTCCCCCAACTTCTCAATCATGTTTATGATCGGGTTTTGGGTTCGGTGCACTTTTTTTTTGTTTTCTATGTTATTCTTCTGTTTTGTGTGTTTGTGGTTCCTGTGTTCGTTTGTTGTGTTTGACCGGAGAGACTGGAGCCAATCGACAATTACTGATGCGAGATCAATACAATGAATCCAGTGGCAAAGAAAATGAACAGATGGGAAAGAGTGGGAAGGAGAGGGTATTTTGGTGAGAATGAAGGGGTCAGGCAGGGCTGTGCTTGGTCCCCCCTGTTGTTCGCTTTGTACTTGGAACCAATCAGAAACAATTCATGGTGTCTCAATTCGATGGGACGGACCATAAAATTCCCTTCTGCAGATGATGTCTCACTATATTTAACCAAACCAGAAATGTCCATACCTAATGTGAGTCATTTCCTTCATGATATTGGTCCAATGTCTGGATATAAAGTGAATGTACCAAAAACTCGTACTGGCGCCCCCCTCTGACCTTTAGAAAGACTTACCCATTTCAATGGCAAATGGAATCCCTTAGATATTTAGATGTGGTCCTCCATAAAGAACTATCAACAATTTTAGAGAAAAACTATACTCTTTTCTCCACTAAAGAAAGATCTTGAAAAATGGACTCTGATCCAGACTTAAGTCTCAGTCAAAGGATTGAAACTATAAAAATGAATGTTTTGCCCAGTTTTCACGTCAATCTGTTTCTCTACCTGATTTCCATCCTCAACCGGCTGTTTGAGTGGAATAAGTGGAATCTCAAGATCCATATGGCAAGGGGAACAAAAACTACATCCCATTCAAAACTTTACAATTCTCAAAAGAAGAAGGAGGCGGGGTTTACAAAAATGACTTTATTTCAGCTCCAATCAGAGCGTTGCTGGTGTGACCCAGAATATGAAGCTCAATGGCAAAATACTGAGAGTAATGTTGTGCCGGGGGTTCCTGTGCAGGCCTGACTGGCACATGACAGACGCTTGGGTCATTTGGAGGAAGTGAAGAATCCCTGGGTCAAATCTGTGCTTACGACATGGAAGGAGCTGATCACAACATACAACTCAACAAAGAGGTTCAGATCTGAAACTGGTCTGCTTCAGACCAAGGTTTTGGACCAAACAGAACTGACCTCAACCTTGAGACTCAAGGTCTGGATTACAAAAGGTCTAAAGGTTTTTCACCAGATCGTAAAAGAGAATCACATGAAAAGCTTTGATGTGTTGAAAGAATCCTTCTGGCGGCAGGAAAAAAGGCCATCACAAAAAGATGGCCCAAACTGCCCCTAAAACCAAGGACTGGCCGGACATTGTAGTGGACACACGGAAAATGGCATTTGGTTTTCTGTCTCTGCGTATGTCCACTGTTTGTTTTTGTGTTTTAAATACTAAAACGTTTTTGGTTTTTTTACCAGCTCTCTTCAGGTCATTGAACAGCTCCTCCCGTAGTTCTGGGCTGATGCCTCACCTTTCTTATCGTCATTGAGCCCCACGAGTAGAGGTGGACTTTTTAAAGGCAGACTAACAGGTCTTTGAGAGCTTCTTGCTGATTGGCAGGTGTTCAAATACTAATTGGCAGCAATAACAAAGAAATAAATGCTTTAAAAATCATACAATGTGATTTCGGGAGGTTAAACCTCTTTTTTCCTCACTGTCGCGAGGAGCTGGATGACACGGGCCTCACCGACGATGGGACACTGGACGGACGTTAAGGCAGACATCAGACAAATGGAACAAAGGACATTCAGACTTGTGTTTATGTAAAAAGAATGTAAAAAGAGTCGAGTGCAGTCTGTGTTTATTCAACTTTACAAAACTTCACATAAAAATATGAAACGCCACAAACACAGGACACAGACATTAACGTTTATATTTACAGGAATGGTTCACATTAAAATCACATATTCACACGGCGTTTTCAGACAGAGACAGAGACGTTCTCCACATTCACGTTCTCCACATTCACGTTCTCCACAGTCGCGTTCTCCACATTCGCGTTCTCCACATTCACGTTCTCCACATTCACGTTCTCCACAGTCACGTTCTCCACAGTCACGTCACGTCTCACACATTCACGTTCTCCACAGTCACGTTCTCTCACAGTCACGTTCTCCACAGTCACGTTCTCCACAGTCACGTTCTCCTTAAACCATCTTTGACAGAAGTGACTTTATGAAAATATATTTTTTCTCTTGATGATTCTGGCAGTTTCTGTACAACAGCGAAACACTCATGCATTAGTTTGGATGAGAACACTTTGTGACATCATCAGGTGAGGGGCGTGTCCACTGGATCTTTTTAAACTCCCAGGGTTAAGGTCTGCATCTGGACCAGAAAGTCCTTCTTTAGACCTGCTTTAGTCCTTCTTTAGTCCTGCTTTAGTCCTTCTTTAGTCCTTCTTTAGTCCTCCTTTAGTCCTGCTTTAGTCCTTCTTTAGTCCTGCTTTAGTCCTTCTTTAGTCCTCCTTTAGTCCTGCTTTAGTCCTGCTTTAGTCCTGCTTTAGTCCTTCTTTAGTCCTTCTTTAGTCCTCCTTTAGTCCTACTTTAGTCCTGCTTTAGTCCTTCTTTAGTCCTGCTTTAGTCCTTCTTTAGTCCTCCTTTAGTCCTGCTTTAGTCCTCCTTTAGTCCTGCTTTAGTCCTTCTTTAGTCCTGCTTTAGTCCTTCTTTAGTCCTGCTTTAGTCCTTCTTTAGTCCTTCTTTAGTCCTGCTTTAGTCTTCTTTTAGTCCTGCTTTAGTCCTTTTTAGTCCTCCTTTAGTCCTGCTTTAGTCCTGCTTTAGTCCTGCTTTAGTCCGCTTTAGTCCTCCTTTAGTCCTGCTTCAGTCCTTTAGATCTGCTTTAGTCCTGCTTTAGTCCTGCTTCAGTCCTTTTAGTCCTTCTTTAGACCTGCTTTAGTCCTTCTTTAGACCTGCTTTAGTCCTTCTTTAGACCTGCTTTAGTCCTTCTTTAGTCCTCCTTTAGTCCTGCTTTAGTCCTGCTTTAGTCTCCTTTAGTCCTGCTTCAGTCCTTCTTTAGTCCTGCTTTAGTCCTCCTTTAGTCCTGCTTTAGTCCTTTAGACCTGCTTTAGTCCTTTAGACCTCCTTTAGTCCTTCTTTAGTCCTGCTTTAGTCCTGCTTTAGTCCGTCTTTAGTCCGTCTTTAGTCCGTCTTTAGTCCGTCTTTAGTCCGTCTTTAGTCCGTCTTTAGTCCGTCTTTAGTCCGTCTTTTAGTCCGTCTTAGTCCGTCTTTAGTCCGTTTAGTCCGTCTTTAGTCCGTCTTTAGTCCTCTTTAGTCCGTCTTTAGTCGTCGTCTTTAGTCCGTCTTTAGTCGTCTTTAGTCTGTCTTTAGTCCTGCAGAGACAATAGTCTCTCTTGAACTTTGCCGTCACAAACAGCGGTGTTTCTGTTTACGAGCTCCTCTTCTCGGCTCCTTCTCTGAGCCTCACAAAAACACTCATTACAACTGTGTGCTCACATTAGCATGTCGGGGAGGGCTAGCTTTTGTGTATTTCCCCATGGTGAATAAACATACTGCTGCCAGTAGAGGGAACGCTAACACAAGTACATTATTTTACACAGAATCTCTTCTTCAGGCCTCCAGGGGGCAGCACTGTGGCCTGTGTGAAGGGCATCTGGTTTTAAAGAGCTTCAAATATAACTGTTGAACTTGGACCGTTTTCTCCTGTGGCAGTTTCACAAAGTGGGCACTTTCTGGGTCTGGAAATTTCATTGATTCATTTGGATGTTTTTTTTACGTCAAACCTGGTCCTGGGGGTCCTGGGTTAGTCCTGGGGGTCCTAGTCTAGGGCTGGGGGTTCTGGTCTAGGCCTGGGGGTCCTGGGAACCTGGTCTAGGCCTGGGGGTCCTGGTCTAGGCTGGGGACCTGGTCTTGTCCTGGGGGTCCTGGGTTTGTCCTGGGGACCTGGTCTAGTCTTGGGGGTCCTGGTCTAGGCCTGGGGGTCCTGGGTTAGTCCTGGGGGTCCTGGCAGGCCGTGCAGTGGCTCATGTCGTCGGTGAAGGTCTCGACTTGTACGGTGGAGCTGCTGAAGCCAAACTTGTGGTGAAGAAGGTCTGTGGCCTCGTTCAGGACCGACTGAGGGTCTGCGCCTGCATCTGAGAGAGAGTGAGAGGGGGGAGAGAGGGGGAGAGAGGGGGGGGAGAGAGAGAGGGGGGGTGAGAGAGAGGGGTGAGAGAGAGGGGGAGAGAGGGGGGAGACAGGGAGGACAAAAGAGGGGGGAGAGAGAGGAGGAGAGAAAGTGAGAGAGAGAGAGAGAGAGAGAGAGGGGGGGGGGAGAGAGAGAGAGGGGGCAAGAGAGAGGGGAAGAGAGAGAGGGGGGAGGAGAGAGAGGGGAAGAGAGAGAGGGGGGAGAGATGGTTAAAACCAGGACAAGACTAAAGCCGTCGGGTCATAATGTGTATATATGATTCCATAAGAGAGAGGTTCAAACACACAAGGCAAAGGCATGAGGCAAAACTGTTCCTGTGCACGCTCGCTTTAGCCACGCCCCTCACACACACACACACACTTGGAGATACTAAACGTCTGTTTGTGACTCGCTCAGATCGACCTGACTCTGGCACCAGTAGGAGGCGCTGGTCCAATGTTCTTTAGATGGTAAAAAGCTGCTGATGTTATTGATTTGACGTGGCTGTTAAAGTTCAAGTCTGAGTCCATTTTTACCCAGATTTCTAACTTGATGTGTAGGTTTTAGAGGCGAGACTCTGGAGGTGACTGCTTAACACGTTTCTCTTTGTTTCTGTGGGCCAAAGACGATGATTTCAGTCTTGTCTGAGTTCAGCTGGAGAAAGTTGTTTTTGCATCCACACACTGATCTGTTTGGATGCAGTGACAGAGTGAATCCACTGGTCCATATTCACCTGTCCGTCATGGAAACATAGATCTGAGTGTCGTCTGCGTAATTGTGATTGGACACATTCTCGCTGCGTATCAACTGACCTAACGGCAGCATGTAGAGGTTGAACAGAAGGGGTCCCAGGATTGACCCTTGGGGCACCCCACAGGTCAGGGGCATCTGGTCTGAGACACAGTTACCAATTTTCGATAAAGAACTTCCTGTCTTCCAGATAGGACTTTAACCAGTTTAGAGCAGTGCCAGTGATGCCCACCCAGTCCTCTAGTCTCTGTAAGAGGGTCCCATGATCGACAGTGTCAAAAGCAGCACTCAGATCTAACAGAATTAAGACTGAGGCTTTGCCCGCGTCAGTGTTCAGGTGGATGTCATTTGTCACCTTGACAACAGCAGTCTCAGTGCTGTGATGAGGTCTAAAACCTGACTGGAAAACATCAAATGAGTTGTTTATTAAGAGGAAATCAGTGAGCTGTTGGTAAACAACCTTTTCAAGGACTTTGCCCCAAAATGGCAGATTAGAGATGGGCCGGTAATTACTCAGTACTGCGGCATCAAGACTGCTCTTCTTTAGGAGAGGCTTTAATGACCGCAGTTTTCAAGAAATTGGGAATGTTCCAGATTGAAGCGACATGTTAACTATTTGAGTGAGTGGTGCTAACAAACTGTTCAGCAACAGACTTTAGAAATCTGGAGGTCACACATGGAGGCAGCATGTAGATGAACTCAGACTGGTGATGATCTCTCCTGGACAGTTTTGTCAGTTACAGGTGCAAAGTGAGTCAGCTCTAAGTGTGGAGGTGGAGTCACTGGAGCCTTTTGGCTTACATTTAGTTTTGCTTGAATTCATGAACAATTTTAAATTAAAAGTTTTGTTGAATGGAATGAAAATCCCTGTGGATATTTGGAATAATTTGTGCAGCAGGAGGCGCTCTAGCATATCGAATCACATCATCTGCATACAAGTGGATGCTACTGTGTTTTAGATTATGTCCAATTAAGTTTATGTAAATTGTAAATAGAAGTGGTCCAAGGACAGACCCTTGGGAAACACCTAATCATCAGAAACATCTTGAACCCTATTTGTGAGGTCATCTGAAAACCATCTTTTAGAATTTGTATCGAACCCAACAACATCCAGACGTTCCAGAGAATACAGTGATCGACTGAATCAAAGGCCTTTGTCAAATCAACAAAGCAGCAGCACATTCCTCATGGCTGTCCAAGGCAACAGCAATGTCATTTAGAACTTTGGTAGCAGCTGTGATAGTTCTATGTCCTGGTCTAAAACCGGACTGTAACTATTGAATTGCACTGGTGCCCAGCAACATTCAAAGCACTAGATTTAACTGCAGCATAACTTCATTTACATTGAATATGATATTTTTAAAGTTTATCATTTCCATAAACAGTTTTCCTGTGCTGTCATTTAGGTGTCTCTTCCGAACAGCTGCAGGACCACTGCGGGTTTGTCACTCTGCTGTCAAAGAAGACACAGAATGATCACACGGTCACATCTGCCCACATGTGGGTGGGAAATTCAACTCTGCTGTGGGTCTAGGGGCCACTCTGCTGTGGGTGGGGCCACTCACGTGCTGAGTGAGACCAAAGGTTTCAAGCATGAAGCTCTTTAGCGTTTCTGTCCTAAATATTATCCACATGAACATTGAAATCACCTGTTATGACCAAACCATCAAAGTCTGTGCATACGACTGAAACATCTCAGTAAAATCATCCATAAAACTTTGCAGTGCTGAGGAGGCTTGTATAAAACAATGAAGAGAATGGATGGAGACTGTTTTAGCTCAATTTTAAAGGCTACGTACTCAAATGTTGAAAACACCCCAAAGGACAACCTGTGGAGACAACTGTGGTGAACTATTCCATCTCTAACAAAACCTCCATCTTTTTTGTATTATTTAGTTAGTAGTAATGTTTACCAGTAGTGTTAATAGTATGTTTACTGTAGTGTTTACAATAGTATATGCAGTAGTGTTTACAATAGTATATTGCTTAGTAGTTTACAATAGTAATGCATATGTTTACAAGTTGCAGTAGTGTTTACAATAGTATATTGCAGTCATATTTACAGTAGTAGAGTTGTTACGCTATGGCGAGGTGCACCGACACACAGGCTCTGGCCCCACGCTCAAGGCCCAAAGGTGCAGACTGTGCACAGACTTCACAGATGAACACCGACTGTAAGAACCTCCTTTCACCGATTTAAACTGGATCTCTTTGGGACACTGAGGAACTGAGGAACATCAAAACGATCAGAACCAAAAATCGATACCACGACACCAAACCAGATCAAAACCAGATCAGAACCACTCACAAAGAACCACACATCAGAACCACATCACACATAGACCCATCAGAACACACATCAGAACCACAACCCAGAACCACATCAGATCAGAAGCCACACTCCAGAACCCCACACCACCACATCAGAACCACATCAGAACCTAAATCAGAACACACATCAGAACCACACATTAGAACCAACTAAACACACTCAGAACCTAGATCAGAACCCACTCCAGAACCACTCAGAACACAATCAGAACCAGATCAGAACCACTCCACTACTCCAGAATCACACAGAACACATCAGACCACAAATCAGAACCACACATCAGAACCACACTCAGAACCACACTCAGAACCACAGAACCAAACATCAGAACCAGATCAGAACCATCAGACCACACATCAGCACCACACATCAGAACCACACACCAGAACCACACCAGAAACCTACACATCAGAACCAGCTTCAGAACCACTCGCAGAACCACCATCAGAACCACAATCATCGCACTCAAACCACATCAGCACCAATCAGAACACTACCAGAACACTCAGAACCACACATCAGAACCACAAATCAGAACCACACATCAGAACCACACATCAGAACCACACCAGAACCACACCAGAACCACACATCAGAACCACAGATCAGAACCACTCCAGAACCACATCAGAACCACATCAGAACCACATCAGAACCACATCAGAACCACATCAGAACCCTGCAGTTTTTATTTGGACCAATAAAGGTTGAAATGTGGCGACTGAACGTTCTAGATAGAGATTATTTAATGTGCGATTGATCAAAAATAAGAACCTTTGATTTCCTAATGCCACTGCCGTTGTCAGAGAAGCTCTTTTATGTTTTGTTCCGTCTTTACAACAACAACATCAAAATACCATTACAATTATTTTTCTGTCGACTCCTGGCGATTCTTTTGGTTGATCGCTGCAGCCATTATAATCGCTACCAAAACCACGACCCAAAACACTGGAAAGTGGCGTTCCCGGCGTCTCGTCCGCCGCAGAACAAGTCGACCCAAACGTGAACCGTTCCAACCACACGTTTGAGCGAGCGAAATGAGCGCGCTCAGCTCTCTCTGTGACAGTTCCAGTGACCTTTGCTCACGGTTCAACGCTCTGCCTCCAGCTCCTCCTCCAGCTCCTCCTGCTGCTCCTCCTGCTGCTGCTCCTGCTGCTGCTCCTCACGCCACATTTACACAAGAACCCTGAAGACACGCTCCTTCCCCGTGTGTCAGATGCCCTCCCGTATACTGCATCGCTGTCTGAGCAGGACTCGGGGTCAAACGTGGCGGGTGAATCTGCAGTTGTCGTTGGATAAATGAAGTGAGATGATGGAGCTGAAGGCTGTGGTTTCGCTGGAGATCCTGTGGTCGCAGAGGTGGTCTCCAATCCGCTTTAGTCACATGAAACGTTTCCAAAGCCGACAAGCGTGAGAAATCCGAGAGTCTTTTTGGACGGTCTTTGGATAGTTCTTATATTTTCGGCTCCGATCTGTCTGATGCTGACCTGAAGATGATTGTTCACGCTTTTGTTCCCTCACGCTTGGATGACTTCACCTTCCAGTGAAACAAACGCTCACTGAAACCACTTGAACTGGTGCAAAATGCTGCCGCGAGACTTTTAGCTGGATCCATCAAACTGATCTTCCTTCCACTGGCTTCACACCAAATCTCCACTTGTTTTTAAAGTTTTAGTGTGGACTTTTAGAGCTCTAAATGGACACGTTCCTTTCATCACTGTTTCTACACCTCAGGCCCAAAGGTCCTCAGGGCAGAGCCTCCTGCTGGTTCCAAAGGCCCGTTTTAAAACCCGGGGGACCTGTCCTTTCAAGCGGTCGCCCCCAAACACCCACCTGCCCCTGGTCCTGCCCCTGGTCCTGCTGAGTCCAGACCAGATCAGACCTTGACCACCACAGCAGTACGAGCAGTAGTGATGGTAGTAATAGTAGCATTGGTACCTTCCATGAGGAGCCTGAAGACGTCCTTGAGGATGGTGATGGTGGTGCAGAGGACGAAGGCAGAGAACAGAAACGTGCAGATGGGGTCCGCTACTTTATACTCAGGCTGCAATACACACAGTATACAGAAAATACTTCAAATACTTCATTTACATAGGCATGCAGCCACTGTGTGTAAGTCACAATGCAAACACGATGGCCCCCTCCTGTCCGAGTGAGGAATTACACGACATGAGGAAAAACAGTTTTCAACACAATAAAAGTGCACTGTGTAACATTTCTGATGGTGGGTCCGTCCTCTGCTTGTTGTCATGGAGATGTTGCTTTGGTTGTATTGTATTGTTGCTGCATTATGGCATTAAACTTGTCTGTATGGCATTTATTTAGAGTGTTTTTATCACACTTATAGAATAAGTCATCAGTTTTGGGTCAAAATGACACCACAGTGCGCTTTCTGCATAATTATACCACGTTTCTTTCCCTCAGAGCAAGCGTTAGCATGCTAGTTGTCGTTAGCTTCACTGCGATGGTGAAACTCGCGTCTAAACTCATCGCGGTGAATAATTACAATTCATATGAACCAAAAACCGCCTTTAAGCGAACGGGATTAACGCTCAAACGGAAACGCCAAAACAACAGAAGCGTGCAAAAGAGGGCGGGGCGTATAAGGCGAATAGGGATGGACGAAGGTCATGATGTCCGTCTTTACCCGGAAGTAGATGATGATGGCCGCCACCAGGACGCCCACGCTCTGCAGCAGATCTCCCAGCACGTGGATGAAGGCGGCGCGCACGCTCGTGTTACTGTGACCGCTCAGCAGCGAGGGGGCGTGGCCTCCCAGCAGTGAGTGGGCGTGGCCCGTGGGCGCGGGGGCGGGGCTCTGGCCGTCCTCGTCGATCTGGTGGTAGCCGGAGCCGTGCGCGTGGAACGAGGTGGAGTGGTGCAGGATGTACGCCATTCTGCAGATAAAGGTGAAAACAGACACACAGGTAAAAACAACAGACGCACACAGGTAAAAACAACAGACACACAGGTAAAAACAACAGACACACAGGTAAAAACAACAGACGCACACAGGTAAAAACTACAGACGCACACAGGTAAAAACAACAGACACACAGGTAAAAACAACAGACACACACAGGTAAAAACAATAGACACACAGGTAAAAACAACAGACGCACAGGTGAAAACAACAGACACACACAGGTAAAAACAATAGACACACACAGGTAAAAACAACACACACACACACACACAGGTGAAAACAACAGATGCACAGGTCAAAACAACAGACGCACACAGGTAAAAACAACACACACACACAGGTCAAAACAATAGACGCACACAGGTAAAAACAACAGACGCACACAGGTGAAAACAACAGATGCACAGGTCAAAACAACAGACACACACAGGTAAAAACAACAGACGCACACAGGTAAAGAACAACAGACGAGCGGCAGCAGCATGGGGTGTAAAAACAACAACACACTACTCGGACAGGCTAAAAACATAAGACGCAGCACAGGTAAAAACAACGGAGGACGGCGGAACGAGGGTGAAACACACAGGAATAGCACAGGTCAGAGGGGAAACAACAGACACAGACAGGTAAAAAATCAGACACGCACAGCAAGGTAAAAACAACAGAGCGACAGGTCAAAACAACAGGATGCACAGGTCAAAACAACAGACGCACCAGGAAAAGATACAGCAGTACGCACACACACTGTAAAGCAGCAGACGCACACCTGGTAAAAACGAGTGTGTAAGAGAACAATCAGAAACACATATAGGTAAAAATCGAACTAGACTCACAGATAAAAAACAACAGACGCACTGAGGTAAAGAATCAGACACTCCACAGATAAAAACGGAATCTAGACACTACACGGTAAAAAACAACAGACGCCTTCTACAGATAAAAACAACAGAGCGCAGGCTTGTTGCCCAGGTGATAGGGAATCAAGTCAAGAACGCGACACCTGGTAAAAAAACAGACGTCACAATGAGGTAAAAACAACCAGACGCACTACACAGGTAAAAACCAACAGACAGGATTGGTAGGTGTGCACCACAGGTACTAAACAACAGACGCACACTGGTTAAAACAAAGACGCACACAGGTAAAACAACAGACGGGGGACACGGTAATAAACAGAGACACACAGGTAAATAACAACAGACACACAGGTAAAACAACAGAGGTGCGGACATTCAGGTAAAAACACAGACGCACTAGGTAAATAAAACAACAGAGACGCACAGATAAAAACAACACAGACGCACAAGAGTAAAAACAACAGACACACGGGCTAGGGTTTGGACAGGTAAAACAAACACAGACGCGACGGGCTCAAAAACAAACAGAGGCGCACACAGGTAAAATACAACAGAGCACAGGTAAGGAAACAACAGACACACACAGGTAAAAAAAACAGGACATATACACACAGGTTAAATAACAACAGACACACAGTGTTATACAGGTAAACAGAGGCAGACACACCGGAGGGTAAAAAACAAGGAGACACACAGGTAAACAGACAAGACACACAGGTAAAAACAACAGACGCACACAGGTGAAAACAACAGATGCACAGGTCAAAACAACAGACACACACAGGTAAAAACAACAGACGCACACAGGTAAAAACAACAGACGCACAGGTCAAAACAACAGATGCACAGGTCAAAACAACAGACGCACACAGGAAAAAACAACAGACACACACAGGTAAAAACAACAGACACACACAGGTAAAAACAACAGACACACAGGTAAAACAACAGACCATTGTACCTTGGTATTTGAGTGTTTTTGAAGTTTTATCCTTGTTTCCTGGAGCACGTTCTACGCTTTTCACTGACTCGTCTAAAATCCTAGAGAAACTTCAGCGTTCCCTTGATGCAAATCGAAACACATTTCAAAGTGGTTTTAACCGTTTAAAAAGCACTGAAACGGCACTTTGATCCGCTCAGTTGATTCTGGGCGTCGCTCTTTTCATCCTTTTGGATTTGACCTTTGACACACACGTCGTACAGTGCACAACACAAAACCGCCGTTAGCACAGGAAACACACATCGTGCCATTGACAAACTCGACAATAAAGCGAACCGTGGATCATCGTCGGAAGCGTTTCACAAGGGTGTCACAGGGTGTTAAGGCGTGCCACCCCAAAACCAGCGTGTGTGGAACCTGAGACTCACATGATGTTGACGATGACGGCGCAGCACGAGGTCACCAGCATCACGTGTCCGTTTATGTCATAGTCGTTCCTCGCGATCCTCTCGATGGCCAGGTACACGAGCACTCCGGTCACAACCCAGATGGACACCACCGAGATGAAGGCCCCCAGGATCTCTGCAGCCAGCAGGGGGCGCAAGACAGAGGCTTTAGCTCCACAGGTCATTGAAGGAGGAAGTGTAGTGAAATGTTTGTAGAGATCTAAACGACAGCTTTTACACAAAATAAAGACATGTTTCGATAGTCTCTGGCCCAAGAACTTCTTGGGCTCGAACAGGTTCATGTCAGGCCTGTTTCCATGGTTATGGGTCCAGAATCAGAGCTCTGTGAGACACTGACACCTCAAAAAGACGTTTAGTCATTCCAGTGTGTGTGTGTGAGGGGCGTGTCTAAAGCGAGCGTGCACAGGAACAGTTTTGCCTCATGCCTTTGCCTTGTGTGCAAAGCCTCGACGCCGCGTTTGAACCTCTCTTTATGGAATCATGTCAGACGCATTCTGACCTGGAAACATCACATTTGGACAAAACAGGAAACTAACGTGCTTTGCTAACGTGCTTTGCTAGCTCTGTGTTGCTAAGGCTCAACATATACATTAGCATCAGTGGAAACGCGGCGCTTTAGCACGAGATCAAGTCAGAGTTGGAGACAAATGATTCTTTTGTGTTTCTTTTCTGGGTCTGCGTTCTCTCTGGTCCAATCATCTGGCTGCGCTGTGAGACCCAGTGGAAACGTGGCTCATGACGCCAGAGTTCATTTTGAGTTGCTGTATCTGTGGCCGCGTGCTGACCTGAGCGGTGCCACCCGTACGTGACGGTTTTGGTGGGTGGTCTGGAGGAGATCCACAGCGAGAAAGAGCGAGACCATCATACTGCCGAAGTCTGTGAGGAGGTGGGCCGCGTCCGTCATGATGGCCAAGCTGTGGGCCAAGTACCCTCCTGAGGACAGAGAGTTGAACCGTATGAAAATGAAACAAGCCTCGCCTCTTCATAGTTATGAGCCCCGCTCTTCATGGAAGCGGGTTATTATTGATGTGCTTTGAATTTACAGTTTGGACATAAAATGTGTTTGACAGATATTAACGCATGAGTTATTGTAATTGGACAGATTCTGGTATTAAAAAAAATCCAAATCCCGTCTGAAGGAGGCGAAAGAAACACAAATATTACCGTTGTACACAATATATTTACTCAAGTGAAAGGAAAAGTATGAAAACTCTGAGAACTTCAATTTCTTTCAAATACTACTGAAGTAAATGGCTCCGAACTCTTCAAAGAGTCACAGTGAGTGATTGGATGTGGGCGGGGATAGGGGGCAGGACAGCGTTAACTCGTGATACGCCCGGTTACAGACGGGTGGTCCGGTGCGATACCTATGACCTCGCCGATCATGAAGACGAGGCACACCGCTGAGGCGATGATGAGTTTGTTTTTGGCCTGTAGTTTGTCGGAGGCGTCGTCTGCGCGCGGCGTGTGGCGGTGGCAGTGGGTCCGCACCCGCCGCGTCAGCTCCATGGCGCCGTTTGGCAGGGAGAAGTCACCGAACTCCGCCTTAGGGTCGGGAACGAGCTGCGGAGACACAAACGCCACAGTCAGGAAAAGGCAAGAGAAATGGGAAATGTGTCGGGAAAAGATGTGGAAGAGGAACACTTTGAGGGAAACTGGTGGAAAAGTCACCAAACAAATGGAGGAGAACCTGAGGAAAATGTATGGAATAATGAGTAAAAACTTCAGGAGTCAGAGGAACAGAGTAAGTAAGCAGGGGAGGGGCCGGAAGAACCAAGAGGCTTCTCTGGAGAGGCTCCTGGAGAAGGCTCCTGGAGAGGCTCTGGAGAGGCTTCCTGGAGAGGCTTCTGAGAGGTTCTGGAGAAGGCTCCTGGAGAGGCTTCTGGAGGGGACAATATTCTACTTTTACTCCTTTTATTTTCCCTTATGTTCTCCTGGTCCAGCTCGTTGTTTGCCCTCTCCCCCCTCTCTCCCCCTCTCTCCCCCGTCTTCTCCCTCCCCTCCCCCTGTATCTCTCCCCCCTCCCCTCTCTCCCCTCTCTCCCCGTTCTCTCCCTCTCCCCTCTCTCTCCCCCTCTCTCCCTCTCTCTCCCCCTCTCTCCCCTCCCCCTCCCCCCCCTCCCCCCTCCCCCCCTCCCCCCTCTCTCCCCCTCCCTCCCCCCGTCTCTGTCCCTCCCCCTCCCCCCCCCTCTCTCCCCCGTCTCTCTCCCCCGATGATGATGATTGATGATGATGATGAGGTAATGATCCGTGCGCTCAGATAAACCTCCTCCAGACACTGAGGGCTTTATCACCGACACACAGACGTGACCAGACCAGACAGGACCAGACCAGACCAGGACTACAGGACTAAACCCGGTCTAAATACAGCCGTCGCTGAAGAGACAGAAGCTGAGTCCGCTCTTCTAAACACATTTCCATTTTCATTTTAATGGTTTCTCACAGCGATAATATCTGCTCAGGCAAAAGGACATAACCAGGTCTAAACCAGGTTAAACAGGTCTAAACCAGGTCTAAACCAGGGCTAAACCAGGTCTAAACCAGGTCCAAACCAGGTCTACACCAGGTCTACACCAGGTCTAAACCAGGCTAAACCAGTGCTAAACCAGGTCAGAATAGGGCTAAACCGGGGCTAAACCCGGTCCAAACCCGGTCGAAGAGCCGGTCCGAAGCCGGTCCGAAGCCGGTCCGAAGCCGGTCCGAAGCATCTAAAGCCGGTCTAAAGCCGGTCTAAAGCAGGAGCTCTAAAGCGGTAAAGCCGGTCTAAAGCGGTCTAAAGCCGGTCTAAAGCCGGTCCGGTCTAAAGCGGTCTAAAGCTCTAAACAGGACTAAAGCGGTCTAAAGCGGTCTAAAGCCGGTCTAAGCCGGTCTAAAGCAGGTTAAAGCGGTCTAAAGCCGGTCTAAAAGCCGGTTAAAGAGGACTAAGCCGGTCTAAAGCCGGTCTAAAGCCGGTCTAAAGCAGACTAAAGCAGGTCTAAAGCCGGTCTAAAGCCGGTCTAAAGCCGGTCTAAAGCCGGTCTAAAGCCGGTCTAAAGCCGGTCTCTAAAGCCGTCTAAAGCGGTCTAAAGCCGGTCTAAAGCGTCTAAAGCCGGTCTAAAGGTCTAAAGCCGGTGCTTTTCCCGAGGGCAGGTCTGGTCTCAGTGAGCTGTGAAATGATGCCGTAGATAAAGTCCTGAGGGAGCAGGATTTAATTAAACGTGTCCATTTCGGAGGTGTTTTTATGGAGCTCTTGAGTCCAGGATCGTCTCCGTTCAGAACTCGGCCTCAAATGCACCAAAACATGAAAGTGTAATCCAAACGTGGAGAAGGTCAGGCAAACGTTCTTCTGGTTCTAAATGTTTCCGTTTCCACAAAGCCGTAAAAGCTTCAGTTTCATCGTGAAATAGAACGCGTCAGTTGTATTAAATGTCTTGGAGCGATCAAAGTCTGACGTTCCACACATATTCGTCTTCTCTGGTGTTTTATGGCTAAAATGTAACCGTGTTCTTGGGACGTCCGGGATGGCGGCTGCTCTGATCGGACGTGTGGGTCCGGCTGCGGTCGTAACCCTAAACCTGAGGAGACCCCATATTTCTACGTGGGAGCAGACGTATGAAGAACCAGGAAAATGTGTAAGAAAAACAAGAATAAACCAGGTTAGCCGTGCTGCAGTGAAGACCCCCTCAATATGAAGCTCAATGGGAGAATAGTGGGCGTAATGTTGTGCCTGGGGTTCCTGTGCAGGTCTCACTGGGGGACGTCAACAATCCCTGGGTAAAATGTGTTTGTTTGTTCTGTGTTTTATGTTCTAAGCTTTGAACACATTTAAGACAGATGAAAGTATCCTCCTGTCCAATCAGAATCAGGTTTGTTGCCATCGTCCGTGAACAAAATTCACAAACATAGGAAGGTTTCCGGGGCAACATACGACGATGAACAATAATAAAAGCGCGATATATTAAATAAGGCACACATTTAAAGGAATGCAATTTAAATTTACTCATAAAAAATGACCTCGTGCTCTTGTGTCAATGTCATGTTTATTGTGATTTTCTGCAGCAAAATGTGTTATAACAGGCCCCTCCCTCTCTCCTCCCTCCCTCCCCCCTCTCCCCTACTGTGGTTGGGCGAGTGTGATTGATAGTGAGCTAGATTTACGTGTCCACGCGGGCCCCTCGGCGCCTCGGACACTTTAGTTTAGGCTTGGTCGTTAGTGAAGCGCCGATCACACGAGGGACATTTGTCACGAGCTGTTCAGAAGCGGCCGCGCGGAAACGAATTAGCCTGTGTGCACTTAAAACAACCTGGAGAGGACGGGGGGTGAGAGAGGGGGGGAGAACGGGGGGAGAGAAGGGGGAGGAGGGGGAGGGAGGAGAGGAGGGAGGGGGGGAGCGCGGGGAGGGGGGGGGAAGGGG
>BJKM01000660.1:112500-157500 GCA_015082035.1 Chaenogobius annularis
CTACAGACCTGTTGGCTCTGTAGGGGAACTGCAGTAGATGTACGTCTCAGACTTTAGACTTTATTCTGCCGTAAATCACTTTTAATTGCAGCCTCATTAAGTCTCTTCCGTGTGATTTTAATGTGACGTCATGAAATCACGTTGTTTAAAGCTCGTTTTTCTTTTGTTTGAGTGAAAAACGCGGAGTCTGCGGTTTTTAGACCTGCTGCGTCTGCGTGTACGTGCTGCGTCTGCGTGTACGTGCTGCGTCTGCGTGTACGTGCTGCGTCTGCGTGTACGTGATGCGTGTACGTGACGTCACCGCGCAGCCCTCAGTGTTTGGTTTACGCGCGGCGCCGCTTGGACCATGGATCCGGAGGAGCAGCCGTGCCACAGCGGCCAAAACACGGGACGAAACCCCCCGGACGCGGCCGCGGAAGACGGCCCCGTGGCGGACACAGCCGGGTCCCGCTCCGACAGGTACGGGCCCGGGCTGGGAGGGTACCGGCACCGGGGGAAAACCGAGCAGAGGAGCGGGAAAGGCGGGCGTGAGAGTGAAGCTAACGCCGCTAGCAGCCGCTGTGGTTAGCATCAACAAAAGATGGACAAAAGATGGACAAAACTGAAGGAAAATGTGTTTATGGAAGAATCATAAAGTTCACCACAAAGTCCCAACATTATAAAGCAAATGTCACGTGTTTGTGAGAAAAACCCTGAACATTTTCATCAAAGTGTTAAGAAAGAATAAGCAATTACTTATTACTTACTCAAATATTGTGACATATTTCAACCTTTATGTGGTGAATAATGTGTTCAAAAAGTCTCAATGTTCAATAGAAATAATAGTTTGACGCGTCGACTTTTAAAATACTTATTTGTGGTTCTAGACATCGATATTATTGCGTTATTTGACTATACGTTTTGCCAAAATAATGTCTCGTATTTTAAACGATATCCCTCGTTTGTCGAATGTCTGCACCCGCTCTCTCCCCCGTTCACGCCGCTGTCCTGTCTCACGAGGCCAGAAAAGTCCTCAGAAAAGCTCGTACTTTTAGAACATTAAAACATCAGAAGGAACGTGTCACTACTCGTTATATCGTGACGTGTTTGAGCCGCGTGATGACGCCTTACTCATGTGACCCAGGCCCCGCCCCCCCGAGCTCGGCGTGGTTTCCTGGGGAGGCCCGTGAGCTCGCGCCCTCCCCCTCGGCCACGCCCACAGTACCGTACGACGGCGCTCGAGACGTTCACGCGGAGACGCCGGAGACGTGGCGCTCTCTGCGCGTCTCGGCGCCGCACAGGCGAGGGGCGCCGCACAGGCGAGGGGCGCCGCGCGGACGACTCAGCGGAGAACGCTCGGATGTTGGGAAAAGGGCCTGAGATGAGCAAAAGTGCATTTCTGATGGCCACAAACACTGTCACTTAATATTAATGTTCCAAGTCTCATTAAAGGTGTGGCGGCCCATCGAAACAAGGTCAAATGCAACATTTCTAATGATTCACGTCATTGTCGGGTTCTGTGGGGTTCTGTGGCCCCCTGCTCCGTATACGTTTCAAAATGCGGCCCTCTGTGATAAAAGTTGGGACACACCAGATCAGCCTCCGCACACACACTCACACACGTTTTAGTGGGTGAGGAAACCAGACTGACATGATGTTATTAGAACCCAAAAGAAGATTGCAATATTCCTTTGTCAGTATCGCCCCCACGTGCGGCGCCATGGGGGGGGGGGCCCACGTACGTGCGGCGGGGGGGCCCACGTACATGCGCCGGTTGGCCCACGTACATGCGCGGGGGGCCCATGTACGCAGCGCAGGGGGGGGCCCACATACATGCGGGGGGGGGGGCCCACATTTACATGCGGAGGGGGCTTACTACATGTGGCATTATTTCTACAGACACCGGATCAGTAATGACAAAAGACAGAAGTGTGTCGTCCATAAACGTCCTCTGAACCGTAGGGCGGCTGCGATTGGTCAACAAATCCTCAAAAATCCTCTCGAGTCGACTTCAAGTCTCTGAAATCTTATTTTTGATGGTGATGTTTGTTTGGACTAAACAGACTCTAAAACTCACGCAAAAAGACAAATCAAAATTTTAATATTCTCAATGTCCAATAAAAGTCAGTTTGAGTCACTACTTTTACTTTTACTCTTGTCGTACGCAGCGACGACGACTCTCTGGACGACCTCTCCTCTTCCCCGCCGCGCTGCCCCCCGTCGACCCCGCGCTGCCCCCTGACCCCCGCGACCCCGACGACCTCCCGTCTGTCGCCGCGGAAACGCTCGACGTCTCAGAGCAAGACGGAGCCGCCGCTGCTGCGCACGAGCAAGCGGACGATCTACACCGCGGGGCGACCGCCGTGGTACAACGTGACCGGGACCAGCTTCAAGGAGGCCTTCGTCATCGGTCAGGCTCTTTGTTTACACCGGCACAGTAAAGCACCAATGTGGAACTTTCAGGCCGATACCGATGTTATGGGAAAAGATTGGGCCGATAACCGATATTAGACCCATATTTTCTGTACGTCGTTTGGTTATTTTAAACACTTTTTAAAATGTATTTTTATCCAAGAGATATAGCTATGAATGAATTCATTAAAATAAGGATCAAATCTATTTTAAAATGTGTAGAACCCGTTAGAACACATAATGCTCTTCGGGGCACATGAACGCTGCAGGCCTTAAATTTAAAGATTAAAAAAGATGTCATGTTTTCATACACTGTACACTTTCCCACTCTTCATCTGTCAAAACAAACCTGCTCTTTCCCATTTATTTTTATATTAGTAGTCTTCTTTTTTATATTAGTAGTCTTCTTTTTTATATTAGTAGTCATATTTTTTATATTAGTAGTCATATTTTTTATATTAGTAGTCTTTTTATATTAGTAGTCTTTTTTTTATATTAGTAGTCTTCTGGACTCTGTTTTAGAAAAACATGATGTTTCGACTTTCATCCAAGAATCATTCTCAATCTGTGGATCTAGACTGAGAATTCTGAGTAAGCCCCGCCCACTAGAGCCTCCTGGTCATGGCCTGTCCTGTTAATCTATTTGTTTGCACAGTTTTAAGTTTCCCCTGAAACTAATCTTTGTTACCCTAACAGCCCTGTACTGGGTCATGTCAATCCTATTGTTAGTTGCTGCAGCTCCTCATCACTGATGAGTACCTGATTAACAGCCGAATGCCCCGGGGGTCTCCCGCTCCAAGGTTTCAAACACTGTTGTAGACGACCGGTAAACTGAACCTTAAACCTCCGGTTTAAAGAGCATTCTCGTTTTGAACAAAAATGTTCTCCTTAAATCTTCTTTCAAACCATCTCTTCTCCTGCTCAGAACCTTCTCCTCACTGTCTTCAATAGAGTGGTTTGTGGCTTTAAGATGAAGATGCACGGCGCTCTGTGGTCCTGAACTCCAGTGTCTTCTGTGCTGTTACGGCAGAAGGTGGGCGGGGCTTAGTCAGACTAGATCCACAGATTGAGAATGACTCTTGGATGAGTCAAAACGTCTTTAGGTTGTATGTTTTGATTAGCTCCAGTAAGGCCTGCACAGGAACCCCCGGCACGACATTACTCTCATTATTCCCCCTTTGAGCTTCATACTCCGGCCCACACCGGTTCAACTGCGCTCTGATTCCTACAGTTTTATTTTCCAACCGTTGCGCTCGTCGTGATGTCAGCAGTTCTTTCAGCGCGTCTCGATTGTTTTGGCTTCAGGGCCTCGTTCCTCCTCCATCTGCAGAAGGAAAAAAAAACCACCCTCGCAAAAACCAAACGCATTAACATCCTCGCACGCCTCCTGTGTCCGAGGAAACGCTGCAGCCGTTTGTTTGAGACGTTTACAGAGTGTATCGACCTGTGCGGGAACAGAAGAGTCTTTGGACGGAGCGAGGTAAAATCACAGTGTTTATGACCTGGAAAATAAAGCAGATGGGGTTCATTATGTTGACTAAAGGGGCTCAACATCATACATCTGCTCAATAAGACACAAAGCAAAGATATACTTTTAAACTCTCGAGTGTGGCGGGACTCGCTTCAGGGTCATAAAGTACGTTCTTCTCTCAGGTTTGTGTGGAGGAAGTGCTTCTGGGAAAACCACTGTGGCCAACAAAATCATCGAGGCTCTGGACGTTCCCTGGGTCGTCCTGCTGTCCATGGACTCGTTCTACAAGGTACAAGTACTGCAATAAGTACTACTGGTACTACTGCCACTGTACCTTCCCTTTGAAATGGAATCCACGGACTCCATCTTCTACTATTCTGTTCCCACACGCTCTTCTGTTACTGAGGCTTTACACGTTCTTCTATTTTTATTAGCATTGACTACTTTCTTCTTCTGCTGCTGTGTAAAAGAGACTTAGTTTAACCCTGGATGATATATTTGTTCCTAAAGTTTAATCTTTAGGTTTGGACGGTCAATATTGAGACAAATATCTGCATTATTTCGATGTTCCCCCGTCACAAATGTGCATTTAAATCTAAATTTGAGCTAAATTTGAGCTTTTATTGTGTGAATGGACTTTAAAATAAACTCGAAAGTGCATAAATATAATGTTATATACCCATGTTTAAAATATTTGTTTTAGTCTGTTTTTTTAATGTGAGAAAAGAGGGGGGGGTCTCTTTTTTGGCTTTTATTTTATTTATTTTTGAATGAAGACAATATACTAATTATCCAAAGGTATTGTCCTCCCCTGACTTTTTCCCCCCATAAGAAATAGAATTTGCCCTGCCTGTGCCACAGCGCCCCCTGGTGGCCCTCTCTTAACCTGTCCCTTTATAACCCTTGTCTGCTGCGTTCAGGTCCATCTGAGCCACAGACGTGTTTCTGCTCTAAATCTGAAGTCTTCTGTAACGAATTATAGTTCTGCTCTCGTTATCGCTTCAACCACCCCGAAACCAGGACTAAGATAGGACTAAGGACTAACCACCCCTAAAAACCAGACTTAAGATAGGACGAAGCCACCCCAAAACCAAGGACTAAGATAGGACTAAGCCACCCCTAAACCAGGACTAGAATAGGACTAAGCCACCCCTAAACCAGGACTAAGATAGTACTAAGCCACCCCTAACCAGACTAAGAGGACTAAAGATAGGACTAAGCCACCCCTAAAAGACACAGTAGAGCCAAAACCCACTCAAGATAGACTATAGATAGGACTAAGACCCTAAACCAGGACTAAGATAGACTAAGACCTAACAGGACTAAACAGGACTAAGTATAGGACTAACCACCCTAAACCAGACTTAACGATAGGACTAAGGACTAAACCACCCGAAACCGGACTAAGATAGGACTAAGCCACCCCTAAACCAGACTAAGGATAGGACTAAACCACCCCTAAACCAGGACTAAGATAGGACTAAGAAGGACTTAAGCCACCCTCTAAACCAGGATACTAAGATAGGACGTAAAGGATAGACTAAACCAGGACTTAAGATAGTGACAAGATTAGGACTAACACCCCTTAAACCCAGGACTATAGTAGGGACTAACCACCCCTAAACCAGGACTAAGATGGGACTAAACCACCCTAAACCAGGACATAAAAGGACTAACTTAGAACTAACACCCCTAAACAGGACTAAGCTGGACTAAGCCGGGACTAAGCCTGTACTAAGCCGGACTAAAACGGGACCTAAGCCCGGACAACGGACTATACCGGGGGACTAAGCCGCGCCGACTTAAGGCCGGGACTTAACCGTCGGACTAAGACGGACTAAGCCGGACTAAAACCGGGACTTAAGCCGGGACTAAATCAGAGCGGACTAAAACGGGACTAAAACGGGACTAAAACGCGGGACTTTAAAACGGGAGCTATGGACTAAGGACTGGGACTAAACCGGGACTAAACACTTCCCCTTTTTCTCTTCAGAATTTTGAAACAAAGAGGAGCAGGAGCTGGCAAAGATTAAAACGAGTCTATAACTTTGACCATCCAGACGCGTTTTGACTTCGAGCTTCCTGATCACCGGTTCTGAGGAAACTGAAGAAAGGAAGAGCCATCAAAGTTCCAGTTATACGACTTTAAATCCCACTGCAGGCGCAAAGAATGGGTGAGGCCCGCTAACGCTTTTCACTTCCTTTTTCTGTGTGAAGCACCTAATTCAGGTTTAGGGACTAAACCCCCTTTGTAAATTAGAAGATTCAGAGTGTGCCCTGGTGTGTGGGTGGGCCACTCTGCTGGGGTGGGGCCACTCGCATTGCTGAGTAAGACTGAAGGCTTCTAAGGACAGCATGAAGCTCTTAGCGTTTCTGTCACAAATATTATCCACTATGAACATTGAAAATCACCTGTTATGACCAAAACCATCAAAGTCTGTGCATTACGACTGAAAACATCTCCCAGTTAAAATCATCAAATTTGAAAACTTTTGCAGTGCTGAGGAGGGGCTTGTATAAAATACAATGAAGAGAATGGATGGAGACTGTTTTAGCTCAGTTTTTAAAGGCTACATACTCAAATGTTGAAAACACCCCAAAGGGACAACCTATGGGTAACTATTTCATCTCTAACAAAAGCACACACACCTCCTCTCTTTTTGTTTTCTCGTGTTTCAGATTCAAACATTTAAAGTTGGGTGGAGCAGATTCTATTAGAAAAACATATTCCTGTGTTTCTGTCAAGCCATGTTTCAGTTAAAAACATAAAAATCAGAGATTATAAGAAGAAATAAAATGATTAATTAAGAATGATTTGTTACATAAGGATTTGACATTTAGCACAGCAAGTTTCAGGACTAGTTTCAGTGAGACTGGGTCTTTTTACAGGGAATATGAATCACATTTCTCAGATTGGATGAAATATTGAAACCGGGGAGCCAAACCAGGACCAAAACCAGGACCAGAAGAAGGCCTCTCTTCAATGCTAATACTGCTCCTGAAATGCGTTCAATCTCAGTGCTCAGACACAGACTTGGGGCTAATGCGCTAATCACAGTGGATTTAAAGAGCAGTCTAAATTAGCATTTGTAGCCATCCCGCTTCTGTTCTGGCCAATTTCACGGCTCAACGGCACCCAGCAGCCGTGGGAATCGACCCGCCACACACCAGGTCACTCCAACACCGCCGAGAAGTGTAATTACAGCAGCGACCTCCGAGGAAACGGGCCCTAACGAGAAAAGAGAAGCTTGGGAGACGTTTATCAAGGACTGAAGCAAGAAAAAAGGCTGTTGTAGGTTAGAGCTGGACCGGGGGCTGGACGCGGGGCTGGACCGGGGGCTGGACCGGTGGGCTGTGACCGGGGGCAGACCGGGGGCTAGGACCGGGGGCTGGACCGGGGGCTAGGACCGGGGGCTGGACCGGAGGAAAACAAAATAAGTAGGAAATGAAAGTCTGAAGTGAGTCCAAAACGAGTCCAAAACGAGTCCAGAGCGAGGTCCAGAGCGAGGTCCAGAGCGAGTCCAGAGCGAGTCCAGAGCGAAGTTGTCCAGAACAAAGGCCCCATTTAGTCCAGTGTCTGTCGAATTTTTTTCCGCGTCTTTCAATCGTGTTTAAAGGCCGAGCGGGTGAAACCATGGGATCGATACTGGTTGATTTGTTTCTTCATCGGCGTCACGGGCGACGAGCGCTCATGACCCTCTCGTCTCCGGTGTGTCGATCTGAAGCCGCCGCGTCGGTCGTCTGTCTTGATTCATATGAACAAAACCAAACGGGACACGTGTTCGAGCTCGGCGATCAGCGAGTCAAAGCTCAGGGCGAGTCGATGGGATGGACAAAAGCTCCGTCAAACAAGAATGACTCACGCAGGACTTCTTCTGTTTCCACTGTCACTGCGAGATGAATCACAATGGAACTGAAATGAAAAATGGACGCGATTAGCAAAGTGCAAAAGGCTTGCATTTTGTGAAGGTCCATTTCCTCCACAAACAACAAAACGCTCTGACATTAGATCTGTGCAAACGTGTTCTGAAAATACACGTGGTTCTTTTTCTCAGTTCTACTGGGACTGCCTTTTAAATTGTGAACATATAGTAGATTGCTACTGCTGCAGCTCTACTCACGAGTCTGCTCCTAAAGACAAAGTCTGGATGGTCTGACGACACCCTGGGACTAGCACATAAAAGCACAGAGACACCCTGGGACTGACACAAAAGCACAGAGAACACACTGGGACTGACACACAAAAGCACAGAGAACCACACGTGGACTGACACAAAAGCGCAAGGGTCACACTGGGACTGGACCACAAAAGCGCAGAGGACACCCTGGGGAACTGACCCAAAATTAAGCGCAGAGGACACCACTGGGGGCTGACCCAAAAGCGCAGAGGGTCACACTGGGGGCTGACCCAAAAGCGCAGAGGTCACACACTGGGGACTGACCCAAAGCGCAGAGGAGGTCACCACTGGGGACTGACCCAAAGCGCAATAGAGGTCACACTGGGGACTGACCCAAAAGCGCAGAGGTCACACTGGGACTGACCCAAAAGCGAGAGGTCACACTGGGGACTGACCCAAAAGCGCAGAGGTCACACTGGGGCTGACCCAAAAGCGCAGAGGTCACACTGGGGGCTGACCCAAAAGCGCCAGAGATGAGTTCACACTGGGGGCTGATCCAAATAAGCGCAGAGGTCCTACACTGGGGGTGACCCAAAAGCGCCAGATGGTCACACTGGGGACCAAAGCGCAGAGGTCACACTGGGGACTGACCAAAAGCGCAGAGGTCACACTGGGGACTGACCCCAAAAGCGCAGAGGTCACATGTTGTTGCTGGGGACTGACCCAAAAGCGCAGAGGTCACACTGGGGACTGACCCAAAAGCGCAGAGGTCACACTGGGGACTGACCCAAAAGCGCAAAGGACACACTGGGGCTGACACAAAAAAGCCGAGGACACTCTGGGACTAATACAATATTTCTGAGCGACAGGACAGTCCCAGAACACGTGACAGTGGTTTGCCTCCTGGTGGCGCAGTTTCTCCAACAGCTGCACTTCCTGTGAATTATGAGCACTTTGACCTGGAGTTATGAAGAAACGAGGCACATTTTTCCAGTAAAACTCCCTCCAAACATGTGACTTTGAGCTCCTCCTCTGGGATGTACACACACTTTCCCACTCTTCATCCGTCAAAACAAGATGACCTTCTCTTTCCCATTTGTTTTTAATATATTTAGTAGAGTATTTGTCCAGATTATTAAAACATTGATATCATTTAGATATAATTCCCCTTGAAAGTTCTGATTTCTAATCCTTGATAAACATCTCAGAGGGTTTTAATGGTCATGACTTTGTTTCATTTCTTGGTTATAATAACTATTTGTAAAAACCGATAAAAGTCCTGTTTCTCCAAGTCAAAGGATTCTTTCAACATTTCAAAGCTTTTCATGTGATTCTTTATAATCTGGTGAAAAAAACTTTAGACCTTTTGTAATCCAGACCTTGAATCTCAGGCCAGTTCTGTTTGGTCCAAAACCTTGATCATAAACCAACCAGTTTAAGATCTGAACCTCTTTGTTTAGTGTGTATGTTTTGATCAGCTCCTTCCATGTCGTAAGCACATGATTCTCCAGATGACCGGCCTGTTGGGCATTATCAGATATATATTCAATATCGGCAAGAGGAGAAAACCCTCCGGTCTCATTTACATCATCTTTGTCTGATCCAGGTCCACTTTCTCTTCTCGACAGTTGCTACGCTCCTGTGGAACAAAACACAGCATTTTAAATTGAATCATTTTATGCCTTTTAATGGCTTTAAAAGCACTGGTTATGGATTACCCGCAGTGATTTTATATGGTTTATCTCATAGTGTAAGTGTGTTTTTATGTGTTTCTTCATTTTATTGTTTTATTGGCAATTTAGTTGGACATGCCGTTTGTTTAATCTGTTTAATCCCATGAAAGAGTTTTTCTCATTGGGCTTTCCCTGTATAAACTAACTCCACAGTTTCATGAGATGCTCTGTTCTTCTAGAAAACGGTGTATGGGGCCAACGTGGTGATTTTTGAGGGAATCTTGGCCTTTGCAAACAAAGAACTGCTGAAGGTGAGAGACTCCATTACACAATGTTTGTGTGTTTTAGTTACCGCGGTAACACTTGTGAGTGATCAAAGAGCTGCACAGTCTGTTGTGACCACACGCTATACCGGGGCCACACCGGGGCTACACCCAGGATACACCGGGGCTAAATCGGTGCTAAATAAACAATCTCCTGTGCCATATTTTCACATTAGTCCACAAAAGCTGAATTTGAACGGTTTTTCATCCATCTGAACTCTGACGGTGAAAATAAATTCAACGGCACAACAACAGGGAAATGAAGGAGTGAAAAAACAGAAACGGACGCACGTTATCACTGTCACTTTAAGAAGAAGAAAGACCCTGAAGTCAGCGAAAACCAAGAGAAATCGATTCGGAGGGCGACACGAGCGAGCAGACATCACAGCAAACGGAACGTGAAGGAAACGTGTAATTCAGAAACACAACGAAGGGCGGGCCGTAAATCTGAGAAGGCGACACTCCTGCTCCCGCCTGACCTCCTGCTCCCGCTCACCTCCTTTGCTCCCGCTGCACCTCCTGCTCCTGCTCACCTCCCGCGCACCTCCTGCTCCCGCTGCACCTCCTGCTCCCGCGGCACCTCCTGCCTGCACCTCCTGCTGCCGCTCCGCCTCGCACGCCCCTCCCGCTGCATCCTCCCTAGCCTCCCGCTGCACTCCGCTGCCCTTCCTGCTGCCCGCGACTCTGCATCGCTGCCCTCCTGTCCGCTTGCACTCGCTCCCGCTGCACCTCCTTGCTCCGCTGCCCTCCTGCCCGCTGCACCTCCTGCTCCCGCTGCACCTTCCTGCATCCCGCATGCACCTCTTGCTCACGCTGCTCTCCTGCTCCCGCTGCACCTCCTGCTCCCGCTGCACCTCCTGCTGCACCTGCTCCCGCTGTACATGTCTCTGGAGAGGTTCACGTCACTTTGGGAACCGGTATTTAAAGGCTTTTTAATGTAGTTTAAAGGCATTTAAAGGCTTTTTAATGTGTTGTAAATATTATAACACATGGACTCCGAGCCACAGAGAAGAACATGCAAATAGCTCAGAAAGGCCTCGTTCTGTGCGGGACTCGAACCCCCCACCCTCTGGTTCTCTGGTCTCAGTACTTTTGGGCGTGAAAAGGGTTTGTCTTGTCATAAAATCAGCTTTTGTCCCGGAGTCGAGTTGGATCAATATTAATTAAGATTGTTCATAGATTCTCTCCGTTCAGGCGTTTGATAAATGTGTTTTTTACAGTGTCCTCCCTTAAACTCCTCCTCCTCTGCTCGCTCTTTCACCTCCCTCCTTCTCTCCCCTCCTTCTCTCCTCTTGTCCCACTCTTTCTCTTCCTCCCTCTCATCTTCTCTTATTTCTTTTCTTCTCTTATTTCTTCCCTTCTTCCCTCCTGTTTTGGGTTTTCCTCTCTCCCTTTGCTCTTTATCTCTCCTCCCTCGCTTCCCCCACTTTTCTCTCTCTCCCTCTTATCCCGCTCTTTCTCTTCCTCACTCCCTTTTCTCTCTCATCTTCTCTCTTCCCCCCCTCCCTCTCTTCTGCTCTTTCCTCCCTCTTTAATTCCTCCCTTTCGCCTCCTCTCTCCACCTCATCTTATTTTCTCGCACCCTCCTTTCTCTTTCCCTCTCTACCCTTTCTCCCCTCTTTTCTTTCTTCCTCATTCTCTTTCTCCTCTCACTTTGTCTTTTCTTTCCTTCTCTTTCCTTTGCTCTTTTCTAATCTCTTGTCCCCTCTCTCTCTCTCTCTCTCTCTCTTGTCCTCTCTCTCTTGTCCTCTCTGTCTTGTCCTCTGGTCCTTTTTTGTCCTCTCGCTCCCTCTTGCTCTCTTGTCCTCTCTCTCTCCCTCTTGTCCTCGCTCACTTGTCCTCTCTCTCTTGTCCTCTCTCTCGTCCTCTCTCTCGTTCTCTCGCTCTCTCTTACGGTGTTTCCGTCTATCTCTTGCGATAAAGGTTGCGTAAGGTCTTTTGTTTTAACTAAGGTCGTTGTAGACAGTCATTTAATTTGTATCTTTGTAACGCTTAACAGATCATATGTGTGAAACGGGGTGTTTTATAAGGGTTTAACAGGATCATGTATTGTTGGGTGTTGTTATAAAAGGTCGTTTGTTCGGCGTTAGACAGGATCATTGTATGTGTGTAATAACGTGGGGGTGTTTGTTATAAAGGGTTGTGATTGTTTCGGCGGTTGAGACCTCAGATCAGGTTGTTAGTGTGTTATAACGGTGGGTGTTGTTTATAAAGGGTGTTGGACGTTAGACAGGATCATTTAAGTGTGTTAATACAGTGGGGGGGTGTTTGTTATAAAGGGTCTTGTGTTTCGGGCGGACAGGATCATTGTATTAGTTGTTAATAACGTTGGGGTGTTATGTATAAAGGTCTTGTGTTTCGGCAGAAACAGGATCATTGTATTAGTGTGTTAATAACGTAGGGTTTTTTATAAAGGTCTTGTGTTTCGCGGGGAACGAGATCATTGATTAGTGTGTTAATAACGTGGGGTGTTTGTTATAAAGGGTCTTGTGTTTCGGGGGAACAGGATCATTGTATTAGTTGTGTAATAACGTGGGGTTTTGTTATAAAGGTCTTGTGTTTCGGGGAACAGGATCATTTATTAGTGTGTTAATTGGGGGTGTTTGTTATAAAGGTCTTGTGTTTTCGGGGGAACAAGATCATGTATGTAGTGTGTTCATAACGTGGGGTGTTGTTATAAAGATCTTTGTGTTCGGGTGGGACAGGATCATGTATTAGTGTGGTTAATAACGTGGGGGTGTTTGATTTAAAAAGGATCTGTGTTTTGGATGGCACAGGATCATTGTATTAGGTTGTTAACTGGGGTGTTTGTTATAAAGGTCTTGTGTTTCGGCATTAGGACATCAGATCATTGTATAGTGTGTTAATAAGTGGGTGTTTTTATAAAGGGGTCTTGTGTTTCGGCATTAGGACATCAGGATCATTGTATTAGTGTGTTCATAACGTGGGGGTGTTTGTTATAAAGGGTCTTGTGTTTCGGCGTTAGGACATCAGGATCATTGTATTAGTGTGTTAATAACGTGGGGGTGTTTGTTATAAAGGATCTTGTGTTTCGGGTGGGAACAGGATCATTGTATTAGTGTGTTAATAACGTGGGGGTGTTTGTTATAAAGGGTCTTGTGTTTCGGCGTTAGGACATCAGGATCATTGTATTAGTGTGTTAATAACGTGGGGGTGTTTGTTATAAAGGGTCTTGTGTTTCGGGTGGGAACAGGATCATTGTATTAGTGTGTTAATAACGTGAGGGTGTTTGTTATAAAGGATCTTGTGTTTCGGGTGGGAACAGGATCATTGTATTAGTGTGTTAACGTGGGGGTGTTTGTTATAAAGGGTCTTTGTAACAGTCTGAAGGTTTCTGCTGCAGCTGCTGGACATGAAGGTGTTCGTGGACACGGACTCGGACATCCGGCTCATACGGCGGCTGAAGAGGGACATTTCGCATCGCGGCAGAAACATCGGCGGAATCATAAAGCAGTACAACACGTTTGTGAAGCCGGCGTTCGAGCAGTACATCGAGCCCACGGTGCAGCTCGCCGACATCGTGGTGCCGCGAGGTGAGACACACGGGCCCTTTAATGGTGTTCAATATCACACGGTCACAGGAAAGTACAGGAAAGTTAAACGTGTTTTCTCAAATCTGAATCGTGTTTTCAGGCGGTGAGAACTTTGTGGCGCTGGATTTGATCGTTCAACACGTCCACAGTCAACTTGAAAAGGTAAAGCGTTCAAATCTGCTGCTTTGTCTTTCTGTGCTCACTTTTGTTTTGTCCTAGTTTATACATTCACTAAGATTATTCACACTTTGAAGGCCACATATTCTGTTAAATGTCCTGCTCCTCTCTTCTGACCCTGTTCTCACACTGTTCCTCGTCACAAACTCAGCTGGAGCACGTTTCACTTCATTCACACTAAAGTCCTCTCCCCTCCGAGCCTCAACAACACTCCGTTCTGAATCTCCTCGATGTGTGATGTCATATTGTACCTGTGACGCGGCTCTGAGAAACTTCTGCTGTTTTGAACGCCACAGATCATCTCCAGACTCGTTCTGTTTAACCACCACCAGGGCAAACGTGTGACTTCAGTAACAAGGCAGAAGCAAGACGATGTGTTTTTCTCTCAAATATGTAATTCCCTCTGCTGCCAGTAGATGGAGTTGTGTTCAGAACTCCTTTAGTTTTTTATTAAACATTTTTTTCTAGTTCTAAAGCGTGAAATACCAAAGTAAAGGTTCTCAAGAGCATGTTTAAAGGACAGTACAAGTAATGCATGATATCTGTCCTTTAATACGTTAGTGCAGTGGTTCCCAAAGTGGGGGTCGCGAGTTAATTTAAGGTACGCTACAATTATGACACTGCATTTCAGAGGCGGGGCTAATGTCGGAGGGCGGGTCTCATGTCAGAGGGCGGGGCTAATGCCAGACTGCTGATCGTCCGTCTCTTTCAATCACAAGCTTTTACTGCTGCTCATGTTTGTTTTGTTTGATTTGATTGGCTGATTCTGACGTGCCTGCTCTGATTGGCTCATGACTGACCCTGCCCTCCCTGAATGCGCCTGCTCTGATTGGCTCGTGGCTGTGACTCCGCCCTCCCTGAATGTCCCCGCTCGTGCTCAGCGAGAGATCACAGTCAGGTAATTTATTATGTTTGTTTTCTGCCTTTGCATAAAGTCATGTCTTTGTACTCAGTTTCAATATTACACTTTATTCATAAATATTCTGTATTTAAAAGCCTTCTGTCTCATATTTACACCTTTATTTGGTTAAAATGTGTTTAAGAGTTTGAATAATGGTTGGTTGCAGCTCGACACTGACTCATTGATATTTGTGTCTAAATTCATGTCCGAGTCTCATGTTTTAGAACGAAACACAAGTCCATACGTCATCACTCGGCCACCAGAGGGCGCTCAAATGGCCAACTCCCTCTTTGGAAACGGAGGCGTGGGTGGTTCTAAACGGTGTTCAACTCCAGAGCCTGGACCCAAGTTCTAAACGGTTCACTCCAGAGCCCGGCCCAGTTCTAAACGGTTCACTCCAGACGCCCGGCCCAGTTCTAAACGGGTTCACTCCAGACGCCCGGCCCAGTTCTTAAACGGGTTCACTTCCAGACGCCCGCCCAGTTCTAAACGGTTACCTCCAGACGCCCGGCCCAGTTCTAAACGGTTCACTGCAGTCGGGGTCTCCTCTTGTTTGGTCCCTCTCTAACTCTTCTTTCTTTTTAAACGGGTCCTAGACCAAGGCTATTCAATTAAATTTTTCCGAGGGCCCGATTTCTGGAGGCCCAGGCCTCTGGGCTGGTGGGCCGCTACTGCAGCAACATTTGGGGTCGCACAGAATATCCCCCAAAACACTTTCAATAAATTGAGTTTTACAATAAAATAACTGCTGATTAGATTAGATTTTTGTGAGAAATAAATGCTTTTCCAACTGGACTGAACCAGAATTAAACCAGGACTAGAATAGGACTAACCTAGTCTGAACTAATCCAGAACCAAGACCAAACCAGGTCTAAACTAGGGCTAACCCAGAATTAAACCAGTAAACAAGAGCATTATTATTATTTTTAATATTAGGAAGATGAGTCGTGGGCCAGATCCATCACTTGGTGGGCCTGATTTGGCCCCCGGCCTTATGTTGAATAGCTGACTCCCTGCTGACCCCTGCTGACCACAGTCCAAAGGATTATTAGGCCCGAGCGCCACAAACTGGCGAGGGCCTATTAGTTTGGAAGCCCGCTTCCAAGCACTCGCTCACGCACTCCTCGACTCACACTGAGTCAATACTTATCCCATGTTTTACTGTCAGTGTCATGGTGTGTGCGCGGCAACCTTTTTGACCTTTTGACTGGGGACCACAAAAAGGAGGGGGACATCAAAAGTTATTCAACTTCTTCTTAAAAAAATGATGGTCTTTGTGCGGCGCAGCCACAAACTTTTCCCAAATATGGACATTTTCAGTCCAAAATAAAGCCCCTATTTGTAAAGCCAAGGGGAGATCCACACAGGTGTTAATAAAAGGGGGAAAATTGGGGCGTGGTAGCGCCCCCTCTTGTGTTGCGGGCGGCGGCCGATCATTGCCACATTGCCACTTATTTATTATTCTTCTTCTTATTATTATTGTTGTTGAACATGAAGAAACTCCCATCATGAAGCCCCTGGGCTGAGCAGGTGGTGGTGTCCAGATGTCCGCACAGACCTTTGACCTTTTGTCACATGTTCATGTTGTGTTTCCTGATGAAGCTCTCTGTTGTCGCAGGTCGGCCTTGGCCTCGGCTCACCAGGGGCAAACCGTTACCTTTGACCCTCAGCGTTCTGAACAGCACTCCTCAGGTCCTTGGCATGCACACCATTATCAGGTCTGAACGGGACTGGACCGGGACTGGACCGGGACTGGACCGGGACTAGGACTGGACCGGACTGGACCGGGACGGACGAACGGGACGCGGGAACTGGAACGCGGGACTGGACGGACGACCGGGACTGGACCGGGACTGGACCGGGACTGAGTGGACAACTATTGAACAGGGATTAAACCAGGACTAGACAAAGACCAGACCGGTCTATTCATAGGGAAGAGCGCCCCTAGGGGAGTTCAGGGTTGAAGCTCCTCCCCTAGGGCAGATTCAGGTGGAAAGGCTCTCCCCTAGGGCAGGTTCAGGTTGAAGCTTCCTCCTAGGGCAGGTTCAGGTTGAAGCTCCTCCCTAGGGCAGGTTCAGGTTGAAGCTCCTCCCCTAGGGCAGGTTCAGGTTGAAGCTCCTCCCCTAGGGCAGTTCAAGGTTGAAGCTCCTCCCCATAGGGCAGTCAAGGTTGAAGCTCCTCCCCTAGGGCAGATTCAGGTTGAAGCTCCTCCCAGGGCAGATTCAGTGTTGAAGCTCCTCCTCTAGGGCAGTTCAGGTTGAGCTCCTCCCCTAGGGCAGTTCAAGGTTGAAGCTCCTCCCCTAGGGTTCAGATTCAGGTTGAACTCCTCCCTAGGGCAGTTCAGGTTGAAGCTCCTCCCCTAGGGCAGGTTCAGGTTGAAGCTCCTCCCCTAGGCAGGTTCAAGGTTGAAGCTCCTCCCCTTAGGGTCAGGTTAAGGTTGAAGCTCCTCCTAGGCAGATTCAGGTTGAAGCTCCTCCCCAGCGGCAGATTCAGGTTGAAGCTCCTCCTTAGGGCAGGTTCAGGTTGAAGCTCCTCCCCTAGGCAGGTTCAGGTTGAAGTCCTCCCCTAGGGCAGGATTCAGGTTGAAGCTCCTCCCTAGGGCAGGTTCAGGTTGAAGCTCCTCCCCTAGGGCAGGTTCAGGTTGAAGCTCCTCCTCTAGGGCAAGGTTCAGGTTGAAGCTCCTCCCCTAGGCAGGTCAAGGTTGAAGCTCCTCCCCTAGGGCAGATTCAGGTTGAAGCTCCTCCCTAGGGCAGGTCAGGTTGAAGCTCCTCCCCTAGGCAGGTTCAAGGTGAAGCTCCTCCTAGGCAGGTTCAGGTTAAGCTTCTCCAGGGCAGGTTCAAGGTTGAAGCTCCTCCCCAGGGCAGATTCAGGTTGAAGCTCCTCCCTAGGCAGGTTCAGGTTGAAGCTCCTCCCCTAGGGCAGGTGTGACGCCCTCATTCGTCCAGGCCACAGTAGAAAAAGCCTCAGAAGCTTTTTTTCACCCACTTCAAAAGGTGTTTTGCAGGAACCTTTTTAAGTTCCTGGTACTTTAAAAAAAACATTTTTTTTACTTCCATTCCCCATTTGAAGTGAGTAGGAACTAGGGACTGGGGCCATACTTTGGGAACCTACATTTAGAACACTGAGACTTGTTTGACCTCTGGCCTTTGCTTTTTTTCTTCATAGTTCAGTGTTCCACAGATGTTCATGTGTTTTCGACCTGAACGTCTGTGTTACGACCTGAACGTTAGTGTTTACGACCTGAACGTTTGTGTTTTCGACCTGAACGTCTGTGTTTTCCGACCTGAACGTCTGTGTTTTCGACCTGAACGTCTGTGTTTTCGATCTGAACGGTCTGTGTTTTCGACCAATGAAACGTCTGTGTTTGTTCGCTGAAACGTTGTGTTTACGACCTGAACGTCTGTGTTTTCGACCTGAACGTCTTGTGTTTTCGACCTGAACGTTTTGTTTGTTTCAGGAAACAAAGAAACGAGTCGTGACGAGTTCATCTTCTACTCACAAAAGACTGATGGAAGGCTCTGATCGAACACAGCGCTGTCCTTCCTCCTACTGAAAGGTCAGAACACTGGGTCAGAACCGGGGTCTAAGCCATGTCTAAACTGGTGTCCTAAACCAGCTGCAGGTCATGGAGGGAGTAAAAGTTCCCGCGGGTGCTGGGAAGTCCTTGAATGTGACGTTGACCTTGAAGTTTGTTGAAGGGTGTTTTTATGTTTCCTCCACAGTCGGTCTCCGTGGAGACCGCCGCAGGGAGGAGTTTATGAAGGCAAACGACTCGGAAGGAAAAGGGTCAGTCAAATGAACACTTCATCTGCATTTAAAGCCGTTCATGGGAGGAATGAAGAATGCTTCGTGGGCTCCGAGGGGCCGCAGAATGGAACGGGTCCAAAGACACGTTTCCCACAGTAATGGATCTGTTCTGGCTTAAAACAGAATGAGCCATTAATGGGGACACTCCAGACACATCAAGACACCGGTCCAAGCAGGGCCGGTTTGTCCAAGCAGGGGGCCGGTTGTCCAAGCAGGGGCCGGTTGTCCGAAGCAGGGGGGCCGCTGGGGTGGTGAATATGGACAGAATAAAATGTCTTGATGCTTCTGAACCGCTCTTGGTCTGACCCGCCACTTAGGACTTGTTTGGCCTTGGGTGATCCTTCCACGGGCATGAAGCCCCCGACAACAGCACCTAGGGAACCCCTCCGCCACATTAAGGTGGTCGGCCATATTCGAGCTTCTTTTTGTAACAGAACCATTTAGAACTCTGAGAAATTCCTTGTTTCGTCACTTAATAATGACATGTTTAGATCACGGGTGTTTCGATCCTGAGAGCCGGAGAAACCATGGAGCAAGGCTCTGAGGGCCGTGTGCTAAAGACATCCGACTGGGCAAGAGATCCTGATCCAGACCAACCACGACACTGGAGAGCCAGAGGTAAGTCCGGACCCAGTCGGTAAAGGGAACTCCCATAAACGTGTCATCTCGGAACTCTGTTAAACTCGTTCCGTGAATAAAAAGACTATTTGGATTCCACACATTGCGCCCTCTGTGGCCAGAGTGAGTCATGACTTTGTCTGTTGTTGCAGCTGCATTACCTTGCGTCTGCCCCGGGACATTTCTGAAGACTACGTGATCCTGATGGACAGCACGGTGTCACAGAGCCGCCGCGCCTCGATGGCCATAGGCGAGTTCCTGCTGGTACTGCAGTGAATGTGTGAATGTGTGAATGTGTGAAGCGTGTGAAACGTGTGAACGTGTGAAACGTGTGGTGGTAAGCATGTGAACGTGTGGAATGTGTGGGTGGTGAGCGTGTGGGACGTTTTGTGAATGTTGTGAGCGTGTGGGCGTGTGAATGTGTGAGCGTGTGAACGTGTTGGTGTGAGTGTGTGAGAGCGTGTGAATGTGTGAGCGTGTGAACGTGTGGTGTGAGGTGTGTGAGCGTGTGATGTGTTGAGCGTGTGAACGGTGGTGTGAGTGTGTGAATGTGTGAGCGTGTGGTGTAAAGCGTGTGAACGTGTGGTTTTGGAGCGTGTGGACGTGTGGGAGCGTGTGGAAGCGTGTGGACGTGGTGAGCGTGTGGACGTGTGAAGCGTGTCGGACGTGTGGACGTGTGAGCGTGTGGAGGTGTGCGTATGGCTGTGATGGGACGTGTGGAAGGTGTGACGTGTGAGCGTGTGGAGTGTGACTTGTGAGCGTGTGGAGGTGGATGTGTGAGCGTATGATTTAGTGGACGTGTGGACGTCGTGATGGATGTCGTGAGAGCTGTGTTGGACGTGTGTGGCACTGTGTGAGCGTTGTGTGTGCGTGGACGTGTGGACGTGTGGACGTGGTGAGCGTGTGGTGGACGTCGTGGCTAGTGCGTGTGAGCGTGTTGGAGGTGTGAGTGGTGTGGACGTGTGGATCGGACGTTGTGAGTGTGGACGTTGTGAGCTGTGGAGGTGTGGGACGTGTGAGCGTGTGGGTGGAAAGTTTGGGTGTGGTGTTTGAGCGTGTGGAGGTGTGAGCGTCGTGAATGTGTGGTGTGGACGTGTGGGGTGTGGATGTGTGAGCGTGTGGGCGTGTGGACGTAGTGAGGCGTGTGGATGTGTGAGCGTGTGGGCGTGGTGGACGTGTGAGCGTGTGGGAGGTGTGGCGTGTGGACGTGTGAGCGTGTGGAGGTGTGAGCGTGTGAATGTGTGGTGTGGACGTGTGGACGTGAACATGAGGGCGCTTGAGCGTGAGCATGAAGCTGAAGAACATGTCTGGCGCTCTGCAGGACCACGACGTTCCCGAGGACCAGATCTTCTTGCTCTCTCTGCTCTCGGCGGAGATGGGCGTTCACTCTGTGGCGTACGCGTTCCCCAGAGTGCGGATCATCAGCACGGCCGTGGACAAAGAGGTCAACGAGAGCTTCCACATCGTCCCCGGCATCGGTCAGTTTACTGCGGAAGGCGTTAAAGCCTCAGTGGGGAACATCACACCGCTCGCAGAAGTGCATTCACTCTTCGAGATGTTTGTGAGAAGACCTTTGACTTTGAAAATCTGATCTGAGCGTGTGTTCTTTCTCAGGTAACTTCGGCGACCGTTACTTTGGCACGGACGCTCCTTCAGACTTCTGCGAGAGCGACGAGGGAATGGACGTCTGAGCCGCGTCGAGAAGAACGCCGAAGGTTTCACTTTTGAAACTTGAACACGTCACGGAACCACGCCCATTTAGATACGGACTGTCACGCGTAGATGTTCGGAGACGTGAAGGACGAAGGCTGGAGAACCTGAGGGAAGGAGGTGTTTCACCGGACCCTCAGTCTTTTTCAGACTTTCAGGCACATTTCCAGTTTTGGAGCAGAGGTTTCAGGAGGACACGTGAACATCTCAGGCCCTAGAGCCGCACCTTGTGAAGGTTACGGCGCGCACTCTGGACAGAAGCATACTTCTTCTACACTCGTACGTGAATCCATATTTATGAGGACCATATTTATTCGTATGGTCCTCATAAAGCCTCTGACTTCCACGGCTTCACTTGCCCCACTTCCAAAAGGATTCAATTCATTATTTGACTCAAAATGCTACAAACAAAACTCCATGACGACGTGAAAGAAGGTCGCTTGAACTCTTTGCAAATTTATAACGAAGAAAATAACTTTAGAAAGGACCATTTACATAAGTATTGACAGTGTTTGACCCAAGGCTCAGAAACATCTCTGCAGCTCTGAAGGTTCCTCTGGAGAAGGCTCAGAAACATCTCTGCAGCTCTGAAGGTTCCTCTGGAGAAGGCTCAGAAACATCTCTGCAGCTCTGACGGTTCTCTGGAGAAGGCTCAGAAACATCTCTGCAGCTCCTGAAGGTTCCCTCTGGAGAAGGCTTCAGAAACATCTCTGCAGCTCTGAAGGTTCCTCTGGAAGAAGGCTCAGAAACATCTCTGCAGCTTCTGAAGGTTCCTCTGGAGAAGGCTCAGAAACATCTCTGCAGCTCTCTGAAGGTTCCTCTGGAGAAGGCTCTAGAAACATCTCTGCAGCTCTGAAGGTTCTCTGGAGAGAAGGCACAGAAACATCTCCTGCATCTCTGAAGGTTCCTTAGTCAGGCCTTAGTCAGGTAGGGGACCAAGAACCTGATGGTCACTGACAGATCTGCATCTCTGTGGAGGGGAGAACCTTCCAGAAGAACAACCATCTCTGCAGCTCCACCAGTGAGGCCTGTGGTGGAAGACTGAAGCCCCTCCTCAGTAAAAGGCCCATGACAGCCGTCTGGTATTTGTAAGAGGGCTCCTGAAGGGTCTCTCGGACCATGAGAACAAACCTCTCGGACCATGAGAAACAAACCTCTCGGACCATGGGAAACAAACTCTCTCATGTCATGTCTGGAGGACACCAGGCCCCGCCCATCCACTGGTCAGGACCTCCAGTGGAGCATGGTGGAGGCAGCATCAGGCTGTGGAGATGTTCTCCAGCACCAGGACCTGGGAGGTCCGGATCATCTGACAGATGAACGCAGCAGTTACAGACGTGATGAAGACTGTGATCGGAGCCAGAGCGAAGACGAAGAAGAAGAACACTTCAGAACGTTTAATAAAGTTCCATTCAAACGACCTTCTTTCACGCTGTGTTCATGGTTCTTTCACGCTGTGTTCCATGGTTCTTTCAACGCTGTGTTCCATGGTTCTTTCACGCTGTTGTTCCATGGTTCTTTTCACGCTGTGGTCCATGGTTCTTCACGCTGTGGTCCATGTTCTTTCACGCTGTGTCCATGGTTCTTTCACGCTGTGTTCCATGGTTCTTTCATGGTTCTTTCACGCTGTGGTCCATGGTTCTTTCACGCCTGTGGTCCATGTTTTTCACGCTGTGTCCATGGTTCTTTCACGCTGTTTTCCATGGTTCTTTCACGCTGTGGTTCCATGGTTCTTTCACGCTGTGTCCATGTTCTTTCACGCTGGTTCCATGGTTCTTTCACGCTGTGTTCCATGGTTCTTCACGCTGGTTCCATGGGTTCTTTCACGCTGGGTTCCATGGTTCTTTCACGCTGGGTTCCATGGTTCTTTCACGTGGGTTCCATGGTTCTTTCACGCTGCGTTCCATGGTTCTTTCACGCTGCGTTCCATGGTTTTTTCACGCTGTGGTCCATGTTTTTTTCACGCTGTGTCTGGTTCTTCCGCTGGTTCATGGTTCTTTCACGCTGTCGTTCCCTTGTTCTTCACTGGTTCATGTTCACTTACGCTGCGTTTCCATGGTTTCTTTCACGCTGCGTTCCATGGTTCTTTCACGCTGCGTTCCATGGTTCTTTCACGCTGGTTCCATGGTTCTTTCACGCTGGGTTCCATGTTCTTTCACGCTGTTTCCATGGTTCACGCTGCGTTCATGGTTCACGCTGGTTCATGGTTCTTTCACGCCTGCGTTTCCATGGTTCTTTCACGCTGGTTTCCATGGTTCTTCAGCGCTGGTGTTCCATGGTTCTCAATGGTTGTTCACGCTGGGTTCCATGGTTCTTTCACGCTGTGTTCCATGGTTCTTTCACGCTGCGTTCTTCATGTTTCTTTCTTACGCTGGCCGGTTCTTCACCTGGTTCTTTCACGCTGCGTTCCATGGTTCTTTCCCGCTGTGTTCCATGGTTCTTTCACGCTGGGTTTCCATGGTTCTTTCACGCTGGGTCCATGGTTCTTTCACGCTGGTTCCATGTTCCGCTGTTCCATGGTTCTTCACGCTCTTCCATGGTTCTTCACGCTGTTCCATGGTTCTTTCACGCTGGTTCTTCACGCTGGTCTTTCACGCTGGTTCCATGGTTCTTTCACGCTGTTCCATGTTCTTTCACGTTGGTTCCATGGTTCTTTTCACGCTGGGTTCCATGGTTCTTTCACGCTGTGTTCCATGTCTTTCACGTTCTTTCTTTCACGCTGGTTCCATGGTTCTTTCACGCTGTTCCATGGTTCTTTCACGTTTAGGTTTTCCCGTGGTTCATGGTCTTCTCGTTAAAGGTCTCGTCTCAGGCTTTTGGTTTTAAAGGGACAAACAACATTGAACTCGTTTGGATTCGTGCATTTTGGACCTCGCGCTTTTATTTCAACGTGATTTTTCTACAAATGTGCCGCTTTGTCACATGATCCTTTTTATTGACCTTTAACCTTTGACGCTTCGACGTACTCAAAAACAAAGACATGTATTTGTATTTTATCATGTTACGAATATCCGACTTTAAATCCTCCAGTTTTGTAAATTGTAAATCGCAATTTGAAATGAAATAAATCATAATTCAATTGAAATAGTTTGTGTGTTCATGAATAAAAAATGAATTAAAAAAAGATCTTTTGAGTGAATCTTCTCCCGTTCAGAGCTCCAGAGGATACTTTTACTTTTACTTTTCTACATTTGAGTCTAAAGGTATCTGTACTCAGGTTTTAAGTAGAAAGTACTTTTCTTTGTTTTAAATTACAACCTGAAAGTGAAATCTGAACAAATGAAGTCCCCACTTTACTTTAAAACGGTTTTATTTATTTATTTATGTATTTTATTTATTGTTTTATTTTATTTATTTTGTATTATTATTATTATTATTATTTTTTTTAATTTAATTTTATTTATTTTATACATTTTATACATTTTGTAGTTTTATATTAGAAGAGATGATTTAATGAAACAGATCAATGGTTGGATCATTATCTGGTTAAATAAAGGTTAATAAATGAATACAAACTTTATCAAATGAGTTTTTCACTTTACTTTCATTTCTAGAAGGAATTTCTTTGAACAAAACACAAAAACCAGACATGCAGTTCTCCTGTTTGTCCAGCAGATGGAGGCAGCGTTCTGTTGTTTACAGCGGAAATGACGCACCGCGCCGCTTTAATGGCCCGTCTGTTTTCATAGTAACTTCTCATTTTACACAAATAAACGCCCTTTCCAGCGTGACTAACCGACGCTGGTGTGTTCAGGGTTCCGCTCGTGTTCAGCTGGAACCTCGCGGGCGCGTCCTGACCCTCGCGGGCGCGTCCTGACCCTCGCGGGCAACTTCTGTAAAGCTGGATTTGTTCGGATTCGGGCGCATTGTCGTAAGAGTTACGCGCGTGTGAGTGAGACCGTGAACGCGCCATTCAAACTGCAGCCGCTCGTCACAGGTACTGACGTCACTCAAACTGTTTTACTGCAAAAGAATCACACTTTTTAACACTTTTAACGCTTTTAAACAAACTGGAACAACAAAGAGCCTTGAAACTGTCACGTGCGTGTGTCTGTCCCGTTTAACCTGCGTTTTAAACTTTGAACTACGCGAGTTTCTTTTTAAAAAACCCTAAAAGTCGTGCCGTTCCAACGATGTTTGACGTCTTAAATGTGTGAATAAGAGAAACATTCGCGTTGGTGACGTTTTACACACGTTTAGTGCGTTAGAACGCGTGGTTCAGCGCGTGCGCGAGTCCCGCGTGGAGAAAACGACCATTATGAAACAGTTGGACATTATGTCACTTTTAGGAACGTTCTGGTCACTCCGAGGGGAATGTTGCAGAATAATCCATGGACCGTCTTTAATTCGGCTTCAGTGTTTTTAATGTGGAATATTTGGATCCAAATACTGGACTTTAACTCTGGAATTAGAGACTAAACCAGGACTAAACCAGGACTAAACCTGAGACTAAACCTGAGACTAAACCTGAGACTAAACCTGAGACTAAACCTGAGACTAAACCAGAGACTAAACCTGAGACTAAACCAGAGACTAAACCAGAGACTAAACCAGACTAAACCAGAGACTAAACAGAGACTAAAACAGAGACTAAACCAGAGACTAAACCAGAGACTAAACCAGAGACTAAACCAGAGACCAAAACAGGGCTCAACCAAGACTAAACCAGGGGCCAAAAAAGGGCTAACTAGGTCTTAACCAGGACTAAACTAGGTCTAAAACAGGACTAAAACAATGCTAAACTAGGTCCAAACTAGGACCTAAACATGGCTAAACCAGGACTAAAATCCAGACTAAGCCAGGGCTAAAAACTGGACTAAAACCAGGGTTGGAACCAGGACTTTGTGTGACGTTATAATTTGGTGACGTCTCGTGCTCATTAAGTTCCTCTAAACCGAGTCACACGGCGCGCAGCGAGAGGAGCGTTTTCCACGCCACGCTCGGCTTCATTCAAGTCTGGTCACGCTCTGGTCACTCTCTGGTCTCTCTCTGGTCTCTCTCTGGTCACGCTCTGGTCACTCTGCTCACTCTCTGGTCACGCTCTGGTCACGCTCTTGGTCACTCTGCTCACTCTCTGGTCACGCTCTGGTCACGCTCTGGTCACTCTGCTCACTCTCTGGTCACTCTCTGGTCACGCTCTGGTCACGCTCTGGTCACGCTCTGGTCACGCTCTGGTCTCTCTCTGGTCTCTCTCTGGTCACGCTCTGGTCACTCTGCTCACTCTCTGGTCACTCTCTGGTCTCTCTCTGCTCACTCTCTGGTCACTCTCTGGTCACGCTCTGGTCACGCTCTGGTCACGCTCTGGTCTCTCTCTGGTCACTCTCTGGTCACAGCTCTGGTCACGCTCTGGTCACTCTTTGGTCACTCTCTGGTCTCTCTGGTCTCTTGGTCTCTCTCTGGTCACTCTCTGGTCACTCTCTGGTCTCTCTCTGGTCTCTCTCTGGTCTCTCTCTGGTCTCGCTCTGTCACGCCTCTGGTCACTCTGCTCACTCTCTGGTCACTCTGGTCTCTCTCTGGTCACTCTCTGTCACCTCTGGTCACGCTCTGGTCACTCTCTGGTCACGCTCTGGTCACGCTCTGGTCCTCTGCTCACTCTCTGGTCACTCTCTGGTCACGCTCTGGTCATGGTCACGCTCTGGTCACTCTCTGGTCACTCTCTGGTCTCGCTCTGGTCACGCTCTGGTCTCTCTCTCTGGTCTCTCTCTGGTCACGCTCTCCTCTCTGGTCACTCTCTGGTCACTCTCTGGTCTCTCTCTGGTCACTCTCTGGTCACTCTCTCTGGTCACTCTCTGGGCTCACTCTCTGGTCTCTCTCTGGTTCTCTCTCTCTCTGGTCACTCTCTGGTCACTCTCTGGTCTCTCTCTGGTCTCTCTCTCTCTCTGGTCTGGTCTCTCTCTGGTCACTCTCTGGTCACTCTCTCTCTGGTCTCTCTCTGGTCACTCTCTGGTCACGCTCTGGTCACGCTCTGGTCTCCCTCTGGTCTCTCTCTGGTCACTCTCTGGTCACGCTCTGGTCACGCTCTGGTCTCTCTCTGGTCTCTCTCTGGTCTCTCTCTGGTCTCTCTGGTCTCTCTCTGGTCACTCTCTGGTCACTCTCTGGTCTCTCTCTGGTCACTCTCTGGTCACGCTCTGGTCTCCCTCTGGTCTCTCTCTGGTCTCTCTCTGGTCTCTCTCTGGTCTCTCTCTGGTCACGCTCTGGTCACGCTCTGGTCTCTCTATGGTCTCTCTCTGGTCTCTCTCTGGTCTCCCTCTGGTCTCTCTCTGGTCACTCTCTCTGGTCACTCTCTGGTCACTCTCTGGTCACTCTCTGGGTCTCTCTCTGGTCTCTCCCTCTGGTCTCTCTCTGGTCACTCTCTGGTCTCTCTGGTCACTCTCTGGTCACTCTCTGGTCTCTCTCTGGTCTCTCTCTGGTCACGCTCTGGTCTCTCTCTGGTCTCTCTCTGGTTCTCTCTCTGGTCACTCTCTGGTCTCTCTCTGGTCACTCTCTGGTCACGCTCTGGTCACGCTCTGGTCTCTCTCTGGTCTCTCTCTGGTCTCTCTCTGGCACTCTCTGTCTCTCTCTGGTCACTCTCTGGTCTCTCTCTGGTCACGCTCTGGTCTCTCTCTGGTCCTCTCTGGTCTCTCTCTGGTCACGCTCTGGTCTCTCTCTGGTCTCTCTCTGGTCTCTCTCTGGTCACTCTCTGGTCACTCTCTGTCACTCTCTGGTCACTCTCTGGTCACTCTCTGGTCTCCCTCTGGTCTCTCTCTGGTCACTCTCTGGTCACTCTCTTGGTCTCTCTCTGGTCTCTCTCTGGTCTCTCTCTGGTCACTCTCTGGTCACTCTCTGGTCTCTCTCTGGTCTCTCTCTGGTCACTCTCTGGTCACGCTCTGGTCACTCTGGTCTCTCTCTGGTCACTCTCTCTGGTCTCCCTCTGGTCTCTCTGGTCACTCTCTGGTCACGCTCTGTCTCCCTCTGGTCTCTCTCTGGTCTCTCTCTCTGGTCTCTCTCTGGTCTCTCTCTGTCTCTCTCTGGTCACGCTCTGGTCTCTCTATGTCTCTCTCTGGTCTCTCTGGTCTCCCTCTGGTCTCTCTCTGGTCACTCTCTGGTCACTCTCTGGTCACTCTCTGGTCACTCTCTGGTCTCCCTCTGGTCTCTCTCTGGTCACTCTCTGGTCACTCTCTGGTCTCTCTCTGGTCACTCTCTGGTCACTCTTCTGGTCTCTCTCTGGTCTCTCTACTCTCGGTCTCTCTCTGGTCACGCTCTGGTCTCTCCTCTGTCTCTCTCTGGTCACTCTCTGGTCTCTCTCTGGTCACTCTCTGGTCACTCTCTGGTCTCTCTCTGGTCTCTCTCTGGTCTCTCTCTGGTCTCTCTCTGGTCTCTCTGGTCTCTCTCTGGTCACGCTCTGGTCACTCTCTGGTCTCTCTCTGTCTCTCTCTGGTCTCTCTGGTCTCACTCTCTGGTCTCTGGTCTCTCTGGTCACTCTCTGGTCACTCTCTGTCACTCTCTCATGTGCTTTCAGAGCGGGAGATGGCGGCTCTGTGGAGGTCGTACCAGGCCTTGATGACCAGACGACCTTGGACAGTGCAGATCATCACAGCAGGTCAGAAACACTTTGTTCCTTTGACAGAAGAATGTGGCTTTTCTCTCAGAAGCACAACATCTGCCCAACATCTGCCCATAATGCAGACATTTGACCTGGATGGGAGGGCATCTGACACAGGGAGGACGGCCGCTGATACTTTTACAAAGACTTAATCTGGAGTTCACAGACCTCAGAGTCAACAGGGACTTTGGACTCACGTCAGCTGCAAAAGAACGTTAGGTTTAACTGAGCTTTTAGACCTGGTTTAGACCTGGTTTAGACCTGGTTTAGACCTGGTTCAGACCTGGTTCAGACCTGGTTCAGACCTGGTTCAGACCTGGTTCAGACCTGGTTCAGACCTGGTTCAGACCTGGTTCAGACCTGGTTCAGACCTGGTTCAGACCTGGTTCAGACCTGGTTTTCAACCTGGTTTAGACCTGGTTTAGACCTGGTTTAGACCTGGTTCAGACCTGGTTCATTTTAGTTTTGCAGATATTGAGAGAACAGTACAATTCCTGACCACTAGATGTCAGCACATTCACACGCTTCGTCTTCTACAGAACAAACAAGTTCAAACAAGAGTGTGAGGACTAAACTGGGACTAAACTGGGACTAAACTGGGACTAAACTGGGACTAAACTGGGACTGGGACTAAACTGGGACCTAAACTGGGACCTAAACTGGGACCTAAACTGGGACCTAAAACTGGGACCTAAACTGGGACCTAAACTGGACCTAGGACCTAAACTGGGACCTAAACTGGGACTAAATGAAAACTAATGAGGACTTGAACCAGAACAAATCAGAAACAAGTAAAGAAGAACATGGGTTTAGTCTGAACTAAATCAGGTCTAGACTTCTCTCTGGTGGTCTCTTCATGTTCCTGTCTCTGTGTTCAGGGTCTCTTCATGTTCCTGTCTCTGTGTTCAGGGTCTCTTCACGTTCCTGTCTCTGTGTTCAGGGTCTCTGGTGGGACATGTGGTCTCTTCACGTTCCTGTCTCTGTGTTCCGGGTCTCTTCACGTTCCTGTCTCTGTGTTCAGGGCTCTCTGGTGGGACATGTGTTCTCTTCACGTTCCTGTCTCTGTGTTCAGGGTCTCTGGTGGGACATGTGGTCTCTTCACGTTCCTGTCTCTGTGTTCCGGGTCTCTTCACGTTCCTGTCTCTGTGTTCAGGGTCTCTGGTGGGACATGTGGTCTCTTCACGTTCCTGTCTCTGTGTTCAGGGTCTCTGGTGGGCGTGGGAGATGTGGTTTCGCAGCAGCTCATCGAGAGGAAAGGTCTGTCCAACCACAACGTCCGGAGAACCGCCAAGATGATGTGCATCGGCTTCTTCTTCGTGGTAAACGCGGCGGCGGCGGCGGGAGAGACGCGACCCGTTCAGTAAAGTCCTAAACACTTCCTGTTTGTCTCGGTGTTCAGGGCCCAGTGATTGGCAGCTGGTACAAGGTTCTGGACAAACTGGTTCTGGGGACGAGCAAAAGTGCAGCTATGAAGAAGATGCTTGTGGACCAGGTATTCATCTCAAAGATCTCATGACTCTTCTGAGTTTGTTTCCTCTTTAAAAGTGTTGGTCCAGTAAAAACTAAACATCTCAGTGTGTTAAGTGTGTTTAAAGCAGCTCTGACGTCAGCGCCCCCTGGAGGACGCTCACATGTGTCTGAGCACAGCGCCCCCTGGAGGACGCTCACTCGTGTCTGAGGCTTTTACTTTGATTAAACCTGGATGTGTCATATTTTGTGATATTCTGATGTAAATCCCAGTTTCCCCGCTTCACTTTTGCCTCCATCCTCGAGGAAAGTTCCGCAGTGCAGCTTTCAGCTTGTGGGAGGTTTAATATGACTGTGTTTGTGTCCTGTGCAGTTGTGCTTCGCTCCGTGCTTCCTCGGTTCGTTCCTGGGTTTGTCTGGAGCTCTGAACGGACTCACGCTGGAGCAGAACGTCGGCAAACTCAAACGGGTCAGTGACGTTTAAAACCATGTGACCAGAGAGGTCCGTGCTCAAAAAGGTCTTGAAGGTGTCATCTCGGCTCGTCCGGGTCGATTTTTAGAGCTGTGCCTCATTAGCGTTTGTGTGCTTTGATTTGTGCCATGGGTTTATGAGGCTGTTGTAGACTGAGGGGAGGTTGTTTCGCAGAACATTCATAGTTACAGAAGAGTTTGTGCATCTTCATCCAGACACAGAGCCCACGTGTGAATGCGATGAGGAGGAGGAGGAGGAGGAGGTTTGGTGTCTCCCCTCGGTCTACAACAGTCTCATAGAACCTGTGCACAGATCTAGCCAGTCAAACATCTCTGAGGTGGAGGTGGTCAGACCTTCTTTACATAAGAATAAATCCCACACATTCTGTTCAAATTAAGATCAAGCCAAATGTCAGACCATGCCTCATTTAGACCTGGTTTAGACCCGGTTTAGTCCTGCTTTGGACCTTCTTTAGGCCTGCTTTTTTGGGACCTGGTTTAGTCCTGGTTTGGACCCGGTTTAAACCTGGTTTAGTCCTGCTTTGGACCTTCTTTAGACCTGGTTTAGTCCTGGTTTAATCCTGCTTTAATCCTGTTTTTAGACCTTCTTTAGGCCTGCTTTTTTGGGACCTGGTTTAGTCCTGGTTTTGGACCTGGTTTAGTCCTGGTTTTGGACCTGGTTTGGACCTGATTTAATTCTGGTTTGGACTTGGTTTTGGACCTGGTTTAGTCCTGGTTTTGGACCTGGTTTGAACCTTATTTAATCCTGGTTTGGACTTGGTTTTGGACCTGGTTTAGTCCTGGTTTTGGACCTGGTTTGAACCTTATTTAATCCTGGGTTGGGCCTGGTTGTGGACCTGGTTTGGACCTGATCCGAGCTGCCGGTTTCTCATTTCACAAACAAACACTGAACTGTGAATCTGAACCTCTTTTATTATTGATTACATCCATGATGAAAACAAGCTTTGTTTACATCGACCAATCACAGCGCCATATTTACAGAGACAAACATGGTGGGTGGAAACATGGAGGAACCAGGAAGTGACAGCATCCAGGGGTCAAAGATCCCGGGCTGTTGGAACCGCCCGTTGGAGCGGCCCGTTGTAGCGGGCCGTAGCTGTGGCCTTCATCTCGTTCATAAACACCAGAGGCCTGTTAGAAGCTTTTGTTTAAATCACCACAGGAACAGGTTCCACACGGATCTGCTCTGGACCGCGCTCCAGTTTAGAACCCGCTTTGGACCGGGCTCAGATCAGTTTAGAACCCCCTCTAGACCGCGCTCATCAGTTTAGAACCCGCTCTGGACCGGGCTCAGATCAGTTTAGAACCCGCTCTGGACCGCGCTCGTCGGTATAGAACCCGCTCTGGACCGCGCTCGTCGGTTTAGAACCTGCTCTGGACCTGGCTCAGATCAGTTTAGAACCCGCTCTGGACCGCGCTCGTCGGTTTAGAACCCGCTCTGGACCGGGCTCGTCGGTTTTAGAACCCGCTCTTGGACCGCGCTCTCGTTTAGAACCGCTCTGGACGCGCTCGTCGGTTTAAGAACACCGCTCTGGACCGGGCTCAGATCAGTTTAGAACCCGCTCTGGACGCGGCTGTCGGTTTGAACCCGCTCTGGGACCGGGCTTCAGATCAGTTTAGAACCCGCTCTGGACAGCGCTCGTTCGGTTTAGAAAACCCACTTCTGGACCGCGCTCGGCGGTTTTAGACCCGCTCTGGACCGGACTCGTCTGTCTCATCACGGATCAGTACAAACTGTGTGACAGGAAGTGAAGGCCATTTTTAACATTTTTCATGAAATGCCAAACTAAAGTTAAGGTCATGTGTAAAGGCTGAAAACACAAAAAGGTTTGTATATAAATTTGAAAGAAAACCAGGACTTAATCAGGTCTGAAGAAGTGCTAACAGAACTAAACATGGCCTACACCAGGACCAAACGTTTGAACAAGGTCTTGTTTATAATCGGTGGAGCCAGAACTCGGCCAGCGGACCTCGGCCAGGCCTGAGGAGGCTGATGTAGGGATGGTGAAATGAACTGAAGCAGGTCTGCATGAGGCCTTCATCAGGTCTGCATGAGGCCTTCATCAGGTCTGCATGAGGTCTTCATCAGGTCTGCATGAGGTCTTCATCAGGTCTGCATCAGGTCCAAGAGAATCTGATTACCCAGATCCTTCATGAGTCGAGTCTCAGTGAGATTGGCTGCACATTTTGGATCAAACTGAGTTCACGTCCGTTTGTTCGTTTGTCAGTGTGTTTCACCAGATGTTTAGTGCTGCCAAAGAGACGTTTGTCAAGTGTCTGATGTTCATGTTTGTCTGTGATGTTCAGTTGTTGTGTCTGGATGTTGTGTTTGTCTGTGATTTCAGTGTTTGTCTGTGATGTTCAGTGTTTGTGAGGTTCAGTGTTTTTCTGTGATCAGTTGTGATGTCAGTGTTTGGTCTGTGTATGTTCAGTGTTTGTGATGTTCAGTGTTTGTCTGTGATCAGTGTCTGTGATGTTCAGTGTTTGGTCTGTGATGTTCAGTGTTGTCTGTGATGTTCAGTGTTTGTCTGTGATGTCAGTGTTTGTCTGTGATGTTCAGTGTTTGTCTGTGATGTTCAGTGTTTGTCTGTGATGTTCAGTGTTTGTTCTGTGATGTTCAGTGTTTGTCTGTGATGTTCAGTGTTTGTTGATGTTTTAGTGTTTGTGATGTTCAGTGTTGTGGATGTTCAGTGTTGGTCTGTGATGTTCGTGTTTGCTGTGATGTTCAGTGTTTGTCTCTGTGATGTTCAGTGTCTGTGATGTTCAGTGTCTGTGATGTTCAGTGTCTGTGATGTTCAGTGTCTGTGATGTTCAGTGTTTGTCTGTGATGTTCAGTGTCTGTGATGTTCAGTGTCTGTGAGTTCAGTGTTTGTGATGTTCGTTTGTGATGTTCAGTGTTGTGATGTTCAGTGTTTGTGATGTTCAGTGTTTGTCTGTGATGTTCAGTGTTTGTCTGTGATGTTCAGTGTTTGTCTGTGATGTTCAGTGTTTTTGTGAAGTCAGTGTTTGGTCTGTGATGTTAGGTTGTCTGTGATGTTTATTGTTTGTCTGTGATGTTATGTTGTGATGTTCAGTGTTTGTCTGTGATCGTGTGGTGTTCATGTTTTGTCTGATCAGTGTTTGTGATGTTCAGTGTTTGTCGTGATGTTCAGTGTTTGTGATGTTCAGTGTTTTGTCTGTGATCAGTGTTGTGATGTTAGTGTTTTGTTTGATCAGTGTTTGTGATGTTCAGTGTTTGTCTGTTGATGTTCAGTGTTTGTAGTTAGTGTTTGTCCTGTGATAGTGTTGTGATGTTCAGTGTTTTGTCTGTGATGTTCAGTGTTGTCTGTGAGTTAGTGTTTGTCTGTGATGTTTAGTGTTTTTGTGATGTTCAGTGTTTGTGATGTTTCAGTGGTCTTGTCCTGTGATGTTTCAGTGTTTTGTCCTGTGATGTTCAGTGTTTGTCATGTGATGTTCAGTGTCTGGTGATGGTTCAGTGTTCGTCTGTGATGTTCAGTGTCTTGATGTTCAGTGTCTGTGATGTTCAGTGTTTGGTGTGTATGTTCAGTGTTTGTGATGTTCAGTGTATGTGTGTTCGTGTGATGTAGTTGATGTTTGTGATGTTCAGTGTTTGTCTGTTGATGTTCAGTGTTTGTGATGTTCAGTTGTTTGTATGTGATGTTTAGTTGTTTCGTCTGTGATGTTTAGTAGGTTTGTCTGTTGATGTTCAGTGTTTGTCTGTGATGTTCAGTGTTTGTCTGTGATGTTCAGTGTTGTTGTGATGTTCAGTGTTTGTTGTGATGTTTAGTGTTTGGATGTTCAGTGTTTTGTGATGTTCAGTTCTGATCAGTGTTTTTGTGATGTTCAGTGTTTGTCTGTGATGTTCAGTGTTTGTGATGTTCAGTGTTTGTCTGTGATGTTCAGTGTTTGTCTGTGATGTTCAGTGGTTGTGATGTTTATGTTGTGATGTTGTTTGTTCAGTGTGTCTGTGATGTTCAGTGTTTTGTCTGTGATGTTCAGATGTCTGTGATGTTCAGTGTCTGTGATGTTCAGTGTCTGTGATGTAGTGTCTGTGATGTTCAGTGTTTTGTCTGTGATGTTCAGTGTGTGATGTTCAGTGTTGTGATGTTATGTTGTGATGTTCAGTGTTGTGATGTTCAGTGTTTGTGATATTCAGTGTTTGTGATTTAGTGTTTGTGAAATGTTCAGTGTTTGTGATGTTCAAGTGTTTGTCTGTGATGTTCAGTGTTTGTCTTGTGATGTTCAGTGTTCCTGTGATGTTCAGTGTCTGTGATGTTCATGTCTGTGATGTTCAGTGTCTAGTGATGTTCAGTGTTTGGATGTAGTCTGTGATGTTCACTGTTTGTCTGTGATGTTCAGTGGGTCTGTGATGATTAGTGTCTGTGATGTTCAAGTGTGTGATTCAGTGTTGTGATGTTCAGTGTTTGTGATGTTCCAGTGTTTGTGATGTTCAGTGTTTGTCTGTGATTTCAGGTGTTTGCTGTGATGTTCAGGTTGTTGTCTGTGATGTTCAGTGTTTGTCTGTGATGTTTAGTGTTTGTAATGTGATGTTTAGTGTTTGTCTGTGATGTTCAGTGTTTGTCTGTGATGTTCATGAGTGTGTAGATGTCAAGTGTTTGTCGTGATCAGTGTTTGTGGATGTTAGTGTTTGTCGTCGATCAGTGTTTGTGATGTCGTGTTTGTCTGTGATGTTCAGTGTTTGTGTGTTCAGTGTTTGTCTGTGATCAGTGTTTGGAGTCAGTGTTTTTGTCCTGTGATCAGTGTTTGTGCATGTTCAAGTGTTTGTCTGTGATGTTCAGTGTTTGTGATGGTTCAGTGTTTTGTCTGTGATCAGTGTCTGTGATGTTCAAGTGTTTTGTCGTGATGTTCAGTGTTTGCTGTGAATGTTCAGTGTTTGTCTGTGATGTTTAGTGTTTGTGATGTTCAGTGTTTGTGATGTTCAGTGTTTGTCTGTGATGTTCAGTTTTGTCTGTGATGTTCAGTGTTTGGTCTGTGATGTCAAGTGTCTGTGATGTTCAGTGTTTGTCTGTGAATGTTCAGTTCTTGTGATGTTCAGTGTCTGTGATGTTCAGTGTTTGTGATGTTCAGTGTTTGTGATCGTTCATGTGTTTGTGATGTTCAGTGTTTGTCTGTGATGTTCAGTGTTTGTGATGTTGCAGTGTTGTCTGTGAAAATGTTGTAGTGTTTGTCTTGATGTTTTAGTGTTGTCTGTGATTTCAAGTTTGTCTGTTGATGTTCAGGCTGTTGTCTGTGATGTTCAGTGTTTGTCGTGATGTTCAGTGTTTGTCTGTGAGGGTTTTAGTGTTTGTGATGTTCCAGTTTTGTGATGTTCAGGTATGTCGAATCAGGTTTTTCTGTATGTTCAGTGTTTGTCTGTGATGTTCAAGTGTTTGTGATGTTTCATGGTTTGTCTGTGATGTTCTATGTGTTGTCTGTGATGTTCGTGTTTTTGTCTGTGATGTTTTAGTGTTGTGATGGTCAGTGTTTGTGATGTTCAGTGTTTGTCTGTGATGTTCAGTGTTGTCTGTGATGTTCATGTCTGTGATTTCAGTGTCTGTGATGTTCAGTGTCTGTGATGTTCAGTGTCTGTGATGTTCAGTGTTTGTCTTGAGATTCAGGTTGTCTTGATTTCAGTGTCTGTGATGTCAGTGTTTGTGATGTTCAGATGTTTGTGATGTTCAGTGTTGGTGATGTTCAGTGTTTGTGATGTTCAGTGTTTGTGATGTTCGTGTTTGTCTGTGATGTTCAGTGTTTTGTCTGTGAATGTTCAGTGTTGGTCTGTGATGTTCAGTGTTTGTCTGTGGATGTTCAGTGGTTTGTCTGTGATGTTCAGTGTTTGTCTGTGATGTTTCAGTTGTTTGTCTGTGAATGTTTATGGTTTGTCTGTGATTTCAGTGTTTTTCTGTGATGTTCAGTGTTTGTGATGTTCAGTGTTTGTCTGTGATCAGTGTTGTGATGTTTCAGTGTTTGATCTGGTGATCAGTGTTTTGTGAGTTCAGTGTTTGTCTGTATGTTCATGTTTGTGATGTTCAGTGTTGTCTGTGATCAGTGTGTGTGAATGTTCAGTGTTTGTCTGTGATCAGTTTTGTGATGTGTTTTCAAAAGTGTTTTTGTCTGTGATGTCAGTTGTTTGTGATGTTAGTGTTTGTCTGTGATCAGTGTCTTGATGTTCAGTGTTTGTCTGGTGATGTTCAGTGTTGGTCTGTGATGTTCAGTTGTTTGTCTGTGATGTTTAGTGTTGTGATGTTCAAAGCTGTTTGTGATGTTCAGTGTTTTGTCTGTGATGTTCAGTGTTTGTGATTTCAGTTTTGTCTGTGAATGTTCAGTGTTTGTCTGTGATGTTCAGTGGTTTGTCCTGTGATTTCAGTGTCCTGTGCATGTTCAGTGTTTGTCTGTGATGTCAGTGTCTGTGATGTTCAGTGTCTGTGATGTTCAGTGTTTGTGATGTTTCAGTGTTTGGTGTGATGTTCAGTGTTTGTGATGTTCTAAGTGTTTGTGATGTTCAGGTGTTTGTCCTGTGAATGTTCAGGTTTGTGATGTTTCAGTGTTTGGGTCTGTGATGTTTAGTGTTGTCCTTGACTGTTTAGTGTTTGTCTGTGATTTCAGTGTTTGTCCTGTGAAGTTAGTGTTTGTCTGTGAATGTTTCAGTGTTTTCTGTGATTTCATGTTTGTCTGTGATTGTTTAGTGTTTGGTGATGTTCAGTGTTTGTGAGTACAGTGTCTGATCATGTTTTTTCTGTGATCGTTTCAGTGTTTGGTCCTGTGATGTTCAGTGTTTGTGATGTTCACAGTGGTTTGTCTGTGATGTTCAGTGTTTTTTTGATGTTCCAGTGTTTTGATGTTCAGTGTTTGTCCTGTGATTTCAGTGGTTTTGTCGTGATGTCAGTGTTTGGTCTGTGACAAGTGTTTGTGATGTTCATGTTTGTCTGTGATGTTCAGTGTTTGTCTGTGATTTCAGTGTTGTCTGTGATGTTCAGTGTTTTGGATGTTAGTGGTTTGGTGATGTTCAGTGTTTGTCTGTGATGTTCAGTGTTTGTCTGTGATGTTCAGTTTTGTGATGTTCAGTGTTTGTCTGTGAATGTGTCAGTGTTTTGTGGATGTTTCAGTGTTTGTCTGTGATCAGTGTTTTGTGATGTTTCAGTGTTTGTCTGTGAATGTTCAGCTGTTTGTGATGTTCAGTGTTTTCTGTGATGTTTCAGATGTTTTGTTTGTGATGTTCAGCTGTTTGTCTGTGATGTTCAGTGTTTGTGATGTTCAGTGTTTGTCTGGTGATGTTCAGTGTTTGTCCTGTGATGTTTCAGTGCTGTGATGTTCAGTGTTTTGTTTGTGATGTTCAGTGGTTTGTGATGTTCAGTGTTTGTCTGTGTTTGTTCAGTGGTTTTGTGATGTTCAGTGTTGTCTGTGATGTTCAAAGATGTTTGTGATGTCAGTGTTTGTCTGTGATGTTCAAGTGTTTGTCTGTGATGTTCAGTGTGTGATTTCAGTGTTTGGTTTGTGATGTTCAGTGTTTGTGATGTCTTCAGTGTTTGTCTGTGTTGGTTCAGTGTTTTGTGATGTTATAGTGGGTTTGTCTGTGATGTTCAGTGTTTGTGATGTTCAGTGTTTCTTAACCTTGATTAAAAGCTTCTTTCACTGTTGAACTGATTCTTTTCTAAGAAAAAGTCATGTTCTCTTTCAGGATTAACAGATCGCGCTCATCTAAACTTCTACGTGAGTCCAACACACATTACAGTTCATTATAATGTATGAAGAGCTAAACCACAAGAGTAAACACGACGACGCACTGAGAGTAACACGACGACCACGAGAGTAACACACGAACCACGAGAGTAAACAACGACGACCACGAGCAGCAACACGACGACCACGAGAGTAAACAGACGACGACGACGATACAGTAACACGACTAACGACGATCAGTAAACACGACTATCGACGATCAGTAACACGACGACAGTAACACGGGACGACCACAGGAGTAACACGACGACCACTGAGAGTAACACGACACACAACGAGAAGATAACACGCTGACAACGGCAACACGACGCAGAGAAGAACTAACCACGCAGTAAACACACGACGTAGAGACCGAATACACACGACCACGAGAAGTAGACATCGACGACCACGAGAGTAACAGAGACACGAGGACTGGCAACACACAACTACGACAGACTAACACAACTATCGACGAGTAGTAATTATCGTACCATAGACGAGAGTAACACAACTACATAAGAGAGTAACACGACGACCACGAGAGTAACACGACGACCACAAGGTAACAGGCCCAAGAGTAACACGGCCACAAGAGTAACACGGCCACAGAGTAACACGCACGAGAGTAAACACGACCACGAGAGTAACACGACGACCACGAGAGTAACACGACGACCACAGAAGTAACGACGACCACGACAGTAAAACGACACACGACAGTAACACGACTACGACGACAGTAAAACACGACGATCGACGAGAGTAACACGACGACCACGAGAATAACACGACGACCACAGAGACGGTAACACGACGCCCTCCACGACAGTAAACACCGAGAAGTAACACGACGACAACAAGAGTAACACGACGCCACGAGAGTAACACGACGACCACGAGGTAAACAACGACACGAACAACACATAACGAGACTATGACGAGAGTAACGACGCACCAGAGAGTAACACAAACGAGAGTAACACGACCACGAGAGTAACACACGACCACGAGAGTACACGACGACCACGGAGATACAGAAGCCACGAGAGTAACACGACCACGAGACTACACAACTACGACAGAACTAACAAAACTACGACGAGAGTAACACGACTACGACGAGAAGTAACACGAACGACCATGAAGAAGTAACACAACTACACACAGAGTAACAACACTACAACGAGAGTAAAAACGAATCGAACCTGACGGAAACGCACAAGAGTAACACGTCCACAAGACGTAACACGGCCACGAGAGTAAACGGCACGAGAGTAAACGAGGTCACACACAGAGAGTAATACACGACGCCACGAGATAAAACACGACGACCACGAGAGCACGAACCACGAAGTAACGACCGACGTACACGACTACGTAACACGACATACAGCAAGCACGAGGTAACACTCGACCAGACACGAACGTAACACGACGACCACGGACGTAACACGACGACCACTGAGAGTAACACACGACACGAATCCACAGACGGAGATACACGACGACAGAGAGTAACACGACCGAAACGAGAGTAAACACGACGTCACAGAGTAACACGACCACAACAGAGTAACACGACGACAAACAAGAGTAACACGACGACAACAAGAGTAACACGACGACGACGAGAGTAACACGACGACGACGAGAGTAACACGACTACGACGAGAGTAACACGACTACGACGAGAGTAACACGACGACCACGAGAGTAACACGACGACGTTATTAATATACACGTAATTTTCCAGGAAGATTTAAAAGAGGTCCGGGACAGAAAGCTGCTCCTGAGGAACACCTCCGACTCTATTCCACGATGTAACGTTTGTTTCAACAGTTTGCTAAATGCGATTCTAAACTAAAGCTAGCGGCTGTTGGCATGCTAGCGGCTGTTGGCATGCTAGCGGCTGTTGGCATGCTAGCGGCTGTTGGCATGCTAGCGGCTGTTGGCATGCTAGCGGCTGTTGTTCATGCTAGCTGTAGTTTGAATGCTAGCTGTTGCTAGCATGCTAGCTGTTGCTAGCTCTAGCCTCAAAGCACATATAAACTCTAATCAGAACGCTCAGAAACCGTGAGGAATAAGTTCCGTTTAAAGTGAACCTCATGACGGTGAGGATCCGGGTTTGTGGTACTCTTAATTTGCTTCTTGTCTTTCCAGCTCTGGCCGCCGGTTCAAATGGCAAACTTCTACTTTGTCCCTCTGCAGCACCGGTAACCACTCAGTTCAGCCATCTTCTCTCATTACACTTTGAGCTCGTTAAACTCTTCTGCCGCAGGTTGGCCGTGGTTCAGGTCGTCGCGGTGATCTGGAACTCTTACCTCACCTGGAAGGCCAACAAGCTGTGATCCAGACCCAGAACCAGGACTGGACCAGGACCTGACCAGGACCAAGACTCAGCTGGAGAAACTTGAAAGCAGCTCTAATTGTTGTCTTTGTAAATCATGTTACATTTACAGGACTAAGCCAGGACTAAGCCAGGACTAGGCCAGGACTAGTTCCAGGACTAGGCCAGGACTAGACCAGGACTAGACCAGGACTAGACCAGGACTAGGCCAGGACTAGGCCAGGACTAGGCCAGGTCTGTCTTTGGTAAAGTTGTGTTTTTAAACCATAGAAAACTGTTGAGTCGCTGTACGTTACATGTTTGTGGCTTTATTCAGTCTCTGACGTTTGTTCTGTTTGTTCTGTTTTACATTTAAATAAAAGTATAAAAAGATCCAGGGCCGTTTTCTTCTTTCAAAGGTTTTTGCAATGTTCAGGACTTTAAACTAAGGCATCAATGTGCCTGAGGCTGGTCACACACTTCAACTCTCGAGAAGCACAATCGAGAAGCGGGGGCTCCTGTCGTTTGGCTCCTGTCGTTTGGCTCCTGTCTTTTGGCTTCTGTCGTTTGGCTCCTTCTTTGCTCCTGTCTTTGGCTCCGGTCGTTTGGCTCCTGTCGTTTGGCTCCTGTCGTTTGGCTCCTGTCGTTTGGCTCCTGTCGGTCATTTAGTTATCAGGTTTTTTTCAGCACCACGGACAGCTCCACAAGCAACTGGGCCTTCCTCTGATTCACAGCCAGATCTCCCTCCCTTCTCGCTCTCTCTCCCCCTCCTCTCCCCCCTCCCTCTCTCTCTCTCTCCCCCCCCCCCTCCCCTCTTCGCTCTCTCTCCCCCTCTCTCTCCCTCCCCCCCTCCCCCTCCCCTCTCCTCTCTCCTCGCCCTCCCTCTCTCTCTCTCTTCCCTCCGCTCTCTCCCCCTCCCCCTCTCCTACCCTCTCTCTCTCCCCCTCCTCTCTCTTCTCCCTCTCTCTCTCCCCCTCCCTCCCTCTCCTCTCTCCCCTCCCTCTCTCTCTCTCTCCCCTCTCTCTCCCCCTCCCTCCCTCCCCCCTCTCTCCCCCTCGACCTTCCCCTCCCCCCCCCAGATGGAGATGCTCCGCGGGCTTTAATCTGGATGAAGATCCTTCATCTGTGTTTTCCTTGTATAAATGAGGACCTCGGCCCTGGTCCGGACCTGTCTGACGTCACTCACGGCACCCATAAAAACAGCGCGTGCGTCACTGCGCGCGCACAGACTTCACGGACCGCGGCGCGGAAACATCACGAACAACCCACCCGGAACAATCCCGGACCCCGCGGAACGTAAGTGCAGCCGGTGTGTTCATGGTTCCGTTTGAAGTGTTTTCTTTTGACGCAGCGCGCGGTAATCACACGAGCGCGGATCTGTTGGAACTTTAGGAAGAGTGTGTTTATTATTCCATGTCACAGTTTAGTTTGACTCGGTTTAATCCAGACCTCAGTCTTCAGCGACTCTCAGGTCTTCAGGACCTCAGGTCTTCAGGACCAGGACTTCAGGACTTCAGACTTCAGGACCATCAGGTCTCAGGACCTCAGGACTTCAGTCTTCAGGACCTCAGTCTTCAGGACCTCAAGGTCAAAGATGAAGTAAGTCATCTGACTCCAGTTCGTTACGAAACCTCAGACTCTAAATATAGATCTAAGTTCATCTCATTGACTTGAACAGACTCCTAAAAAGCATCAGATGGAGACTGGAACTAAAGAAGTCCCAGGAAACTCTCAGTTCTCCCTCTGACGTCGCTCTCGTTTTCGTTTGTTGCATTTGCATCGTTTCATTTTACACAAAATCATTGGTCAAAACTCTTCCGGCTCTCTTCTCTGGCTCTCCTCCCGCTTCTCTTCTGCTCTCTTCTGGCTCTCCTCCGGCTCTCCTCCGGCTCTCCTCCGCTCTCCTCCGGCTCCTCCTCCGGCTCCTCCTCCGGCTCTCCTCCGGCTCTCTGCTGGCCTCTCCTCCGGCTCTCCTCCGGCTCTCCTCCGGCTCTCCTCCGCTCTCCTCCGGCTTCTTTCTGGCTCTCTTCTGGCTCTCTCACGGCTCTCCTCCGGCTCTCCTCCGGCTCTCCTCCGGCTCTCTTCTGGCCTCTTCGGCTCTCCTCCGGCTCTCCTCCGGCTCTCCTCCGGCTCCCTCCTCCGGCTCTCCTCAAAACGGCTCTCTCCTCCGGCTCTCCTCCGGCTCTCCTCCGGCTCTCTTCTGGCTCTCTTCTGGCTCTCCTCCGCTCTCCTCCGGCCTCTCTGCTCTCCTAGCCTGGCTCTCTCCGGCTCCTCTTCCCGGCTCTCCTCTCTGCTCTCTTCTGGCTCTCTTCTGGCTCTCTTCTGGCTCTCTTCGGCTCTCTCTGGCTTCTCCTCCGGCTCTCTCTGGCTCTCCTCCGGCTTCTCCTCCGGCTCTCTTCCTCGCTCTCTTCTGGCTTCTCCTCCGGCTCTCTTCTGCTCTCCTTCTGGCTCTGCCTCCGGCTCTCCTCCGGCTCTTCTTCTGGCTCTCTTCTGGCTCTCTTCTGGCTCCCTCCGGCTCTCTTCTGGCTCTTCCTCCGGCTCTCTTCTGGCTCTCCTCCGGCTCTCCTCCGGCTCTCTTCTGGCTCTCCTCCGCTCTCTTCTGGCTCTTCCTCCGGCTCTCCTCCGGCTCTCTTCTGGCTCTCTTCTCGGCTCTCCTCAACGGCTCTCTTCTGGCTCTCCCTCCGGCTCTCTTCTGCTTCTCCTCCGGCTCTCCTCCGGCCTCTCTCTGGCTCTCTTCTGGCTCTCCTCCGGCTCTCTTTCTGCCTCTCTTCTGCTCTCCTCCCGTGCTCTCCTCCGGCTCTCGTTCTGGCCTCTCCTCCGCCTGCTCTTCTGGCTCTCTCTGGCTCTCTTCTGGCTCTCCCTCCGGCTCTCTTTCTGGGGCTCTCTTCTGGCTCTCTTCTGGCTCTCTTCTGGTCTCCTCCGGCTCTCCTCCGCTCTTTCTGGCTCTCTTCTGGTCTCTTCTGGCTCCCCTCCGAGCCCCCAAAAAACACTGTTCTGAATCTCCTCGATGTGTGATGTCATATTCCACCTGTGACACTGCTCTGAGAAGCTCTAACTCCGTCTTAGATGTTCATGCTCCTGCCATGTTCCTCACATGGGACAGACTCTGAAACGCCAAGGAGAATATGGAGAACAGGGAGAACAGGAAGAACAGGGAACAGAGAACAGGGAGAACATGGAGAACAGAGAGAAAAAGGAGAACAGTGGAGAACAGGGAGAACAGGAGAACACGGAGAACATGGAGAACAGGAGAAACAGGCGAGAAACAGGGAAAACTCGAAACAGGGAGAAGGGAAACATGGAGAACGAAAGTGTAGAGTTTTATTTGCCAGCATTTGTTTGATTGAAAATTTGAATTGTTGTGAGCTTTTTGCCTCGTCATGATGCAGTTCCCTCATCATAATCTCACTCACAGTTTGACTTCACCCACCCCCTAGCCCCGCCCTCATTCCCCGAACTTATGCGATTATCATTATATAAAATGACCTGCTGCTAGAGCCACTGCACTTTACAAGTGCTCTGCTGTGCTAATGTTGCTAACGTTCAAATGTCCAGGGGATTCACTTCCTCTGAGGGTCAAAGGGCAGCTGAATAAAGGCCTTTGCGCTGCTCTTCCTTCTGTGTTCCAGGATGAAGAGTTCCTCGCTGCTGCTGCTCCTCGTCTCGTCCGTCGTCGTCTCGTTTCCTGTCGCTCGCTCGTCCTCGGCTCCGCCTCACTCCTCTCTCTCCTGGACTCGCCGTTCGCCCTTCACCTGCTGCAGCTGCTGAACAAGAGGCAGGACGGGCCCCCCGGTGCGTTCGCCGGCCCCGGGACCAAGACGATGCCGCGCCGGAGACGTTCAGGGGCACGAGGGACGAGCCGCCGCTTGTCCATAGACCTGACCTTCCACCTGCTGCGCAATATGATCCACATGGCCAAGCTGGAGGGCCAGAGGGAACAGGCTCTGCTCAACCGCAAAGTCCTGGACGAGGTCGGCAAGTGAACGCACCGCTCGGTCCTGCCAGGTCTCTGCAAGTGAACGCACCGCTCGGTCTGGGCCAGGTCTCTGCAAGTGAACGCACCGCTCGCGTCCTGCGCCGCAGGTCTCTGCACAGTGAACGCACCTCGCACGGTCCTGGGCCAGGTCTCTGCAAGTGAACGCACCGCTCGGTCCTGGGCCAGGTCTCTGCAAGTGAACACACCTCGCACGGTCCTGGGCCAGGTCTCTGCAAGTGAACGCACCGCTCAGTCCTGGGCAGCGTCTCTGCAAGTGAACGCACGCTACCTCCAGGTCTCTGCAAGTGAACGTACCTCGCACGTCCTGGGCCAGGTCTCTGCAACGTGAACGCACCGCTCGTCCTGGGCCAGGTCGCACCGCTCTCTGCCAGGTCTCTGCAGTGAACCACCGCTCGGTCCTGGCCAGGTCTCTGCAAGTGAACGCACCGCTCGGTCCTGGGCCAGGTCTCTCAAGTGAACGCCACGCGTCGGTCCTGGGCCAGGTCTCTGCAAGTGAACGCACCGCTCGTCCTGGCCACGGTCTCTGCAAGTAACGCACCGCCAGAACTCAAACATGAACTGTAGAAGCTGCAAATATAGTTTATATTATTGTTACTTGTATTTGTTTTTGACAATTGTCTTCAAAGATCAACTGAACCGAGACTCTTCCATTTGGACTTTAGTTTGACTGA
>BJKM01000660.1:160000-177500 GCA_015082035.1 Chaenogobius annularis
GGCTAAAGCGTGCACAGGAACAGTTTTGCCTCATGTCTTTGCCTTGTGTGCAAAGCCTCGACGCCGCGTTTGAACCTCTCTTTATGGAATCATGTCAGACGCATTCTGACCTGGAAACGTCACATTTGGGCTCGTGACGAAGCTAAACTACTGGAGATGTTGGGACCAACTGTTTAAGGGGGGTTATAAAGTGGTCCTAAACGAGTCTCCGTCGTCCCTGAGCCGAACCTCCTCGTTCTATTATCGTCCGATTGTTTGTGTTTTCTGAGATGAAGTCAGTGAGTTTGTCTGAATCATCTCCAGCTCAAAGCCACGGTGGATTCTCGTGACTCACTCTGGAGGAGGACCTTCTCCTGGAGACACTTTGTTTCACAAACTTTAGAAGGTCTGTTACACAACGCCTCAGTGAGCAACAGAACCAGAGCCTGAGTCAGGTTTGGACCTCAACACGCCACATTAAAACCACTAAAACTGCCACTAAACGAGACTAGACCAAGTCTACACCAGGACCAACACACCCATAGACCTGGTTTTAGACCTGGTTTAGATCTGGTTTAGACCTGGTTTAGACCTGGTTTAGATCTGGTTTAGACCTAGTTTAGATCTGGTTTAGACCTGGTTTAGACCTGGTTTAGATCTGGTTTGGTTAGACCTGGTTTAGGTTTAGACCTAGTTTAGATCTGGTTTAGACCTGTTTAGACCTGGTTTAGACCTGTTTAGACCCGGTTTAGACCCGTTAGACCCGGTTTTGACCCGGTTTAGACCCGTTAGGCTTTAGACCCGGTTCAGACCCGGTTTTAGACCGGTTTTTAGACGGTTTAGACCCGGTTTAGACCCGGTTTAGACCGGTTTAGACCCGGTTTAGACCCGGTTTAGACCCGGTTTAGACCGGTTTAGACCTTGCCTTTAGACCCGGTTCAGACCCGGTTTTAGACCCGGTTTAGACTTTAGACCCGGTTTAGACCCGGTTTAGAGACCCGGTTCAGACCCGGTTTAGACCTTTAGACCCGGTTTAGACCCGGTTTAGACCCGGTTCAGACCCGGTTTAGACTTGCTTTAGACCCGGTTCAGACCCGGTTTAACCAGTTTAGAGCTGCTTTAGACCCGTTCAGACCCGGTTCAGAGACTTTAGACTTGCTTTAAACCCGGTTTCAGGTTTAGACTTGCTTTAGACCCGGTTCAGACCCGGTTTAGACCAACCGGTTCAGACCCGGTTAACGCCCGGTTCAGACCGTTCAGACCCGTGACCCGGTTCAGCCGGTTCAGACCCGGTTCAGACCCAGACCCGTTTCAGACCCGGTTCAGACCCGGTTCAGACCCGGTTCAGACCCGGTTTAACGGATCCTCCTCCTGAACCAGTTTCTGGTCATTAAAAATAGCCGTGAAAAGCTTTACGTAAAGACGTAAACAAAACCCGGATTATTCCGCGCGCGCGCGCGCGCCGCGGTCAGAATCGCGCTCAGATGAAGCTCTTTGTGTCACGCGTGTGGCTGACGAACACACGTGTGGATCTGGACCTAAAATTAGACCCTGAATGAGGCCTTTGTGCCGCGGAGGGTCTTCTCACGACACACCGGGGGAAAGATGCACTGCGGAACTTTTCTGCTTTTCCGTGCGCTCACACCTGGTTTGAAGAGCAGACTGTAGTACTGGTTTGGTCCTGGTTTAAGTCCTGGTTTTGGTCCTGGTTTAGTCCTGGTTTAGTTTGGTTTAGTCCCGGTTTAGTCCCGGTTTAGTCTGGTTTAGTCCCAGGTTTAGTCCTGGTTTAGCCCCGTTTAGTCCTAGTTTAGTCTTTAGTCTTGGTTTGTCCCGGTTTAGTCCTGGTTTAGTCCTGGTTTAGTCTGGTTTAGTCCTGGTTTACCCCCTGTCCTTAGTCCTGGTTTAGACTTGGTTTAGTCCTGGTTTTAGTCCTGGTTTAGTCCTGGTTTAGACTTGGTTTAGTCCTGGTTTAGTCCTGGTTTAGTCCTGGTTTAGTCTTGGTTTTTAGTCCTGGTTTAGTCCTGGTTTAGACTTGGTTTAGTCCTGGTTTAGTCCTGGTTTAGTCCTGTTTAACTTGTTTAGCCTGGTTTAGTCCTGTTAGTCTTGGTTTAGTCCTGGTTTTAGACCCTGGTTGAACTCGGTCTGGTCCTTTAGTGGTTCGGTGGATTCGTCGGTCGATCGGGTCTCGGTCAGATTTACTCACGCGGGCCGCCGATATGCGAGTACTTTTTGTGGGCGTGTTTCCCCAGAGTTCTGACGGAAACTCTTAAACCGCGAGGAGCCGGGACTCCGAGCGGGAGGCCCGGCCGGAGGTCCAAGCTCCGACCGGGACCTCCCTCTCGGACCTCCTCCTTGGACCTCCTTGGACGCTCGGTCCTTCCTCTCGGACCTCCTCCTTGGACCCCCGCGGTCCTTCCTCTCGGACCTCCTCCTTGGACCTCCCGTTCGGACCTCCTCCTTGGACCTCCGCTCGGTCCTTCTCGACTCCTCCTTGGACCCCCGCTCGGACCTCCCGCTCGGACCTCGACCCGGAGCAGGATCCAGGCCATATTGTGTTTAAGAACCGCTCTCTCCATCAAAACCGCACGCTATGATTTTATATTTGTAAATGAGGCAAACGCAGTAGTTTCAAAGCCGTTTTAGCGCCCCCTTGAGCTCCGTGCTGCATGTTCACGCCCCTTTTGCTCCTCGGGGTCTTGATGAATCTCATTAGGGCCCATGTGCTGAATGTGGGCTGAGAGCTGAACCGTCTCTTTTCATGAGTGAAGTCATGACTTAGTTCATGTTCAGGGCCTATGAGACACGGGCCTAACTCAAACTGGAGCTGTTCAAAACGTTCTCGCACGACTGAAAACCATGAGAGGCGAATCCAACTTCTCACACTTTGTACTTGTACTTTTCTGTGTAAAAGTATGTGGGTCAGATACACAAATACTGGCAGTTCTGTTCACTTTTGTACGTCATAGCTTTGGCCACGCCCCCTTTGACTCGACCAATCGGTGAGAGTCTTTAGTCGACCCTGATTTAGTCTTGGTTCAGAATCTGAACTTGAGATGATCAAGTGTTTTGCCCAACGACACAAAGAACATTTAGAATCACTTTATTTCAGAGTCACGTTTAACGACTTTTACATTTGTGAAGTTTGAGTTTACTGTAAAAACGACATCAGGAGAACCCCCGTGACATCAGGAGACCCCCGTGACATCAGGAGACCCCGTGACATCAGGAGACCCCGTGACATCAGGAGACCCCCGTGACATTACGAGACCCCCGTGACATCAGGAGACCCCCGTGACGTCACGAGACCCCCGTGACATCAGGAGACCCCCGTGACATCATGAGACCGCCGTGACATCATGAGACCGCCGTGACATCAGGAGACCCCCGTGACATCATGAGACCGCCGTGACATCAGGAGACCCCCGTGACATCAGGAGACCCCCGTGACATCAGGAGACCCCCGTGACATCATGAGACCGCCGTTGACATCAGGGACCCCCCGTGACATCAAAGAGACCCCCGTGATATCAAGAGACCCCCGTGACATCAGGAGACCCCCGTGACATCAGGAGACCCCCGTGACATCATGAGACCGCCGGACATCAGGAGACCCCCGTGACATCAAGAGACCCCCGTGTATCAAGAGACCCCCGTGACATCAGGAGACCCCCGTGACAGTCACGAGACCCCCCCGTGACATCACGAGACCCCCGTGACGTGACATCAGGAGACCCCCGTGACATCAGGAGACCCCGGTGGTAATCGAGACCCCCGTGACGTCAGGGAGACCCCCGTGACGTCAGGAGACCCCCGTGACATCAGGAGACCCCCGTGACATCAAGAGACATCAGACCCCGTGACATCAGGAGACCCCGTGACATCACGAGACCCCCGTGACATCAGGAGACCCCGTGACATCACGAGACCCCCGTGACATCACATCAGTAGACCCCCGTGACATCACGAGACCCCCGTGACATCACGAGACCCCGTGACATATCCGTGACATCAGGAGACCCCCGTGACATCAGGACCCCCGGTGATATCAAGAGACCCCGTGACATCAGGAGACCCCTGACATCAGGAGACCCCGTGATATCAGGAGACCCCCGTGAATCAGAGACCCGTGATATCAAGAGACCCCGTGACATAGAGACCCCCGTGACATCAGAGACCCCCGTGACATCAGGAGACCCCGTGACATCAGAGACCCCGTGACATCAGGAGACCCCCGTGACCATAGGAGACCCCGTGACGTCACGAGACCCCCGTGAGTCAGAGACCCCCGTGACATCAGGAACCCCCGTGAATCAAGAGACCCCCGTGACATCAGGAGACCCCCGTGACATCACGAGACCCCCGGTGACATCACGAGACCCCCGTGACATCAGGAGACCCCCGTGACATCACAAGACCGCGTGACATCAGGAGACCCCCGTGAACAGAGACCCCCGTGACATCACGACCCCCCCCGTGACAGGAGACCCCGTGACATCAGGAGAGCCTGAACCCGTGACATCAGGAGACCCCCGTGACGTCAGGAGACCGCCCGTCAGCGAGACCCCCGTGACATCAGGAGCAGAAAGTAATCAGGAGACCCGTGACATCAGGAGATGACATGCTCCATGACATCACGAGACCCGTGACATCAGAGACCCCATCAGGAGACCCCCGTGTAGGAGGTAGGAGAAGTAGGAGGCGAAAGCAGCATTCTGATTGGCTAAAGTAAACTGCCTCTGGACCCCCAGCTTTAATGGAGGGTGAGGTTAAACTCTGTGAGAGTCGGGTTCAGAGTCCGTCTCCTCGTCTTCGTCCTCGTCTTCATCATCGAAATTCACCGGATTCTGAAAATAAAACAATGTTTTCAGTCGGTCCTGTTCTGTGTTTACCAGAGATGAGGGATCACAACCGGACTGTAACAGGTCTAACAGGTTTAGACCTGGTTTAGTTCTGGTTTAGTTCTGGTTTAGACCCGCTTTAGACCTGCTTTAGACCTGGTTTAGGCCTGGTTTAGTTCTGGTTTAGACCTGGTTTAGACCTGGTTTAGTTCTGGTTTAGACCTGGTTTAGACCTGGTTTAGTTCTGGTTTAGTTCTGGTTTAGACCTGGTTTTAGACCTGGTTTAGTTCTGGTTTAGACCTGGTTTAGACCCGCTTTAGTCCTGGTTTTAGACCTGGTTTAGACCCGGTTTAGACCTGGTACCGGTTTAGACTGGTTTAGACCTGGTTTAGGCCTGGTTTAGACCTGGTTTAGGCCTGGTTTAGGCCTGGTTTAGAGGCCTGGTTTAGACCTGGTTTTAGACCTGGTTTAGACCTGGTTTAGACCTGGTTTAGACCTGGTTTAGACTGGTTTAGACCTGGTTTAGACCTGTTTAGTTTTAGACTGGTTTAGACTGGTTTAGACCTGGTTTTAGACCTGGTTTAGACCTGCTTTAGACCCTGGTTTAGACCTGCTTTAGACCTGGTTTAGGCCTGGTTTAAGACCTGGTTTAGGACCTGGTTTAGACTGGTTTAAGACCTGGTTTAGACCTGGTTTAGACCTGGTTTGGACCTGGTTTAGACCTGGTTTAGACCTGGTTTAGGCCTGGTTTTAGACCTGGTTTAGACCTGGTTTTAGGCCTTTTAGGACCTGGTTTAGGCCTGGTTATGTTCCGTACCATGACTGAAGTGGATGTTCCTCAGTTTCTCGCTCAGTTCTTCGGTGTCGATAGAAAACGACTCATGTTTTCAAATCCCAGCTCCAACTTCTGCAGCTCAGGACCTCGACTGGACTCAGACATCCTGAAACCGGACCAGGGTTAGACCCGGGACCGGGACCGGGCTCAGACCAGGGACCCTGGTTTGGTTCAGTTTCAGTGGTAAATACAACTTACTTCTCGAGGACGTCTTGGGCCGTCTGCGAGAGAAGAAACACAAGAGTTTCAAAGGCAGCGTTTACGGTCGCTCCAGCGGTAATCTGTTTACGGTCCGTAAACCGCTGCGGCCGTCTGAAGTCAGAGTATGAACCGTCGCTATCGGTGACCAGGTGACTGAACAGGACGCAGATTAAAGCTGCACTGTGTCACTTTTCACCTCCTGATTATCTACGTTGCGTGGACCAAAAATCTGATCGTTATCTGATTTCAGCAGTTCATATCTGATGTGATTGATGTGAGTAATCTGATTTCTGTTCACACTGTGCAGGTTTTAACGAGGAAAATGAAGCTCAAAAAAGGGTAAAAATGTAGGATGTACTGTAGATTGAAAGAGTTATTCTACAAGTCCAGTGGGCACAGTAATCAGATTTCTCCCGGGCTATAAAACTGGCGCACACCTGTATGAACGTGGCCATGTGCGGCTGGTCCATGCTGCGGATGCCGTTCTCCACCAGAGCCACGCCCGCCTCGAGGTGCTGCCCGTGCGCACGTATCAGAGCGCGCACGTGCCTCAGCCGCTCGTCCTGCTCCTCGGTGACGGCGCTGACCAGCTCCTGCTTCCTCTGCTCCAGAATGTGCACCAGACCGTCCACACTCTGGCACACCAGCTCCCGGCGACTGCGGCCGCGCTCCTGGAACCAGGGCACAGCTTTACAGGGCAGTGGACCTGAGGGCACAGCTTTACAGGGCAGTGGAACCTGAGGGCAGCTTGACAGCGCAAGTGGAACTGAGGGCACAGCTTTACAGGGCAGTGGAACCTGAGGGGCACAGCTTTTACGGGGCAGTGGAACCTGAGGCACAGCTTACACGGGCAGTGGAACCTGAGGGCACAGCAGTTTACGGGGCAGTGGAACTGAGGGGCACAGCTTTACGGGGCAGTGGAACTGAGGGCACAGCTTTACGGGGCACAGCTTACAGCGCAGTGGAAACCTGAGGGCACAGCTTTACACAGGGCAGTGGAACCTGAGGGCACAGCTTTACAGGGCAGTGGAACTGAGGGCACAGCTGGAAGACCTGACAGCTTACAGGGCAATGAACCTGAGGGCACAGCTTTACGGGGCAGTGGAACCTGAGGGCAAGCTGGCCTGAGGGCAGTGGAACTGAGGCACAGCTTTACAGGGCAGTGGAACCTGAGGGCACAGCTTTACAGGGCAGTGGAACCTGAGGGCACAGCTTTACAGGGCAGTGGAACCTGAGGGCACAGCTTTACGGGGCAGTGGAACCTGAGGGCAAGCTTTACAGGGCAGTGACTGAGGGCAACAGCTTTACGGGGCAGCCTGAGGCAACAGCTGGGAGTGGAACCTGAGGGCACAGCTTTACGGGGCAGTGGAACCTGAGGGCACAGCTTTACGCGCAGTGGACCTGAGGGCACAGCTGAACCTGAGGGCACAGCTTTACAGGGCAGTGGAACCTGAGGGCACAGCTTTAGCAGGGGCAATGGGGCAACCTGAGGGCACAGCTTTACGGGGCAGTGGAACCTGAGGGCACAGCTTTACGGGCACAGCTTGACAGCGCAGTGGACCTGAGGGCACAGCTTTACGGGGCAATGGAACCTGAGGGCACAGCTTTACGGGGCAGTGGAACCTGAGGGCACAGCTTTACGGGGCAATGGAACCTGAGGGCACAGCTTTACGGGCAATGGAACCTGAGGCACGCTGGGGCAACCTGAGGGCACAGCTTTACGGGGCACAGCTTGACAGCATCATTTAAATATTAGTCGTGGTAGTGTAAGCAGTAGTGGTGGTGGTAAACGTGTAAGTTGTACCTCGACAGTCCTGCAGATGTCATCCATCTGAGAGATCAAAGCCTCGATGTGGTCGTTAACGGCAACAAGCCCCGCGAGCGCGTCACTCAACTCCGACTTCAAAAACAAATAATACGTTTATTTATGATTGAACAGTGCAGCATATTAAAGCTAAAGTTGACCTGGTTCAGACCTGGTTCAGAACCTGGTTCAGACCTGGTTCAGTCCTGGTTCAGTCCTGGTTCAGTCTTGGTTCAGACCTTGGTTCAGTCCTGGTTCAGTCCTGGTTCAGACCTTTTCAGTCCTGGTTCAGACCTGGTTCAGTCTTGGTTCAGTCCTGGTTCAGACCTGGTTCAGTCCTGGTTCAGTTCTGGTTCAGACCCTGGTTCAGACCTGTTCAGACCTGGTTCAGACCTGGTTCAGACCTGGTTCAGTGGTCTTGGTTCAGTCCTGGTTCAGACCTGGTTCAGTCCTGGTTCAGTCCTGGTTCAGACCTGGTTCAGACCTGGTTCAGTCCTGGTTTAGTCCTGTTTCAGACCTGGTCAGACCTGGTTCAAGACCTGTTCAGTCCGGTTCAGACCTGGTTCATCCTGTTTTAGGCTGTTTCAGACCTGCGTTAGCACCTGGTTCCAGTTCCTGTTTCAGACCTGCGTTTCAGACCTGTTCAGACCTGGTCAGTCCTGTGTTCAGACTGGTTCAGTCCGGTTTAGTCCTGTTTCAGACCTGGTTCAGACCTGCCGTTCAGACCTGGTTACAGTCCTGTTCAGACCTGGTTCAGACCTGCGTTCAGACCTGGTTCAGTCCTGTTCAACCTGGTCAGTCCGTTTAGTCCTGTTTCAGAACCTGTCAAACCTGGTTCCAGTCCTGCGTTCAGTCCTGGTTTCAGACCTGAGTTCAGACCTGTTCAGACCTGGTTCAGACCTGGTTTCAGACCTGGTCCAGTCCTGGTTTAGTCCTGCTTTCAGACCTGGTATCAGACCTGGTTCAGTTCCTGCCGTTCAGACCTGGTTCAGACCTGAGTTCAGTCCTGCGCTCAGACCTGGTTCAGTCCTGGTTAGTCCTGTTTCAGACTGTTCAGACCTGGTTCAGTGGTTTAGTCCTGTTTCAGACCTTGTGTTCAGACCTGTTCAGACCCTGGTTCAGTCCTGTTTTCAGACCTTGGTTCAGTGGTTCCTGGTTTAGTCCTGTTTCAAGACCTTGTCAGACCTGGTTCAGTCCTGTTTCAGACCTTGCGTTCAGGGTTCAGACCTGGTTCAGGCCTGTTCAGACTGGTTCAGACTGGTTCGAGACCTGGTGCAGTCCTGTTTAGTCCTGTTTCAGACCTGGTTCAGACCTGGTTCAGGACCTGGTTCAATCCTGGTTCAGACCGGTTCAACCTGGTTCAAACCTGTTCAGTCCTGGTTTAGTCCTGTTTCAGAACCTGGTTCAGACCCTGTTCAGAACCCTGTTCCCAGTCCTGTTCAGACCTGTTCAGACCTGCCGTTCAGACTGTTTCAGTCCTGTTTTAGTCCTGTTTCAGACCTGCGTTCAGACCTGGTTCAGACCTGGTTTCGACCTGGTTCAGTCCTGTTTCAGACCTGCTTCAGACCTGTTCTAGACTCGCCGTTCATCCTGCGTGCAGACCTGGTTCCAGACCTGGTCAGACCTGGTTCAGACCCGGTTCAGTCCTGCTTTCAGACCTGTTCAGACCTGCGTTCAGACCTGGTCAGACCTGCGTTCAGAACCTGCGTTCAGTCCTGGTTCAGACCTGCGTTCAGACCTGTTACAAAAACCGGTTCATGACCTGAGTCAGTCCTGGTTCAGACCTGGTTCAGACCTGGTTCAGACCTGGTTCAGACCCTGGTTCAGACCTGCGTTCAGTCCTGGTTCAGACCTTGTTCAGTCCTGGTTCACCTGGTTCAACCTGGTTCACCTGGTTCAGACCTGTTCAAGTCCTGGTCAGACCTGGTTCAGACCTGGCGTTTTCAGACCTGGTTCAGGACCTTGGTTCAGACCTGTTCATCCTGTCAGACCTGCGTTCAGACCTGGTTCAGACCTGGTTCATATAAGCCGCAGTGTGTGGTTCAGACCTGTCCTTGACAATGCTACATTACCTGTTCAATGGTTCTAAAGCTTTCGCTCTGATGATGAGCTCCTGGTTCATTATGAGACTGTCGTAAAAGTAAAAAAGCCGGAGCAATGGTTCAACCTGGTTCAGGTCTGTTCAGACCTTTTAGTGGTTCTTTATTTCCTGTGGACCGGCCCTGGTTCAACCTCGTGTTCAGACCTGGTTCACAAGCCGGACCGTCCTTTTGGTCTGCGTGTTGACCTGGTTCAAATGTTCAGACCTGGTTCGTTCAAGACCTGGTTCAACTGGTTTGGTTCAGACCTGGTTCAGCTGTTACCTGGTTCAACCTGGTTCACGCTGATATTAGCTGCAGTGTGTTTTGTCTTGACAATGTACATTTTCAATCTAAAGGCTTTCGCTCTGATGATGAGCTCATTATGAGACTTGTCGTAAAGTAAAAAAGCCGGAGCAAATAAAGGTCTGTTTTTATCTTATTTTCCTGTGGACCGGCCCAACTCGTCCCACAAGGACCGGTCCTTTTGGTCTCGTGTTGACAAATGTTCATGTTCAACTGTTTCAAAGCTGTAAAACGCTCTTATCATGTGACCGTGATTCAGAGCGAGTGAGAGATGTTTGAATGTCAACAGCTTCATGAGTAAGGACCTGGTTTAGTCCATGGTGAGAACCTGGTTTAGTCCTGGTTTAGAACACTGCGTTTTAGTCCTGCGTTTAGACCTGGTTTAGACCGGTTTTAGACCTGGTTTAGACCTGGTTTAGTCCTGGTTTAGACCTGGTACCCTGGTTTAGACCTGGTTTAGACCTGGTTTAGTCCCTGGTTTAGTCCTGGTTTAGTCCTGGTTTAGACCTGGTTTACCTGGTTTCGTTTAGTCCTGTATTTAGTCGCCTGGTTTAGACCTGGTTTAACCAGGTTTAGTCCTGGTTTAGTCCTGGTTTAGACCTGGTTTAGACCTGGTTTTAGGACCTGTTGGAAACCTGGTTTAGACCTGGTTTAGTCCTGGTTTAGACCTGGTTTAGACCTGGTTTAAGGTTTAGACCTGGTTTAGACCTGGTTTAGTCCTGGTTTAGACCTGGTTTTAGACCTGCGTTTAGTCTGTTTAGACTGGTTTAGCCCTGGTTTAGTCCCTGGTTTAGTCCTGGTTTAGCCTTGTTTATGACCTGGTTTAGTCCTGGTTTAGACCTGGTTAGCCTGCGTTTATCCTGGTTTTAGTCCTGTTAGTCCTAGGTTTAGACGCTGGTTAGACCTGGTTTAGACCTGGTTTAGTCCTGGTTTAGAACCTGGTTTAGCCCTGGTTTAGGTCCTGGTTTAGTCAACTGGTTTAGCACCTGGTTTAACCTGGTTTAAGTCCTGGTTTAACCTGGTTTTTAGAACCCTGGTTTAGGACCTGTTCCTGGCTTTAGACCTGGTTTAGAACCTGCGTTTAGACCTGGTTTCAAGTCCTGGTTTTAGTCCCTGGTTTAGTCCTGGTTTAGTTCCTGGCTCAGCCTGTTAGGACCTGGTTTAGATCCGGTTTTAGACCGTGGTTTAGTCCGGTTTAGTCCTGGTTTAGACCTGGTTTGGACCAGCAGTTAGTCCTGTTTAGTCCTGGTTTAGTCCTGGTTTAGACCTGTTTAGTTTAGACCTGGTTTAGGACCTGCGTTTAGACCTGGTTTAGACCTGGTTTAGACCTGCGTTTAGACCTGGTTAGTCCTGGTTTAGACCTGGTTTAGACCTTGTTTAGACCTGGTTTTAGTCCTGGGTTTAGACCTGGTTTAGCCCTGGTTTAGGTCCTGGTTTAGTCCTGGTTTCAAGCTCATGGTTTAGAGGGCCTGGTTTAGTCCTGGTTTAGGTTTAGACCTGGTTTAGTTTAGACCTGGTTTAGTCCTGGTTTAGACCTGGTTTCCCCAGTCTGGTTTTAGACCCATGGTTTAGCCCTGGTTAAGTCCCTGTTAGTCCTGTTTAGACCCTGTTTTAGACCTGGTTTAGTCCTGGTTTAGTCCTGCGTTTAGACCTGGTTTAGGACCTTGGTTTAGCTCCTGTTTAGACCTGGTTTTAGACCCTGGTTTAGACCTGGTTTAGTCCTGGTTTAGACCTGGTTTAGACCTGGTTTAGTCCTGGTTTAGACCTGGTTTAGACCTGGTTTAGACCTGGTTTAGTCCTGGTTTAGACCTGGTTTAGCCCTGGTTTAGTCCTGGTTTAGTCCTGGTTCAGCCCTGGTTTAGACCTGGTTTAGTCCTGGTTTAGACCTGGTTTAGTCCTGGTTTAGACCTGGTTTAGACCTGGTTTAGTCCTGGTTTAGTATCCTGGTTTAGACCTGGTTTTGACAGTGTTTAGTCCTGGTTTAGTCCTGGTTTAGCTCCTGTTTGACCTGTTTTGCGACTGGTTTAGACCTGTTTAGACCTGTTTAGACCTGGTTTAGACCCTGGTTTTGGACCTGGTTTAGTCCTGTTTTAGACCTGCGTTTTAGTCCTGTTTAACCTAGTTTAACCTAGGTTTTGACCTTGTTTTAGTCCTGGTAGTCCTGGTTTAGACCTGTTTTAGACCTGGTTTAGACCTGGTTTAAGACCTGGTTTTAGTCCTGGTTTAGTCCTGTTTAGACCTGGTTTAGACCTGGTTTAAGTCCTGGTTAGACCTGGTTTAGACCTGGTTAGACCTGGTTTAGTCCTGGTTTGGACCTGGGTTTAGCCCTGGTTTAGTCCTGGTTAGTCCCTGGTTCAGCCCTGGTTTAGAAACCTGGTTTAGTCCTGGTTTTAGACCTGGTTTAGTCCTGGTTTAGACCTGGTTTGACCTGTTTTTGGACCAGGTTTAGTCCTGGTTTAGTCCTGGTTAGTAGTCCTGGTTTGACCTGGTTTAGACCTGGTTTAGACCTGGTTTAGACCTGGTTTAGTCCCTGGTTTAGACCTGGTTTACCTGGTTTAGTCCTGGTTTAGACCTGGTTTAGTCTGGTTTAGACCTGGTTTAGACCTGGTTTACCTGGTTTAGTCTGGTTAAAGACCTGGTTTAGACCTGGTTTAGTCCTGGTTTAGACCTGGTTTAGACCTGGTTTAGTCCTGGTTTAAGTCTGGTTTTAGACCTGGTTTAGACCTGGTTTAGTCCTGGTTTAGACCTGGTTTAGACCTGGTTTAGACCTGGTTTAGTCCTGGTTTAGACCTGGTTTAGCCTGGTTTAGTCCTGGTTTAGTCCTGGTTCAGCCCTGGTTTAGACCTGGTTTAGTCCTGGTTTAGACCTGGTTTAGTCCTGGTTTAGACCTGGTTTAGTCCTGGTTTAGTCCTGGTTTAGTCCTGGTTTTAGTCCTGGTTTAGACTGCCTGTTTTGGTCCTGGTTTAGACTGGTTTAGACTGGTTTGGACCTGGTTAGTCCTGGTTTAGACCTGGTTTCCTGGTTTAGACCTGGTTTAGTTCCTGGTTTACTTTTATCCTGTTTAGCCTGGTTTAGACCTGGTTTAGTCCTGGTTTAGTCCTGGTTTAGTCCTGGTTTAGTCCTAGTTAGACCTGGTTTAGTCCTGGTTTAGTCCTGGTTTAGTCCTGGTTTAGTTTTGACCTGGTTTTTGACCTGGTTTAGTCCTGGTTCAGACCTTAGTTTCGACTTATTCAGCAAAATGCTAAAGTTTAAAGGTGCACTGTGTAACTTTTCGCCACATGCTCGTTTCCATGGAGATTACGTTGCTTTGACTGGAATGCTGGGGGGGGCGGGGCAACACTGGAGTACCTTTGTACATGGCAGTAGTATTTTCTGGTCGTCTACAGTGAAATACTTTGTGTCAGTGTTGCGAGTACCTTCTTGCGTACGTAGACGTGACTGAGCGGAGCCACCTCCACAGTCCTTGTGTCTCCCGAACAACCTTACACAGGGAGCAGGCTGGGCGTCTGGCACGGCTCACAGGTAGATGTTCATGCGCTCCTCAGGGTGCTCCTCACACATGAGCTGAGCGGCAGGAGGGCACCGGGCGGCACGCGCTCCCCGACCTGAGAACACGCAACACTGACCAAGAGAACAGGCTCCCGACCTGAGAACATGCCAACACTGACTTGAGAACACGCAACACTGACCAGAGAACAGGCTCCCGACCTGAGAAACCGCAACACTGACCGAGAACAAGGCCTCCCCGACCTGAGAACAACGCAACACTGACCAGGAAGGAACAGGCTCCGCCTGAACCATGCACACTCAGAAAGCACACACGACTAAACAGCACACCTACACGAGAACAGCTCCCCGACCTGAGAACATGCAACACTGACCTAGAAACCAAGGCCTGACCTGAGAACACCACACACCTAGAACTGCGAACACTGACCGAGAACCAGGCTCCGCCTGAACTGACCTAATGAGAAAGACAGACATAAACGCAACTTACCTAGAAAGGACACTAGAAGAAACGACCTGGACCTCCCCGACCTGAGAACACGCAACACTGACCTAGAGACACGCTCCCCGACCTTGAGAACACGCACACGACTGGAACAGCCTCCCGACCTGAGAACACAACAGCTGCCTAGACACGCAACTACGGGACCGCACTACCTTCGAGAACACGACTGACTGAGAAACGGACACTGACCTGAGAAACACCACGACCTGAACATAAGTACCTGGAGCGCAGACAAACAGCAAACTGACTGAGACACCTAGAACAGACCTGAACACGCAACACTGAGAACACGCAAAACTGACCTGAGAACACAACGCGACACTGACCTGAGAACACGCAAAACTGACCGAGAAACTACGACCTGACCAGCACTAGACTAAAACAACCTGCCAAACACGCAACACTGACCTGAGAACAGGCAACACTCTGAGACCCGACCAGACCTGAAATCACGCAACACTGACCTGAGACTCGCACACTGACCTAAACCCAACTGACCTGAGAACACGCAACCATGACCTGGAGAACAGCCTTCCCGACCTGAGACAAAACCACACACTGACCTGAGAACACGCGACGCCTGAGAAACCACTGACCTTGAGAAACGGACACTGCTGAGCATCTGACTGACCTGAGAACATGCAACACTGACCGAACCAATACCTGCTAGAACACGCGACCACTGACCTGAGATCACGCGACACAGACCTGAGAACATGCAACCAGTGGACTGGAGAAACACGCGACACTGACCCTGAAAATACACGTAACACTGACCTGAGAAACACGCAACACTGACCTGCAGACAGGCTCCCCGGACCTGAGAACACGCAACACTGCACCTGAAAAACACGCCGACACTGACCTGAGAAACACGCAAAAACGACCGTGGAGAACACCCGCGATACTGAACCTGAGAACACGCTCGCCGACCTGAGAACACACAACACTGACCTGAGAACAGCCAACACTGACCTGAGAGAACACGCGACCACTGACCTTGAAAACACGCAACCACTGACCTAGGAACGAGAACACGCGACACTGACCTGCCGACCACTGACCTGAAAACACGCAACACTGACCTTGAGAAAACGCAACACGAACTGAGAACAGCTCCCCGACCTTGAGAACACGCAACACTGACCTGAGAACACGCGACACTGACCTGAGAACAGCACTGTACCTGAGAAACCACGCGACACTGACCTGGATAACACGTGACAGTGACCTGAGAAACATGCAACACTGACCCTGAGAACACGCAAGCACTGACCTTAGAACACGCGACACTGACATGAGAACATGCCAAACACTACCTGAGAGGCTCCCTGACCTGAACACGCACACTGACCCTGAGAACAGGCTCTCCCGGCCTGAGAACAATGCAACACTGACCTGAGAACACGCAACACTGACCTGAGAACATGCGCTCCCCGGACTTGAGAAACACGCAACACTGGACCTGACAACACCCTCCCCGGACCTGAGAACACGCGACACTGACCTGCAGAACACGCGACACTGACCTGAGAACACCAGACACTACGCTGAGAACACGCGACACTGATACTGAAGAACCACGCACACTGACCTGAGAACACGCAACACTGACCTGAGAACACGAAACACTGACCCTGAAAAACACGCTCCCCGACCTGAGAAACACACAACACTGGACCTAGAAACACGCCCAACACTACCTGAGACACGCGACCACTGACCTGAGAACACTGACACTGACCTGAGAACACGCGACCTGACTTGAGAACACGTCAACACGACCTGAGAACACGCTCCCCGACCTGAGAACACGCAACACTGACCTAGAGAACACTTCTCCCCACCTGAGAAAACAACGCAACACTGACCTGAGAACCACGCTCCCCGACCTTGAGAACACACACTGACCTGAGAACACGCGAACACTGACCTGAGAAACGCGACACTGACCTGAGAACACGCGACACTGACCTGAGAACAGCGCCGACACTGACCTGATAACACGCGACACGCGACCGTGAGAACATGCAACAGTGACTGAGAACACGCGACCACTGACCTGAAAACATGCAACACTGACCTGAGCAACACGCAACACTGACCTGAGAACAGGCTCCCCGACCTGCGGAACACGCGACACTGGACCTGAGAACACGCGTTACTGACCTGAGAAACACGCTCCTCGACCTGAGAACACACAACACTGACCTGAAACACGCAACACTGACCTGAGAACAAGCAACACTGACCCTGAGAACACGCGACACTGACCCTGAAAAACACGCCAACAACTACCTGAGAACACGCGGACACTGACCTGAAAACACGCAACACTGACCTGAGAACACACAACACTGACCTGAAGAACAAGCTTCCCCGACCTGAGAACAGCCAACATGACCTAGAAACCGCGGACACTGACCTGAGAACACACACTGACCTGAGAACACGCCACACTGACATGAGAACACGTGACCAGTGACTAGAACATGCAACACTGACCTGAGAACACGCAACACTGACCTTAGAACACGCGACACTGACCTGAGACATGCCAACACTGACCTGAGAGGCTCCTGACCTGAGAACAGCGACACTGACCTGAGAAATTTCAACATGACCTGAGAACATTGCTCCCCGACTTGAGAAACATGCCAACACTGACCTGTAAACACGGCTTGCCCGACCTGAGAACACGCGACACTGACTGAGAACACGCGACCACGACCTGAGAACACCCGACCACTGACCTGAGAAACACGCCGACACTGATCTTGAAACACGCAACACTGACCTGAGAACACGCAACCACTGACCTGAGAACACGAAACCACTGACCTGCAGGAACACGCTCCCCGACCTGAGAACACCACAACACTTGACTGCAGAACACGCAACACTGACCTGAGAACACGGCCTCCCCGACCTGAGAACACGCTCACTGACCTGAGAACACGCACACTGACCTGAGAATACGCAACCACTGACCTGAGACACACGACATGACCTTGAGAACCAGCGCCACACTGGACCTGAGAACACGCAACACTGACCTGAGAACACGCTCCCCGACCTGAGAACACACAAAACTAGACCTGAGAACCACGGCGACTTGACCTGAGGAACACGCAACACTGACCTGAATGAACACGCAACACTGACCTGAGGAACACGAGAAAACACTGACCCTGAGAACACGCTCCCCGACCTGAGAACACACAACACTGACCTGAAGAACACACAACACTGACCTGAGAACAAGCAACACTGACCTGAGAACAGGCTCCCTGACCTGAGAACACGCGACACTGACCTGACAACACGCTCCCCGACCTGAGAACACGCGACACTGACCTGAGAACACACGACACTGACCTGAGAACACGCGACACTGACCTGAGAAACACGCAACACTGACCTGAGAACACGTGACACTGACCTGAG
>BJKM01000660.1:180000-202500 GCA_015082035.1 Chaenogobius annularis
TCTGGAACCCAAATGAGCTCAAAGAAGACAAACGTATCGGGAGTCGACTGGTGCCACAGGCAGAACATGCAAACACCAGCGTCCTTCTCCACTGGCTTTGTTTTTCAGAGTGTTGGAGAAGTGAGCTCCAGTAATCCACACGTTCTCTGACTAATCCTCATGTCGCCCACAGTCGAGCTTACTCAAGCCCAACGCAGCCAAGACTTTACTCATCCTAAAACTGGGATCAAAACAAGACGCTAACGAGGACACTGTAGGACCAGGACCCCCAGGACGTGATAACTGTTAGTGACGGGGACCCAGGACGTGATACTATTAAGGACCGAGGACCCCCAGGACGTGATACTTTTAAAGACAGGGACCCCAGGACGTTGATACTTTAGGACGCGGGACCCGAGCCAGGACTTGATTACTTTAGGGAGCCGGAGACCCAGGAACGTGATTACTTTAGGACCAGGAGACCCCAGGACGTGATACTTTAGGACCGAGGACCCCCCAGGACGTGATACTTTAGGACCGGAGACCCCAGGACGTGATACTTTAGGACCGAGACCCCAGACGTGATACTTTAGGACCGGAGACCCCAGGACGTGATACTTTAGGACCGGAGACCCCAGGATGTATACTTTTAGGCCGGGGGACCCCAGGACGTGATACTTTAGGACCAGCGACCCCAGGACGTGATACTTTAGAGGCAGCGACCCCCAGGACGTGATAACTTAGGACAGGGACCCCAGGACGTGATACTTTAGGACCAGGGACCCCAGACGTGATACTTTAGGACCGGCCCCAGGAGTGATACTTAGGACGGGGACCCAGGACGTGATACTGTAGGACCGGGGACCCCAGGACGTGATACTTTAGGAACGGGGACCCAGGACGTGATACTTAAGGACCGGAGGACCCCAGGACGTGATACTTGTGAGGACCGGGGGACCCCAGGACGTGATAACTTGTGGACCGGAGACCCCAGGACGTGATACTTTAGGACCTGGAGGACCCCAGACGTGATACTTTTAGGAGGCCCCGGACGTATACTTTAGGACCAGACCCCAGGATGATAATTTAGGACCGGGGACCCCCAGGGACGTATACTTTAGGAACCGGGACCCCCAGTGACGTGATACTTTAGACCGAGGGACCAGGCTGTGATACTTTAGGAGCCGGGGACCCCAGGACGTGTATCTTAAGGACCAGGGACCAGCTGATACTAGCCGGGACCCCAGTGTAATACTTTTAGGACCGGCGGACCCGCAGAGACGGATACTTAGGACCGGCGGACCCAGGACGTGATACTTTAGGACCGGGGACCCCAGGAACGTGATACTTTTAGGACCGGGACCCATGACGTGATACTGTAGGACCAGGGACCCAGGACGTGATACTTTAGGACCGGGGACCCCAGGACGGGATTACTTTAGGACCGGGGACCCCAGGACGTGAATACTTCAGCACCCTTCGAGGACAGCCGGACTTGATTATGTCCATACGTTAAGTCCCATTTATTCTCTCATCAAGCCCGATTTACACTTGTAAAAGGAAGTATGCAAAAAACAAATGTCTGCTACGACTGCAAACACTCACCAACTATATACTACAGCTACTAATACTACTTAATACTAATACTGCCTAATCTAACTCTACTACTACTATCTAGTACTATTAATACTGCTACGACTGCAAAGCAACATTCCAACTATTACTACAGCTACTAATACTACTATACTCACATGAATACTTCTACTAATATACTAATTAATACTGCTACGACTGCAAACACCACAACTATTACTACAGCTACTAATACTACTAATACTACAACTAATACTACTACTAATAGTACTATTAATACTGCTACGACTGCCAAACACCACAACTATTACTACAGCTACTATTGCCACATACTAATACTAATACTACTACTAATAGTACTACTTAATACTTGCTACGACTGCAAACACACAACTATTACTAACTAGCTAACTATAATACGCCAATACTACTATACTACTACATAATACTACTAACTATAATAGTACATTAATAACTGCTAACGACTGCAAACACCACAACTATTACTACAGCTACTAATACTACTAATACTGCTACTATACTATACTAAATACTGCCACTAATACTACTGATTAATACCTGCTACGACTGCAAACACCACAACTATTTACTACAGGCTACTAATGACTACTAATACTCGCTAGATACTAACTACAATACTAACTACTGAAAGTACACTGCAAACACCACAAATACTACACTACTAATACACAGCTACTCACATACTACTATAATACTGCTACCTAAACCCACTATACGAAATAGATACCTTCGCTACTATACTAATCCTACTAAATAGAACTAGACTGCAAAACACCTACGACAACTTTACTACAGCTACTAATACTGCCACTAATACTACAACTAATACCTAATACTACTACTAATACTGCTACGACTGCAAACACCACAACAACTATTACTAAGCTACTAATACTGATAATACTACAAACTAATACTGCTACTAATACTAATACTGATACTGATACTGTTCACAATAAGAACAATATATGTAATCTATATTTTAATTCAAATAATCTTTTTGTGCAATTGTTTCAAATGCCACAATAAACTATTTAAATAAATGTAAAAAAAAACATTTATATTTTTTTTTTAAGTTTGACACTAGAAATGATCATTGCATCAATTTGCTTTGGTGGTTTTATCCCAATTTTAATATGGTTCAGTCCTGGTTTAGTCCTGGTTTAGTCCTGGTTTAGTCCTGGTTCAGTCCTGGTCCATCCTGGTTCAGTCCTGGTTAGTCCTGTCCACCTGGTTCAGTCCTGGTTAGTCCTGGTCAGTCCTGGTTCCTGGGTCCTGGTTTAGTCCTGGTTTATGGTTTATAGTCCTGGTTTAGTCCTGGTCCTGAGTCCTGGTTTAGTCCTGGTTTGTCCTGGTTTTAGCCTGGTCCGTCTGGTAGTCCTGGTCGAGTCCTGGTTAGTCCTGGTAGTCCTGGTTCAGTCCTGGTTTGGCCTGGTTTAGTCATGTTTAGTCCTGGTTTGTCCTGGTCGAGTCCTGGTTTAGTCCTGGTTCAGTCCTGTGTGCTGTTTGTCCTGGTTTAGTCCTGGTCCCGTCCTGGTTTAGTCCTGGTCCGTCCTGGTCCAGTCCGGTGTAGTCCTGGTTTAGTCCTGCTTTAGTCCTGGTTTAGTCCTAGTCCAGTCCTGATCTAGTCTGGTATTAGTCTTGGTTTAGTCCTGCGTCCAGTCCTTGTTTTGTCCTGGTTTAGTCCTGGTTAGTCCTGGTTTAGTCCGGTTTAGTCCCGGTTCAGTCCTGGTCGCAGTCCTTGGTCTAATCCTGGTTTAGTCCTGGTTTTTGTCCTGGTTACTGTACGTCAGTCCTGGTTCAGTCGCTGGTTCAGTCCTGATCCAGTCCTGTTAGTCCCTGGTTTTAGTCATGGTTAGTCATTGGTTTAGTCCTGGTTTAGTCCTGGTTTATCATGTTTAGTCATGGTCATCCTGGCAGTCCCTTTAGTGTTGATAGTAGTCCTGTTTTGTCCTGGTTAGTCATGGTTTAGTCCCTATCCGTCAGTGTCCGTCAGTCCTCGGTCAACTGTTTAGCCTGTTAAGTCCGTGTCTGTTTAGTCAGCAGTCTTTGTGCTATTAGTCCTGGTTCAGTCCGGTGTAGTCCATGTTTAGAGTGGCGTGGGGGTGTGGGAGTTTGTGGGTGTAGTTGGAGGCTGGAAGGTGGGGGTAGAGATGCGCGGTGTGGGTGGGTTGGGTGTTGTGGGGGGGGTTGGGTGGAGAGGGTGTTTTGGTGGGTGGGAAGGTAAGCGGTTTTGGGGTGGGTTTTGTTGCGGTTGGCGGGTTGTTGGGGGTTAGTTGGTGGGGAGAGTTGTTGTTGGTTGGGGGGCGGGGTGGTTGGTTGTTTATTTCGTGATCTGTTTAGTCCTGATTTAGTGATCACTGGTTTAGTCCTGTTAGTTCATGGTTTAGTTCCTGTTAATTCAGGTATCATGGTTTAAGTTCAACCTGGTTTAGTCCCTGGTATAGGTCGGGCTCATGGTAGTCATGGTCCAGTCTGAAATGGTTTTAGGGTCCTGGGTTTAGGTCCATGTGGTTCATTGCACAACACATCCCGCATATATAAAGTAATCTTCTCCTGAGTTCAGTAAGTCCTGGTTTTAGGGGAGGTGGGGGGCGGGGCTTCTGGGGGGGGGAGGGGTGTGGAGGGGGGGGGAGTGGGGGGTCCTGGTTTTAGTCTCTTTATTCGGTTTAGTCTGTTTAGTCCCTGGTTCGGTCTGGTTAGTTTTCCACTGGTTAGACGTTCATGTCTGGTGTAGGTCCTGGTTATGTCCTGGTTTACGTCCTGGTTTATGTGGTTCCTTGGTTTTTTTTCTTTTGTATTTCTTTTTTGTTTTGTTATTTATGTTTGTTTTATTTCAGCGGGTCCTGGTTCAGAGGCCAGAGGGTCTATAGAGTGAAATGAGAGCTCCCTGTTGGATATGAATCAATCCAGATTCCTGGTTTCCGTCCGGTTTAGTCCTAGATCCAGTCCCTGATCCAGTCCTGGTTTAGTGGGGTCTTGGTTTATCCAGTCCAGGATCCTTGTTTTGGTTCTTGGTTTAGTCCCGGCGTTTAGTTCCCTCGTAGTCAAGGTTTAGTCCGTTCAGTCCTAGGTTCAGTCCTGAGTCTAATCCCTGGTTTAGTCTGGTTTAGGGGGTCGCCCCACACCATCCACTAGTCCTTTTGTCCTATTGTTTAGTCCTGGTTTAGGTCCTGGAGGTTTAGTCCCCAGTGCAACAAACGAAGTCCTTGTTGTTTTGTTCCTCAGCTATGGGGGGAGACGGTTGTTAGTCTGGTTTAAGGAGAAAAGTAAAAAATAGAAGGGTCTGGTTTAGTCCCGTGGTTTTATGGTCCCTGGTTTTGCCTAAGACGGTCCAGTTTGGTTTCTTCTATTTTCATATCGCTTGGATGTTTGGGCGCCCCTGTGTCGATCCAGTCCGATTGGGTACCAATTTTGTCCTGGTCACAAGAGTCCTGGTTCCATCTGGGTCCCATCCTGGCGGTGCCTCTTCCCTACTGCAGAGTCTAGAGCTCCTCCTGCTGACCACGCTCCTGACATCAACACGTCTTTCGTCTCCTCTCAGCTTCAGCGACACAAACCTCTGCTGTCCGTCTGAAGATTGTCGATGATGTTCTCCACCAGCAGGTTGCGCTGTAAGCCCGTAGATGCTAATGTCGGTCCAGAACCACCTCGTGTCGACAGGAGGGACAACGGGAACCGGCCCTTGCTGCCCCAGAGAACCCCAAGAGACCCCAGAAGACCCCAGAGACCCAGAGACCCCAGAGTGGTCCAGAGTGTCCAGAGTGTCCAGAGTGTCCAGAGTGTCCAGAGTGTCCAGAGAGTCCAGAGAGTCCAGAGAGTCCAGAGAGTCCAGAGCCCCGTGACTGAGAGGGAGAGAAAGGGTGACATAATTAGGTGTCTGGAGGTGGAACGGCTTTAAAAACACAGAGGAGCTCTGAGTTGGACCTGGAACACGTCGCTGGCACATTTGCGGCACATGTTGTGTTGGCACGGGAGAATGACCACAGGTTTAGAAAACATCTCCAGACACACGGGGCAGACCAGCTGCTTCTCCAGCTCCTCCATCGCAGACAGGACCGGGTATAGACCAGAGACCAGGCCGGGACCAGACCGAGACCAGACCGAGACCAGACCGAGACCAGACCAGGACTGAAGAAGAGAGGATTATCACCATACAAGACAGAAAAGAGGCTGCAAATCTAGGGGAAGACCAGCTGCTTCTCCTGGTCCTCCATGAGAAAGACCAGGTCCAGACCAGGACCAAACTGGGACCAGACTAGGACCAGACTGGGAACAAACCAGGGCCTGGACTAGACCTAGACTTGGACTATAGAACCAAACCGGGATATGAAATGGAAAAGGTGCATGAGATATTTCATCACAAGAATCAGTGGATATTTGTGGCAACCAATCAGAAACGTGCTCAAATGTGAATGTTGAATGAAAACACAAAGTGCACTGAATGTTCTACATGCAGAGCGTGTTTGAATTACAATAAATGGACTTGAACTGGATCTGAAACAATGTCCAAACTGAAGTAGGTCAAGGAATGTAATAGTGACCATAAAACTGAAGTTTCTTCCCACTCCATTTCGAACACGTCCTCGTGTGTTTGTCTTTTTTCTTCTTTTATCGTCTGCATTATTTTAAATTGTTGTTATTTAGTATTTGTTCTGTCAATCAATCGTTCAATGACTCAAAACAATAATGACGTTAAAACCTCCTCGTCTCCAACACACGCCTCACAAAGTGTGTGAAACGGAGCCACACTGCAGTTAATAAACTCCAAAACAAGACGACACGGCGACCAAAACAACGTACTCCACTCTAATACTGCAGCTCGTCCTCGTCCACAGAACAGAACTCTTCCTTTGGAACAAACTTTACAAGGCTAAAGCGTTCGCTGTTTTTTCCTGCACTTTGAGTGTTGCAGTTTGTGTTGTGAGTCCAGCTGTTCCACATGCCTCCAGCCTGCGCTCATCGAGGATTATCCCGCTTTAGAGCCTCCAAAGCCCCTGCAGATCCTCCCTGTCCCCCCAGAGCCCCTGTTTCCCCCAGACCCTCACTGTCCCCCCAGACCCTCCGGCTCCCTCAGACCCCTGTCCCCCCAGACCCTCCCTGTCTCCCCAGACCCTCCCTGTCCCTCCAGACCCTGTCTCCCCAGACCCCTGTCCCCCCAGAACACACAGGGCTGTTTGGAGTGAAACAGACTTTGAATAAAGTAAATCAGAGCGTTCTGAGGCGTTTGTGCCAAAAAATGCCCACGAGAGAAAGTAAACAAGCTCAAGTCACCAAAGGTCACACGTGTGGTCAGAACCGTGAGCAGAGTCCAGACTGTGGTCAGGATCTGGTCCGGACGGGTTTATACCAGATTATACAAGTTTTATACCAGAGTTTATACGGAGTTTATAACGGAGTCTATAACAGAGTTTATAACAGAGTTTATAATAGAGTTTATACCAGAGTTTTAACAGAGTTTATACCAGAGTTTATAAACAGAGTTTACAGAGTTTATAACAGAGTTTAATAGCAGAGTTTATGACAGAGTTTATAACAGAGTTTATGACAAGAGTTTATAACAGAGTTTATACAGAGTTTATGACAGAGTTTATACCACAGTTTATAATAGAGTTTATGACAAAGTTTATAACAGAGTTTATAACAGAGTTTATGACAGAGTTTTATACCAGAGTTTATACTGGAGTTTATAACAGAGTTTATGACAGTGTTTATGCACAGAGTTTATAACAGAGTTCAATAACAGAGTCTATAACAGAGTTTATACCGAGAGTTTATACCGGAGTTTATAACAAAGTCTATGACAGAGTTTATAACAGAGTTTATACCGGAGTTTATAATAGAGTTTTACCAGATTTATAACAGAGTTTATAACAGAGTTTATAACAGAGTTTACAACAGAGTTCATAACAGAGTTTATAACAGTCTACAGAGTTTTATAACAGTTATAACAGAGTTTATAACAGAGTTTATAACAATTCATGACAGAGTTTATGACAGAGTTATACCAGTTTATAACAGTTTATGACAGAGTTTATAACATAGTTTATGACAGAGTTTATAACAGAGTTTATGACAGAGTTTTATAACAGTTTATAACAGAGTTTATAACAGAGTTTATAAACAAGTTAATTACAGTTTTTGACAGAGTTTAAACATAGTTTATGACAGAGTTTATAACAGAGTTTATGACAGAGTTTATAACAGTTCATAACAGAGTTTATAACAGTTTATAACAGAGTTTATAACAGAGTTTATAACTGAGTTAATGACAGAGTCTATGACAACGTTTTAACAGAGTTTAACAGAGTTTATACCAGAGTTTATACTGGAGTTTATAACAGAGTTTATGACAGTGTTTATGACAGAGTTTATAACAGAGTTCAATAACAGAGTTTAACAGAGTTTATACCAGTTTATACCGGAGTTTATAACAGTCATGACAGAGTATACCAGAGTTTTATAACAGAGTCTATGACAGAGTTTATAAAAGAGTTTATACAGAGTTATACCGAGTTTATAATAGAGTTTATACCAGAGTTTATACAGAGTTTATAACAGAGTTTATAACAGAGTTTACAACAGAGTTCATAACAGAGTTTATAACAGTTTTATAACAGAGTTTATAACAATTCATGACAGAGTTTATATCAGAGTTTATGACAGAGTTTATACCGAGTTTATAACAGAGTTTATGACAGAGCTTTATAACAGAGTTTATAACAGAGTTTATAACAGAGTTTATGAGAGAGTTTATAACAGAGTTTATAACAGTTTATACAGAGTTTATAACAGAGTTTATAACAGAGTTAATCCAGTTTATGACAGAGTTTATAACATAGTTTATGACAGAGTTTATAACAGTTTATGACAGAGTTTATAACAGTTATAACAGAGTTTTATAACAGAGTTTATAACAGTTTATACAGAGTTTATAACAGATTTGTATAAACAGAGTTAATGACAGAGTCTATGACAGCGTTTATAACAGAGTTATAAGAGAGTTTATGAAAGAGTCTATGACAGCGTTTATAACAGTTTTTATAACAGAGTTATAACAGCGTTTATAACAGAGTTTATAACAGAGTTATAATAAACAGAGTTTAATAAACAGCGTTTATAACAGAGTTTATAAACAGAGTTTATGACAGAGTCTATGGACAGCAGTTTATACAGAGTTTATAACAGTTTTACCAGAATCTATGACAGATTTTTTTTATGACAGTTTATAGCATAGTTTATAACAGCGTTTATAACAGAGTTTATAACAGAGTTTATAACAGAGTTGGACTGCTCGATGCGTCATGTGATTCTTGATTCGTTCGTTCACATTTCAGTTCCTGACAAAGACACACTTTTACCTTCGGGTCCATTAAAATATGTTGTTCTTTAACTCTGACTAAAACTCCAGCGCAGGTTAGCAACGTGATGACGTATTGTCACGTACAGATGTTTGTCAAGTGACCTTACGTTACCGGAAACACATCATAATGATCTGTGCAACAACATTGACATGATTTTCAAACGTAGTTGTGTAAAATGAGTCCGTCACCAACTCAAGGAATAACTTAAGCCGATGTCACCGCGGTGTTTCATGTTCGAAATGTAAAAGAAACACTGACTTTATGCGTTAAAAGGCTTGTGTGCGGTTTTATTCTGAAACACTGGACCGGATGCGCTCGCGCGGTGCCACATGTGACGCTGCGCGCGGGACGCAGACTTCCACGCAGCTGGTGGCGCGTGGAACACCGTGCTGTTTCTGCCCCGCGCGACCATCCTCCAACCCCCCGCGCTTACTCAGCCTTCCACGCAGAACTTCGGGACGTTTCGGCTCAACTCCGCGCAAACTTCTCCAAAGCGGCGCGTCTCCTGCGCCTCCGGGTCCGGCTCTTGCGTACTTTGTGTTTGGCGCGTGTCAGGCTTCACGTGGGGGCTCCAAACACGTCCACAGCACGTGTCCGCACCTCCGGTGGGAGTTCGGAGAAGGACCATGGCCACGCTGATCCTGGAGGATGGAAGCACGTTCACGGGGCGGCTCTTCGGAGCCAACGTGTGCGTGTCCGGAGAAGTGGGTGAGTGGACCGAGTCCCGGCACTTTTAGTTCACGGTTCCCTTCTGCACGGCGGTGATGTCCCGACCCACATCCCACCCGGGTCGAGTCCGGGGCGGTGCTGTTGTTGTGTCCTCGGGCAAAGCACTTCCCGCCAGGCTCAGATGGTGTAAACAATAGGCCTTGTACTCGTGGAATGGTCTTTTTCTGGAAGCGCAGGGTTTGAATGGGGAAGTCTTTCTAAAGGTCAGAGGGGGGCGCCAGTGAGACAGAATTTCAGTTTTTTTTGTCCATTACATTTGTATCCAGACATTGGACCAATATAATGGAGGAAATGCACCACTTTATGTACGGAAATGTCTACTTTGGTCAGATGTAGTAAGACATCTTCTGCAGCAGGCGGTTTTATGTTCTGTCCCCTCGATTGAGACACAAGACAATATATTGGACAATGGTTCCAATCAATCAGTCAGTGTTTATTTCTAAAGCACACTTACAACTTTTAAAGTGCAAAGTGCAATAATACATGTATACAAACAATTACAAAGCACATGAAGGTAATAAAATAATGACTGTTTGTGTTCCAAGTACAAAGTGAACAACAGAGGGGACCAAGCACAGCCCTGTGTCACCCCTCTGTCCAAAGTCAGAGAGTCTGTCAAGTGACCGTTAACTTGGATTCTTGATGTTGGACCGTCGTAAAGAGCCTCAATATTTTTAGTTGTTAAATCGTCTATTTGAAATTTGTTCAGCACTTTAAATGAGTCCAGCTAACGGAATCCAAAGCTTTTTCATCGTCCAGACTTATTATTACAGTTATGTTTATGGTTCATTATGCGTAAAGACGTTTGGCCTTACCTGTTTGCCACGCCCAATCTCGTCAGCTCTCGGAAGCTAAGCAGGACAGGGTGTGGTTAGAAGTTGGATGGGAGACCGCGGGAACACCAGGTGAGGAAACGTCGATGTGTCCTTAGGCAAGACACTTCGCCCACATTTGAGTGCCGTGAAGGTGGAAAAAGCGCTATATAAATACACTGTTATAATAATGTTGTCTTGTGTTTGTTGTTTGTTAATAAATCCTGTCTGATCATTGTGGATGACGTTTGGGAGTATTTGTTCCATTCTTTTTAACATTATTGAGGCGTACATACGATTCAGAATACAGGTCTATATGAGGCACTGTCAAGTCAGTCCCTCCTTAAGGATATGATGGCCTCTTTCCAACTCTGAGCTTTTCTAAGTGCCCAGTTAAAAGTCGATGAAAGCCAAGGCGTAAGTTGTACCGTTATCAACCCATCACTCCTGGAGATTTTGTGTTTTTTATTGTTTTGATTGCACTTTGAATATCAGTTGTTATTTTGGCACATTTTTTGTTTTGCTCTTCGGTCATGGCAAGTTCATTGAGTGTCCAAAAAAGATTGTAATTCTTCTTTGTTTCCTGATATTTTGATGAGAGGATTTAAACGATGATTGTATTTTGTCTTGTTTGGATAAAATTACATTATTCTAAAAAATAGTTCTCTCTACCTGTTGTTGTTTTCTAAGCTTAATTAATTTCACCCCTTGTCTTTTTACCTTCCTGTAGCTTTTGAGGATCCTTGTTTTCGCATGTTTAGCCTTCAAAAGCTTAAATTTTTGCTGTAATTTAAAAAAGGCGACAGCAATGACCCTGCCCCTCAAAACTGCCTTAGCTGCATCCCAAAGAATGGGTGGAGAAACTTCACCATTGTCATTTTGTCATCATTTTTACAAATTGTGGGTCATTGAGATTGTTCCAGATCTACAGTGACATAAACAGGAGCATGATCACCAAATTACTGAGGCAGACATACATCAATCTTTGTTTAAAATAAAATAGTAGTCAATTCTGGTATAGTTCTTATGTGTGTTGTAAAAATGTGTTTTTTGGCGGACATTAGGATCCCTCTCTCTCCAGATATCGATCAACATTATGTATTAATGTACTGAATGTATTACCGTATTTTCCGGACTTTTAGCCGCTCCCCTATATAAGCCGCATTTGCTCTATTTTTAAAAAAACGATAATAAAACAATACATAGGCCGCACCTTTTGTATAGGCCGCAGAACTCTTTCCTTGACTTTTGGCATCGCATGAGCTCGTCCCGCTCTCCCCCTCCAGCGTGCTCTCCCCCTCCACCGTCACACCGTACATTGATGTTAAGCTTGCGTGCAGCCGTGCGGTTTCCTAGCAAGATCGATGGCCTTCAGCTTAAAACTTGCTTCGATACGAACTTCTTCGTTTGGGTTCCATAATGATGCGGCAAGAATTTGAAAATAATTTATAGTTGGTAATTTTGTCGTCCGTGTTCTATTTGCTAGCTGAATAAAAAAGCAACATCTGCTTCTTTGCTTAACTTTTCTGTAGTTTTGATTCCAATTCCGGTTAGTTCGCCCCTAGCGGTGAAAGAAAAAACCACAGAAAAGCCGCAGCCTCTAAATAAGCCGCATGGCTCAAAACATCTGACAAAAGTAGCGGCTTATAGCCCGCAAAATACGGTATGTATGGATTCAATAGTACTTTGGGAGCTCGAGACATCCAATGTCTGCTGAACATGCAAGTTCCAGTCGTCGCCACAGGCGAGGGTTCCCTCAGAGTGGTTTGCAAACAAGTCCACAACTTCAGTATAGAAAGTGAGGGTCGCCCCCTGGTGGAGCATATACACTTATCAAAGTAAACACACTTCCATTAATAGTTCTTTTGACCAGTACAAATCTGAACAGAATTTTGAGCCCAAGGATAAAAATGGCAAAGACTATTCTGCTTGAGATCAATATGGCCACACCCCTCTTATGTTTGCCCGTGTATGAGGAAGAGTAAAGTCTGTTATTACCAAATGTAGTTAGCTTTTGATGTTCTAAGTTGTTTAAATGGGTTTGTTGTAGGTATATATAATATAAATGTTTCTCTTTTCTCGTCTTTGTCAATTTCTTTAACCGCTTAATTGGACCCAATATGCCATTAACGTTAAAAGATAAAAGATGCTATTTGTAACCTTTCAGATGCCATTGTATTAAACATGTTGAAATCATTTTTGTAAATCTGCTTTTGTCCCACAGCTCTCTGGTCCAACACAACAAACACAGGAACCACAACAACAGAACACAAAAGAACAAACAAAATGCCCCCCCCAAAAAAAAGAACTGATGCCAAAAACATACAAAGAGCCCACAGACTGATCCAAAAAGAGATCAGAGGGGTGGAGGGAAAACCTTTTTCTAGGTAAAAAAGGCCCTCCGTTAACTTTTTCACCTGGGCATTTACAAACTAAAGTTGGCACACACTGGCCCACATTGGGCCAATACCCACATGTGTCTAGTAAAGTCCAGGTCCCTTTCATTGAAATAAAGGAGCGAGACGCCTGGATGCAGCCATGACGCCGTTTATCAGTGAAGTTGTGGAATGTCAGCATAATGGGTTTTGGACGCTGGTTCAGGGCCGGTTTGGGAGCCAGGGAGAAATGTGCATGATCTATCTTTTATTTTCCCAGCTTCTGTTGGAAGTTTGAGATGTTTTGGGGTTCAGGTTGCCATATCCTTGACCATATCTTGGCCCTCAGTGTCCTCTGCAATGCAGACAATCTGCAAATTACATCTGCGTTCTCGGTTCTCCAGGTCGTCCAGTTTGTCTGTCAAAACAACGCACCTGGTTTGTTCTGCCACTGGTTTTGTAAAGCACAGACGGTCCTTCAGGTCAGACCTCCTCCTCGACCACTGCAGCTCGAAAGTCTTAAATAAAAGTATCAAAACATCAGCAGGTCAGATGTTAAGGAATGGCTGGTACCTGACTAATCCCCCCCTCTTCCCTTCTCTCTCCCCCCCTCTCTTTTACCTCCCTCTCTTCTCTCAGTGTTCCAGACAGGGATGGTGGGATACCCCGAGGCCCTCACAGACCCCTCGTATCGGGGGCAGCTGCTCACTCTGACTTACCCTCTGATCGGGAACTACGGAGTCCCCAAAGACGAAGAAGGCGACTTCGGCCTCAGCAAGGTCTTTGATCCCCACTGTGTGACACCCCCCACTGTGACCCCATGTACGAGCTTCTTGCACCAGGTTTAACCCCCTCTCTTTCTCAGTGGTTCGAGTCGTCCCGGGTTCACGCGTCGGCTCTGATCATCGGGGAGCTGTCGGAGGAGCCCAGTCACTGGAGCTCTGTGCGCTCTCTGGACCTGTGGCTACAGGAGCAGGGCGTGCCTGGGATACAAGGTCTGGACCCCCATCTCACCTCCTCAAACCCAAAATATTTGTTCAGCAGCAAATGAATGATGCACTGCCCCCTGTGGTCCAGGAGGAGGCAGCACGGAGCAAAGATTTCAACATAATACACGATTTGACGGTTGCATGTTGAGATTTTGAAGTTTTATTATCTGTAACGAAACGATCTTTGTGGAACTCGTGTTGTAGAGAAATGTTGTGTCCTGGTCCTTTAAATGAGTCCTAATAGTTTGGTTCCTCCAGGGATCGACACGCGCTGCCTGACTAAAAAGATCCGAGAGAAGGGCACTCTGCTGGGGAAGCTGGTGGTGGAGGGCACATCGGAGCAGAGCGTCCCCTTTGAGAACCCGGACCTCAGGAACCTGGTTCAGGAGGTCTCCATGAAGGTACCGCTCCACCTCAGAGTGACTGGGGGGATTGCTCATGGCTCACTGCAGTTCTGCTTGTGTCCTGTAGGAGGCGCGCGTGTTCAACCCCTCGGGCTCCGTCCGGGTGACGGTGGTGGACTGTGGGGTGAAGTTTAACCAGATCAGATGTTTGGCTGAGAGAGGAGCCAGAGTCACCGTGGTGCCCTGGAACCACGAGCTGAACCCGGACGGTCGGTTTACACTCGTCTGACGCCAATGCTGTGGTTTGGACCTGTGACCTGACGCTGTGGTTCTGACCTGACGGACTGACGCTGTGGTTCGGACTGACGCTGTAGTTTGGACCTGACGCTGTGGTTCGGACCTGACGCTGTGGTTTGGACCTGACGCTGTGGTTCGGACCTGGCGCTGTGGTTCGGACCTGGCGCTGTAGTTTGGACCTGACGCTGTGGTTTTGACCTGACGCTGTGTTTGGACTGACGCTGTGTTTTTGACCTGACGCTGTGGTTTTGGACCTGACGCTGTGGTTCGGACCTGACGCTGTGGTTCGGACCTGACGCCGCTGTGGTTCGGACCTGACGCTGTGGTTTGGACCTGACGCTGTGGTTTGGACCTGACGCTGTACGTTTGGACTGACGCTGTACGTTTGGACTGACGCTGTGTTTTGACCTGACGCTGTGGTTTGGGACCTGACGCTGTGGTTTGGACCTGACGCTGTGGTTCGGACCTGACGCTGTGGTTCGGACCTGACGTGACTGTGGTTTTGGGACCTGACGTGACTGTGGTTCGGACCTGACGTGACTGTGGTTTGGGACCTGACGTGACTGTGGTTCGGGACCTGACGTGACTGTGGTTGGGACCTGACGTGACTGTGGTTGGGACCTGACGTGACTGTGGTTGGGACCTGACGTGACTGTGGTTGGGACCTGACGTGTGGTTGGTGGTGATTGATGACACATTGATGACACTGTGGTACCTGTGACTGTGGTAACGTAACTGACACTGTGGTTGGGACCTGAGTGACTATTACTTGCTAAACCTGTGCACGTGACAGAGAGTACATTTCTGTCACCGTGGTGTTATCGCGATATTGATACTTTGCGATATTGCGATACTTTTGCGATATCGATACTTTTGTGCAGCCGTTTTCCTCGTGTTGATCAATCACAGTTTTCAACAAATTAAAAATGGCGTTCATTATTTATTTCCTGGACAGACTTTTAATTATTCTTTACTACAAAAAACACTGACATTTCTTCCTCAAGTCTGAACTCCAAACCAAAGGCCGCTGAGGAGGAGGATTATTATTATATTACTAATATTATTATGATTATTATGATTATGATTATTATCATCATCAGTGGCACAGCCCTGATGAGTTTCTAGTTTAAATGCAGTTCATGGTTTCAGGCCAAAGTCATGGTTTTGTTTGGTTTTTGTCCAGACTTCGACGGCCTCTTCATCAGTAATGGACCTGGAGACCCTCAGCTCTGCGGCGCCACCATCCAGAACCTCCGCAAGGTCCTGGCCCTGAACCAGGACCAGGATCGTAACCAGACTAAACCTGTGTTTGGGATCTGCCTCGGACACCAGCTGCTGTCTCTGGCCATCGGAGCAAAGACCTACAAACTCAAGTCAGTGTTTCCTCCTCCTCGCGCTCCCGTTAGAGCTCCTCCTCCTCCTCGCGCTCCCGTTAGAGCTCTCTCCTCCTCGCGCTCGTTAAGCTCCTCCTCCTCTCGCGCTCCCGTTAGAGCTCCTCCTCCTCCTCGCGCTCCGTTAGAGCTCCTCTCCTCCTCGCGCTCCCGTTTGAGCTCCTCCCCCCCTCGCGCTCCCGTTAGAGCTCCTCCTCCTCCTCGTGCTCCCGTTAGAGCTCCTCCCTCGCGCTCCCGTTAGAGCTCCTCCTCCTCCTCGCGCTCCGCCCGTTAGAGCTCCTCCTCCTCCTCCGCGCTCCCGTTAGAGCTCCTCCTCCTCCTCGCGCTCCCGTTAGAGCTCCTCCTCCCTCGCGCTCCCGTTTGAGCTCCTCCGCTCCCGCGCTCCTCCGTTCCTAGCTCCTCCCTCCCGTCCTCCTCGAGCTCCTCCTCCTCCTCGCGCTCCCGTTAGAGCTCCTCCTCCTCCTCGCGCTCCGTTGAGCTCCTCGCGCTCCCGTTTGAGCTCCTCCTCCTCGCGCTCCCGTTTGAGCTCCTCGCGCTCCCGTTTGAGCTCCTCCTCCTCCTCGCTCCCGTTAGAGCTCCTCCTCCTCCTCGCGCTCCCGTTTGAGCTCCTCGCGCTCCCGTTTGAGCTCCTCCTCCTCCTCGCGCTCCTGTTTGAGCTCCTCCTTCTCACCCGTCTTGTGTTTCCGATGTGTGTGAACGTTCACACTCACACTTTGGACATCCCCATAGCAACGGGCAGATGCTAAACCGCTGTGAGGGCAGTAGCTCCGTGTAAATCACAGACATGACTAACCCTCGTTGTTTGGGGATTGTTGAGGCGTTTCTGTTTCACACAGTGTAAACTGAAGCTTCTGGATCTGCTGAAGGTCACTTTCCCAGAGGAACCTCGAGGTCATTTCCCCGTGAGAGCGGCGCTCACAAACACCACCTGCAGTCCAGTCTCAGGCGCTGTCGTCCTCTGTAAAGACCAAAACATCCCGTGTAACGTGTGAGCGCGCTCTGGACGCGCTCTGGACGCGCTCTGGACGCGCTCTGGACGCGCTCTGGACGCGCTCTGGACGCGCTCTGGACGCGCTCTGAGCGTGCTCTGATGTTACAAGTGTTGGTCTACAGACCATTTCAAGAAGTAAATCAAACATGACGCAATATTTAAAGATGAGTTTAAATGGAAAACTGGAGAATGTGATTGAATATGGTCATGACTGCACATGAGCACTGAGGGGTCCCGGGTCGTTGCATGGTTATTATGGGGGTCCCGGGTCGTTGCATGGTTATTATGGGGGTCCCGGGTCGTTGCATGGTTATTTTGGGGGTCCCGGGTCGTTGTCTAAAACCGTAGACCAGGTGCTCCTGTTCCGGGCTCAGATCTGGTCCCTAGATCTCATTTGTAAAACTTCATGTCCGGAGCTCGCCATCCTCAGACTGGTGCGTGTCTCGTCTTCATCTGAAGCTCGTTCCTTTGTTCTACATGTTTAATTGGTCCTTTGTCATCAATAATCATGAATATTTCCTGATCTTCACTCTGACTCTCAGGTACGGCAATCGAGGCCATAACCAGCCGTGCGTCCACAGAGGAACCGAGCGCTGCTTCATCACGAGTCAGAACCACGGCTTCGCTGTGGATCCAGAGACTCTGCCCCCCGACTGGGAGGTCCTGTTCACCAACGCCAACGACCATAGCAACGAGGGCATCGTCCACCGCTCTCTGCCCGTGTTCAGGTCAGACTCTGGGCGTTAAGTCGCTCATGTGTTCCCCAACTCGTGCCCTCACGCATAGACATTTGTCATGTAAAAGTCCAACATTATTATTGTATTGAGGGCCAATAACACACAGTGGGCGGAGCTTTCTCGTTAAAAAAAAGGGAAACATGAGCGAACATGCGCGGTGCTCGCCGCGTGAGCGAACGTGCGAAAAGTCAAACAATATGTTAATGAGATCATGATTCCATCTAAAAGTTCAGCACAATTTACACAACGTGTTTTTCCACCTTTTATACTTGAGTTCGTAAACGTACTGTTCTTGAACCTTTCATTGGTCAAAGGATCATTTCTGTGACAGACGAGTTCTGGCCCAGTGTTTGCTCGTGTGATGTCACCGTTCCAATCAAACTTCCTGAATCATTCATTTGACAAACGGCAAGATAAAAAGCACTTTACATTTAGCTTCACTTTTCTGAGGAAAGGCTGAGCCGACGGGACATTTCTTTAAACTGAACACAAAAAAAAAGACCTGATTTAGTTCCAAAATGGTCCTTTTTTATAAACTGAATCTTAAAATACTTTGATTTTCTTCTAAAATTGTCACGATTATTATTTTTTTGTCTTTACGATTATGTTGTGACTTAAATGATCACGATTATCGATGAACCCAATGACTGTAACGTCCCTAACTCTGATAAAAATGTTCTAGTTCCTTGTCTGACCTGGTTCCTGGTTCCTCTGTGCAGCGTGCAGTTCCACCCGGAGCACGCGGCCGGGCCCACCGACCTCGTGTCCCTGTTTGACGTGTTCCTGCAGTCGGTCCGCGAACACAGAGAGGGCGGAGTCACTCGAACAGGTACGGAGAGAGAGAGAGAGGGCGGAGTCTCTCGAACAGGTACGATGAGAGAGAGAGAGGGCGGAGTCACTCGAACAGGTACGGAAAGAGAGGGCGGTCAGAACAGGTACGGGAAGGAGGCGGAGTCACTCGAACAGGTACGGGAAGAGAGGGCGGAGTCACTCGAACAGGTACGGAAGAGAGGGGGCGGAGTCACTCGAACAGGTACGGAAAGAGAGGGCGGAGTCACGAGAGAAAGGTACAGGAGTAGAGGAGGGCAGAGAGGGCGGAGTCACTCGAACAGGTACGGAAAGAGGAGGGCGGAGTCACTCGAACAGGTACGGGAAAGAGAGGGCGGAGTCACTCGAACAGGTACGTGGAGAGAGAGGGCGGAGTCACTCAACAGGTCGAAAGAGAGGGCGAGTCACTCGAACAGGTACAGAAAGAGAGGGCGGAGTCACTCGAACAGTACAGAAAGAAGAGGGCGGAATCATCTCGAACAGGTTACAGAAAGACAGGGTGGAGTCACTCTACGGATGCCTCTCGCGGCGTTGGCGTTGCGGCCTCTGACCCGACAAACCCTTGTGTCTCCAGTGAAGCAGCGTCTGACGGAGCACCTGACCTACGCCGCCGCCCCCAAACCGGGAGACGCGGCCCGGCCTCGCAAAAGTCCTGATCCTGGGGTCCGGGGGCTTGTCCATCGGCCAGGCGGGAGAGTTCGACTACTCCGGCTCTCAGGTGGGATTTACCGCTGGACTCGAACAGCCAGTTATTCTCTCTCCTCTTCTGCTCTTCGTCACGTTCTTGTGTTTAACGTGTTTGAAAGCTGAAAAAAACCATGCCATTACGTGTGTTTCTAATGCGATAAAACCATATTTTTGCCAATATTTCGATACGTTTTGACGTTCAGGAACATTTAAATGATAGTTGCAAACCTCAAAGGCACTTATTGTGACTTCTTTTGGTGTATTTAAACCTGTCGTACGTATAAAATGATAGTTTTACACGGATCGAGCAGGTATTTGTGGAGGAAACGATGAAAAATCTGTAGAAAATTATTACAGGATAGTGACATCACATGCAAGGACAGGAAGTGACGCTCGTTCAGGACAAAGTTTATGCAGAATTTACACAAAATAAACACTTTTTTTGACTCTCCAAACATAAATTCAACACAAAATAAAGTCGCTCTCATAGATTTTATAAAATGGTGACATTCGATGAGTTTTGCCCCAGTGGTTGCTGGGTAATTTCCTACTGTGATGTCATCGATTACAAACAGGAAGTGACATTATAAACCTAAAAAAATTTGCTTTTCTGCGATGAAATGTTTCTAATTCTTTAGCTAAATTCAAAATATATGAACTGCATTTTAGTTCAGTGAGTCGTCCAACCTGTAGGGGGCGCTTTTAAAGTATAACGTCCAAGGACCAATGACATGAACCAGGATCTGAACCAGGACTAGAACTGTTTTGTCCACTAAATTATGACCACATTTTCATCACCAAAAACGAAAGCTCTTTGTTTTTGTTTTGGCCTGAATCTAGACTAAAACTGTCATAACTTGCGCTCAAAGACTAAAAGTAAAGTAAACTGTCTTGGCGCAGAATAATACGTAAACACGTGTTTGTTTCCCAGGCGATCAAAGCGCTGAAGGAGGAGAAGATCCAGACCGTTCTGATAAACCCAAACATCGCCACGGTCCAGACCTCCAAAGGTTTGGCCGATAAAGTCTACTTCCTGCCCATCACGGCGGATTACGTCACTCAGGTGAGCGTCTCCGTGGAAACGGCATGCGGTTCTGTAAAATAAATCGGCACTGGCACTTTGAGCGGAGGAGAACGAAGCGAGATGGAACCAAAGCGAGGAAACGAGCGCGTGGTCTTCTTTTAAAACAAAAGAGTACGTGCGTCCAGAGTCCACAGGGGGGCGCTGCGTTCACCGTTCATCTGCGCGGACCAATCGTCAGGGAGTTTGTGCCGTTTGTTTCCTCTTGTTTTTTGTTTTGTTTGAATATTAAAACGTGCACGGAACAAAGAGCTCTCGAGTCGTTTCACAGATGGAGAAGGACCCCTCCTGGACGAATGAGGGATTGCACCATGACGGATTATTATCTTTAATGTTCCTTTTAGAACAGGAAAAACCAGTCGAGTCGCTTGTGGCGCCGCAGCTCTGGGATCATAAAACACACAAAACACAGCGTTAAAATGCTCTCGTCATGGTCTCGTCATGGTCTCGTCATGGTCGTCATGGTCTCGTCATGGTCTCGTCATGGTCTCGTCATGGTCTCGTCATGGTCTCGTCATGGTCTCGTCATGGTCTTGTCTGGTCTCGTCATGGCCTCGTCATGGTCGTCATGGTCATCATGGTCTCGTCATGGTCTCGTCATGGTCTCGTCATGGTCTCGTCATGGTCTCGTCATGGTCTCGTCATGGTCTCGTCATGGTCTCGTCATGGCCTCGTCATGGTCTCGTCATGGTCTCGTCATGGTCTCGTCATGGTTCGTCTCGTCATGGTTCGTCGGTCATGGTCTCGTCATGGTCTCGTCATGGTCTCTGTCATGGTCTCGTCATGGTCTCGTCATGGCCTCGTCATGTCTCGTCATGGTCTCGTCATGGTCCATGGTCCTCGTCATGGTTCTCGTCATGGTCTCGTCTCGTCATGGTCCGTCATGGTCTCGTCATGGTCTCGTCATGGTCGTCATGGTCGTCATGGTCGGGTCTCGTCATGGCTCGTCTCGTCATGGTCGTCGGTCATGGTCTCGTCATGGTCTCGTCATGGTCTCGTCATTCTCGTCATGGTCTCGTCATTGTCTCGTCATTGTTTGGCAAAGTCCAAGAACGTAAATGTAAAATACTTTCTGTTTTACAAAAGAAAAGTCTGGAGTGTGTGAGAAACGTGTGAGAACGTGTCTTCAAACGTGTCTTCAAACGTGTCTTCAAACGTGTCTTCAAACGTGTCTTCAAACGTGTCTTCAAACGTGTCTTCAAACGTGTCTTCAACGTGTCTTCAAACACGTGTCTTCAAACGTGTCTTCAAACGTGTGAGAACGTGTCTTCAAACGTTCTTCAAACGTGTGAGAACGTGTCTTCAAACGTGTCTTCAAACGTGTCTTCAAACGTGTCTTCAAACGTGTCTTCAAACGTGTCTTCAAACGTGTTTCAAACGTGTCTTCAAACGTGTTTCAGAAATGTCTTCAAACTTCAAACGTAAAGAACGTGTCTTCAAACGTGTCAAACGTGTCTTCAACGTGTCTTCAAACGCGTGAGAACGTGTCTTCAAACGTATTTGTGCAGTTTTTATGAGACAAATGTGAACACATGATTCACTTCATTTTGAATCATTTCTTTTTGATTTCTTATTAGTTTTTTGGGACTTTATTTGAGGCGTGTTTTACTCTAATCCTGAAGACCACCTTCACCCAGAACACGTTCCCCCCGTGTTCACTGGACGTGTGTAAAAACTCTCTCCAGGTGATAAAGAACGAGCGTCCGGACGGCGTGCTGCTGACCTTCGGCGGTCAGACGGCGCTGAACTGTGGCGTGGAGCTGACCCGGCTCGGCGTGTTGGAGCGATACGAGGTGAAGGTGCTCGGACCCCGGTCGCCTCCATCGAGATGACCGAGGACCGGAAGGTCTTTGTGGAGAAGATGGAGGAGATCAACGAGCACGTGGCTCCCAGCGAGGCCGCCGCCTCCGTGGAGCAGGTGAGACTCTGCGGCGTCCTCTTCTTCTGACCCTCTGCTCCTCCCCCCTCTGCTCCTCCCCCTCCTCCTCTCCTCCTCTCACCCTCTCCTCCTCTCTCTCCTCTCCTCCTCCTCTCCTCCTCTCCTCCTCTCCTCCTCCTCACCCTCTCCTCCTCTCCTCCTCCCCTCCCTCTCCCCCTCTCCCCTCTCCCCTCCCCCCTCCTCCCCCTCCTCCTCTCACCTCTCCCCTCCTCCCTCCTCTCCTCCTCCTCTCCTCCTCCTCTCACCCTCCCCCCTCTCCTCCTCTCCCCCTCTCCCTCCTCTCCTCCCTCCTCCTCTCCTCCTCTCCTCCCCTCTCACCTCT
>BJKM01000660.1:207500-299024 GCA_015082035.1 Chaenogobius annularis
TTTACCGCATCGGCAGCAGCGTGGAGTTCGACTGGTGCGCCGTCGGCTGCATCACCGAGCTGCGCAAGGTCGGAGACGAGAGGGTCTACGTTTGTTCTACTCCGCCTGCCCTGATCTGAGCGTCCCTCACACTTCTGTTCCTCCTCCTGCAGATGGGGTATAAAACCATCATGGTGAACTATAATCCAGAGACCGTGAGCACAGACTACGACATGTGTGACCGACTCTACTTCGACGAGATCTCCTTCGAGGTGAGACTCTTCTGACCCTGTTCTCACACGGCTCCTCGTCACAAACCCGGCTGGAGCGCATTCCGAGTTAAAACTCTTCAAACGGGACAAAATGTGACATTTCCCGAACATTTTTCACAGTGATTTTTGTGCTTCATTAGAACCAGTCTGAAAACCTCCTGGTGACATGAAAGAAAGCATCATCTCAAACCTCTTTAGTAACTTGAATATGGGCCCACAATGCCGAGCGTGAAGGTTTAAGGTGGAACATGGTGGCCACCGGCAGCCTTGCGTCTGTCAGTCTGCCCCAGGGCGAACTGTCTTCCACCTTTAGAAAAGGAGAGTCCACATTAGCCAAAGTCAGGTCTGTGAAAGTGTTCGTCTGTCGTCTGTACTCTGCTTTTTAAATGTTAAAAATCGACCCCTTTTTTTGACCGATTTGTTCCCTAAAAACAGATCAAATGTACAAACCTTTCTGCGTTAACTCTTGGATTGAGTTCTTTTACTTTCCACATCTTTTGTAAATGATTCCGGGGGCAGAATATTCAAACGCTGCGTCACCATTTTCTATTTGTAAAAAGGTCTGGAAACTAAAAGGCAAGGTTATTTGTAGAGCACAGTTCGGACTCGAGGCGATTCAAAGTGCTTCACAACAGGAAGAACATGCATTAAAATCACAAAACCTTACTTTCTTTTCATTCAATTCAACAATTTTGCTGACATGAATCACACAATCTATTGGACCACACTGACACACTCCAGACACTCTTTCCCGTATTTATTTGACATTGCCAGCGTGACAGATGTCTCAGGGACGGGCGCGTCGCTTTTAGATCGTCCCTCCACGCCCGCGACCCCAGATTTATCCCAATTGGTCCGTTTACATGCATTACCTCTGCTCTGTTGCGCCAAATGTCAATATTGCATTCCCCTGTGTTTGCTGCCCCGCTCCCCGGCGCCCCCCGCAGGTGGTGATGGACATTTACGAGCGCGAGAACCCCGAGGGCGTGATCCTGTCCATGGGCGGTCAGCTGCCCAACAACATCGCCATGTCCCTGCACCGGCAGCAGTGCCGCATCCTGGGCACGTCCCCCGAGTGCATCGACAACGCCGAGAACCGGTTCAAGTTCTCCAGGATGTTGGACACCATCGGGATCAGCCAGCCGCAGTGGAAGGAGCTCTCCGACACCGAGGTAACGCCGGGCGAGACCGAGGCGCCGTCGTCATAGCGTCGTCGGGGTTTAATTTGAGCTCCATTCTGAACAGGCCAGAACCTCCAGAATCCAGATGTTTTTAGATCTGGTTTATGGTCAAACTGCTGGCTTGTCCCTTGGTCAAGATCGGCTCTAAAAACCGGTCGGACCCCAGTTTTCTCTGGTCCAGTTCTTCTCACACTGATTTGTGGCTCCAAAATATTCAAGTCTTTATTACGTCTGAAGAGGGCCGTTTTAGTTTGGCAGAAAAAACCATGACTACTGTTCCATGACTCCTCTGTATCTCCAGTCGGCGGTGGGCTTCTGCGAGGCGGTGGGCTACCCCTGCCTGGTGCGGCCCTCGTACGTTCTGAGCGGCGCGGCGATGAACGTGGCGTATTCGGACTCGGACCTGGTGAAGTACCTGAGCAGCGCCGTGGCCGTGTCCAAGGAGCAGCCCGTGGTCATCTCCAAGTTCATCCAGGAGGCCAAGGTCTGGACTCGACAGACTTGTAGCGGGCCCAAACTGGGGATGACTTTGTAGCACAGACGATGTCCAAAAGCGAGAGTTGATTTGTGATCTTTACTGTGACTGACATACTTGTGTGGTCGTTGCTATGGATTTTACGGCTTGTAGTTCTCAGACTTTGGCCAAACATTTCGACTGAAAGAACTCTGGACAAACCCTCTCACAGTTTCTCGTTTGTTTCCAGGAGATCGACGTGGACGCTGTGGCTCTGGACGGCGTGGTTCTGGCCATCGCGGTGTCGGAACACGTGGAGAACGCTGGAGTTCACTCTGGAGATGCCACACTGGTCACGCCACCTCAGGATCTCAACCAGAAGACCATCGACAGGATCAAGATGATCGTCCACGCCATCGGACAAGAGCTGCAGGTCACCGGGCCCTTCAACCTGCAGCTCATCGCAAAGGTTTGTGTGTGTTGGTGTGTGTTGGTGTGTTTTGGTGTGTGTTGGTGTGGTGCTGGTGTGTGTTGGTGTGTGTTGGTGTGTGTTGGTGTGTGGTGTGTGTGGTGTGTGCTGGTGTGTGTTGGTGTGTGTTGGTGTGTGCTGGTGTGTGTTGGTGTGTGTGCTGGTGTGTGTTGGTGTGTGTTGGTGTGTGTGGTGTGTGTGTGTGTGTGTGTGTGTGTGTGTGTGGTGTGTGTGTGTGTGTGTGTGTGTGTGTGGTGTGCGTTGGTGTGTGTGTGGTGTGTGTGGTGTGTGCGTGGTGTGTGTGGTGTGTGTGGCGTGTGTGTGTGTGTGTGGTGTTGTGTGTGTGTGTGGTGTGTGTGTGTGTGTGGTGTGTGTGTGCGTTGTGTGTGTGTGTGTGTGTGTGGTGTGTGTTGGTGTGCGTTGGTGTGTGTGCGTGTGTGTGTGTGTGTTGTGTGTTGGTATGTGTGGTGTGTGTTGGTGTGCGTTGTGTGTGTGTTGTGTGTGTGTTGTTGTGTTCTTCTGAAAAGGTCTACATGTGTTCCCTCAGGACGACCAGCTGAAGGTGATCGAGTGTAACGTCCGAGTGTCGCGCTCGTTTCCCTTCGTCTCAAAGACTCTGGGTGTGGACCTCGTCGCCTTGGCAACAGAGGCCATCATGGGCCAAGATGTGGAGCCGGTGGGACTGATGACGGGGAAGGGAGTGGTCGGGGTCAAGGTGAGGCCGGGACTGGGACTCTGACTGGACCTGGCGGGGACTGGACCTGGCGTAAACCCGGTCTGTGCTGCAGGTTCCTCAGTTCTCGTTCTCGCGCCTGGCCGGGGCAGACGTGGTTCTGGGCGTGGAGATGACCAGCACGGGGGAAGTGGCCTGTTTCGGGGAGAATCGTTATGAAGCGTATCTGAAGGCCATGCTCTCCACGGGCTTCAAGATCCCAAAGAAGAACATCCTGCTCTCCATCGGCAGCTACAAGGTACGGACTAGAGACCCTTCAGGGGCGGGGTCTGCACCAGGATGGACACGCAACTGGGGCTATCTCTCTGGGGGGGGCTCTCTCTCTCTCTCTCTGGGGGGGCGCTCTCTCTCTCTCTCTGGGGGGCCCCTCTCTCTCTCTCTCTCTCTGGGGGGGGCGCTCTCTCTCTCTCTCTCTGGGGGCGCTCTCTCTCTCTCTCTGGGGGGGGCGCTCTCTCTCTCTCTCTGGGGGGGGCCCCTCTCTCTCTCTCTCTCTCTCTCTCTGGGGGGGCCCCTCTCTCTCTCTCTCTCTCTGGGGGGGCCCTCTCTCTCTCTCTGGGGGCCCCTCTCTCTCTCTCTGGGGGGGCCCCTCTCTCTCTCTCTGGGGGGCCCCCTCTCTCTCTCTCTGGGGGGGCCCCCCCCTCTCTCTCTGGGGGGCCCCCCTCTCTCTGGGCCCCCTCTCTCTCTGGGGGGCCCTTCTCTCTCTCGCTCTCTCGCACTCTCTGGGGGGCCCCTCTCTCTCTCTCTCTCTGGGGGGCCCTCTCTCTCTCTCTCTCTCTCTCTCTCTCTCTCTCTGGGGGGGCCCTCTCTCTCTCTCTCTCTGGGGGCCCTCTCTCTCTCTCTCTTCTGGGGGGCCCTCTCTCTCTCTCTCTCTGGGGGGCCCTCTCTCTCTCTCTCTCTCTGGGGGGGCCCTCTCTCTCTCTCTCCTCTCTGGGGGGCCCTCTCTCTCTCTCTCTCTCTCTCTCTGGGGGGGCCCTCTCTCTCTCTCTCTCTGGGGGGCTCTCTCCTCTCTCTCTCTCTCTGGGGGGGCTCTCTCTCTCTCTCTCTCTCTCTGGGGGGGCCCTCTCTCTCTCTCTCTCTCTCTGGGGGCCCTCTCTCTCTCTCTCTCTCTCTGGGGGGCCTCTCTCTCTCTCTCTGGGGGGCCCTCCTCTCTCTCTCTGGGGGGGCCCTTCTCTCTCTCGCTCTCTCGCTCTCTCAGGGGGGGCCCTCTCTCTCTCTCGCTCTCTCTGGGGGGCTCCTCTCTCTCTCTCTCTCTGGGGGGGCCTCTCTCTCTCTCTCTCTGGGGGGCCCTCTCTCTCTCTCTCTCTGGGGGGCCCCTCTCTCTCTCTCTCTCTGGGGGGGCCCTCTCTCTCTCTCTCTCTCTCTCTCTCTCTCTCTCTGGGGGGCCCTCTCTCTCTCTCTCTCTCTGGGGGGCTCTCTCTCTCTCTCTCTCTCTCTCTCTCTCTCTCTGGGGGGGCTCTCTCTCTCTCTCTCTCTCTCTCTGGGGGGGGGCCCTCTCTCTCTCTCTCTCTCTCTCTCTCTCTCTCTCTCTCTCTCTCTCTCTCTGGGGGGGCTCTCTCTCTCTCTCTCTCTCTCTCTCTCTCTCTCTGGGGGGGCTCTCTCTCTCTCTCTCTCTCTCTCTCTCTCTGGGGGGCCCTCTCTCTCTCTCTCTCTCTCTCTCTCTCTCTCTCTGGGGGGGCCCTCTCTCTCTCTCTCTCTCTGGGGGGCTCTCTCTCTCTCTCTGGGGGGGCCCTCTCTCTCTCTCTCTGGGGGGCTAACCCTCGGCTAACTGAAACTGTATTAATCCGTCTTTCAGAACAAGAGCGAGCTGCTTCCCACGGTCCAGGCTCTGGAGTCTCTGGGCTACGACCTTTACGCCAGTCTGGGCACGGCCGACTTCTACACCGAGCACGGCGTCAAGGTGAGTCAAGCGAGGCCAGGATGCACCGGCGGACCCTGGGCGGACCCTGGGCGGACCCTGGGCGGACCCTCGTTTAGATGTAGCTCATTGTAGCCGTCAGCCTTGTCTTTTTGTCCCATTTAGCCGTGTCTTAAATGTGTCGAAGGTGACGGCGGTGGACTGGCCCTTCGAGGAGGACGAGGACAGCGAGAGAACAAAGACAAACAGCCGAGCATCATGGACTACCTGGAGGAGAACCACTTCGACCTGGTGATAAACCTGTCCATGCGGAACAGCGGGGGGGCGCCGTCTGTCCTCGTTCGTCACCAAAGGCTACCGGACGAGGCGGATGGCGGTGGATTACTCGGTGCCGCTCATCATCGACATCAAGTGCACCAAACTCTTCGTGCAGGTCTGAAAAGAGCCTGTGGTTGTGGACGGGATTTTACACAGAAAACGTGTTCAGTGCTGCTGTGTCTCCTTGGTAACACTGTTACTGAGTGGGCTGTTAAACGAATCCTGTTTTCCCCTTCAGGCTCTGCATCAGATCGGCCGCACTCCCCCAGTGAAGACCCACGTGGACAGCATGACCTCACTGACTCTGGTCCGACTGCCCGGTACGCCACGTGCTTCCACACGCTTCCACACGCTTCCACACGCTTCCACACGCTTCCACACGCTTCCACACGCTTCCACACGCTTCCACACGCTTCCACACGCTTCCACACGCTTAAACGTCATATAAACATCCAAGAGTCATTTTCAATCTGTGGACCTGGTCTGAGAACGCGGATATTTATCCTACTCTGAATAAGCCCCACCCACTGGGCGGGACCTCGTGAACATAGCCTGTTCAGTTTACCCATCACTGATGAGTACCTGGTGAACATCTGAACTGACTCTTGGATGAGAGTCTTGTTCTTCTAAAAGTGTCCACAATGGAACCCTGCTGGATGAATGGGGGATTACACCGTCTTGTTTAAACGGGTCAAACATGTGTCTAAAGAATGGTGCTTCTTCATTTACTTGAAACATTTGGCTTTAAGAGAATTAAGAAAACACCACGGTGTCGCAGCGGAGGAACTCTCTGCGTCCTGGACCTGGACCTGGACCTGGCCCTGGCCCTGGTCCTGAATCCAAACTAGAGCGCAGAGGGAATATACCGTCTCTGACCGTGTTCTCGTGTGTCTCTGAAGGCCTCATAGACGTCCACGTTCACCTTCGGGAGCCTGGAGCGTTATACATAAAGAGGACTTCTCTTCGGGCACAGCTGCGCAGCTCTGGCCGGAGGCGTCACTTTTGGTCTGTGCCATGCCCAACACTTCGCCCGCTGTGACGGACGCCAGCTCCCTTGCCCTGGTGCAGAAGGTGAGGCCCGAAAACCACACGAAAAAAACACGGGCACGCTTTACACAGGGGACGCTTTAACGGGACGCTTTAGACGGGGGCGCGTTACACAGGGACGCTTTAGACGGGGACGCTTTAGACGGGTGGGCGCGTTACCAAAGGGACGCTTTAGACGGGGGCGCGTTACACGGGGAGCGCGTTACACGGGGGGCGCGTACACTGGGGCGCGTTACACGGGGACGCTTTAGACGGGGCGCGTTAGACGGGGGGCGTTAGACGGGGGCGCGTTACAGCGGGGGCGCGTTACACGGACGCCTTTAGACGGGTGACGCTTACACGGCGGCGAGTTTACACGGGGCGCGTTCACACGGGGGCGCGTTACACGGGGGCCGTTAACACGGGGACGCTTTACACGGGGGACGCTTTAACACGCGGGGAACGCGTTACACGGGGGACGCTTTACCACGGGGGACGCTTTTCACGGGGGAACGCTTTACACGGGACGCGTTACACGGGGACGCTTTACACGGGCACGCTTACACGGGGACGCTTTAACACGGGGGACGCGTTACACGGGGGACGCGTTACACGGGGACGCGTTACACGAGGGACGCTTTACACGGGACCTTAACACGGGGCCGCTTTACACAGGGGACGCGTTACACAGGGACGCTTTTCCACGGGGGACGCTTTACACCAGTAAAGTGTTGTAAACCACAGCTTCGTGTGTGTTCTTTGGGCAGCAGATCGGTCTGTGCTGCGACATTCAACACATTCAAACACGGGCTCGATATATCGGCCTTTGTACTGACACTTTTCAGTCGTCGTGTGTGTGTGTGTTGTGTGTGTGTGTGTGACCTTTGTCTGTTTTCCTGTTGTTCGTCTTCAGCTGGCGAAGTCCGGTTGCCGGCTGCGATTACGCCCTTTACCTCGGCGCGGCTTCAGAAAACGCCCGTCGCTCTGCCCGCCATCGCACACCAGGCGCGTCGGGGCTCAAAGATGCTACCTCAACGACACCTACTCCACGCTCAAGATGGACAACGTGTCTCTGTGGATGGAGGCGAGCGCGCTATTACACCTGTTTATTACAATTGTCGTTATGGCTGTTGTGACGACTTTTTGGTTACGACTGTTGTTGTAACAGGCGTAACAACAAACAATGTTATTACACACTACTGTTGCTACACGTTAATACGACTGTTTAATATATCCAGGTAATACATGGCTGTTGTTACGGCTGTTACAACTTGTTAGTAACCGTTCAAATGGCTGTTAGTTTACACACTTATTACATGTTAATACGATTGTTAATACGACTGTTAATACAGTTAATATATACAGTTAATGAACGTGTCTGTTACGGCTTATTACAACTCTCGCCGTCCCTCCTCTGGCTTCTGGGCGTGGCTCCTCGGCCCGAGGGCGCGGAGGACGAGAGGGAAAATGTATTTATTCTAGGTCTATGTCCTCCAAAAATGACTTTATGAGGTCACTTTGTACTTTTGGGGGTCGCGACTGGAAAAGGTGGAGAAACACGACTCAGAAGGTTTCTAATTCTCCTGCACAACATCGAAAAAACTGTCCAAAATGTGGGATTGACAATTTTAAACAAGGCGTTAAAGACATAAATAACACCAGACCCTCATTTTAATCTTCTTTGTTCGCCCGCCGCAGCACTTCGAGGCGTGGCCCAAGTCGTGCTGCGATCGTCGCTCACGCCGAGAGGCAGACGGTGGCGGCCATTTTGATGGTGGCGCAGCTTTACCAGAGGCACGTTCACATCTGCCACGTCGCCCGCAAAGAGGAGGTGAGGCACGGGATGGGGGCGGGGCACAGGGGGGCCGGGGCAACGGGGGGGAACCGGGGCCCGGGGGGCCGGGGACCGGGGCCGGGGCACAGGGGGGCCTGGGCCTGGGAATGACTCTTTTCATGGGTTCCAAACATTAGACCGGATCACGATTGCACAAAATGGAAAGGTGGGTTCTGGTTCTGTCAGATCCTGTGTGATCGCGCGGCGAAGCAGAAGGGCGTCCGAGGTCACATGTGAGGTGGCCCCTCATCACCCTGTTCCTTGCTGACGGAGGACGACTGTCTCCGGGATCGGACCGGGGACGACTCAGGTCCGACCCATGCTGGGGGAACCAAAGAGGACCAGGAGGTCGCTGGGAGACAACATTGGACATCATCGACTGCTTTTGCCACCGACCACGGTAACCACGGGGACCGGACCGGGACCAATGGGGGGGACCGGACCGGGAGCCATGGGGGGACTCTGGGGGGACCGGACCGGGACCATGTGGGGGGGACGCGGACCGGAACGCACGGGGGGACGCGACCTAACCGGACAAAGGGGGCGACTGTCCTTCCAGACTTGGGTCGACTAACCCCAGGTTTCCGTGGCAAGCGCCTCATTCGGTGGAGGAGAAGAGCGGGGCTAATCCTCCTCCTGGTTTCCCTGGTCTGGAGACGATGCTGCCGCTGCGTTCTGACGCGGGTCAGCGACGGACGACTGACGCTCGACGACGTGATCAAACGACTTTACGACAACCCACGGAGGATTTTCAAACTTGCCGGGCCCAGGACAACCCACTTATGTGGAGGTCCGTGGTCGTCAAACCGCAGGAGGAAGGCTCGTGGCTGGAAAAGCCCCATTAATTTCAGACGTTTTCCTGTTTCAGGTGGATCTGGAGGAGGAGTGGGAGATCCCTCAGGCCAATGCAGTTCACCAAGTCCCAAATGGACACCCGTTTGAGGGCATGAAAGTGAAGGGCAAAGTGCCGGCGGGTGTCCTGAGGGGGAGAGTGGCCTACATCGACGGACAGGTCTGGAGCCTGACTCCTGACCAGCTTTTAACTCACGGAAGCTTTGTTTATTAAGATGTCAGTTTCTTAGCAGCTCTGTGTTCTGTGCTTCCAGGTGCTGGTTGCTCCTGGTTACGGTGAAGACGTGAAAAACATGGCGCCGACCCCAAATACCAACCTCCAGAGTTCAAAGAGGTAAAAGAACTTCAGTTTTGTGTTCAGGCCCGGTGTCAGGCCCGTGGTTCGGCCGCGTGTTAGGCCCTGGTCAGCTTCAGTTTGTGTTCAGGCCCCGTGTTCAGGCCGTGTCAGGCCCGTGTTCAGGCCGTTTCAGGGTGTTTCAGGCCCGTGTTCAGCCCGGTTGCACCAGTTTGTGTTCAGGCCCGTTTCAGGCCCGTGTTAGGGCCCCGTGTTCAGGCCCGTGTTCAGCTTCAGTTTGTGTTCAGGCCCGTTTTCAGGCCCGTGTTCAGGCCCGTGTTCAGCCGTGTTTCAGGCCCGTGTTCAGCTCAGTTTGTGTTCAGGCCCATGTTCAGGCCCTTGTGTACAGGCCCGTGTTCAGCCCGTGTTCAGGCCGTGTTCAGGCCCGTTCTCAGCTCAGGTTTGTGTTCAGGCCCGATGTTCAGGCCGTCGTTCAGCTACTTTCTCCAGTCTTTCCCTTAAAACACAGTAAGTAACTTTGCACATGCCCATACTTTAAGTAAGTTTAATGCCCGTAATGATGGAATATTATTGCTAAAAGGAACGGGCAGCAGGTCCTCCATGGGCTCAAGTACGAGTCAGGTTTGGTGAGGCTTTTATACAGTTTAACAAATAAAAACACCCAAGCTTAATTCTGTTACTGTTTCCTAGCAACAACATTTGTGCCAAAACGCCTCTGTCACAGAAATAAATTATTTGATAAAAATGTGAGAAAAGCATTATTTTTGTCAAAATTCATGTGTCGAGGATCAGAAGCTGAGACGTGTCGTCGAACTTTATTTATTCAACAGTTTAATTTAAGGGAAAATTTCTTTTATTTAAAGAAGTTTTCATGACGCGCTTTAAATAAAGTTGTTTCCCGAACGCGCTTAAATAAAGTTGTTTCCGACGCTCTTTATTTAGGCAAGGCAAGTTTATTTGTAGAGCACAATTCGTACACAAGGAAATTCAAAGTGCTTCACAACAGGAAAAAATGCATTTAAAATCACAAAGACATGGCAGAAATCACAATCTTAGTTCAAGACATAAAAGAGAAGAGTGCAAAGAAAAGCATTTCAGTCATATGCACAGCCAAACAAAACAGTTTTTAGTTTAGATTTGAACATTGCCAGAGTAGAACCTGTCTCACATCCTCAGGAAGACTGTTCCAGATTTTAGCTGCATAAAACTGAAACGCACATTCCCATGTTTAGTCCTGACTCTGGGCACCAGCAGGAGGCCGGTCCCCTGAGGTCCTCAGAGTCCGAGATGGTTCATATGGCACTAACATGTCCGAGATGTACTTTGGTGCTAGGCCATGGAGAGACTTGTATACAAGCAGAGCTGCTTTGAAGTCTATTCTCTGAGCCACAGGGGGCAGTGCAGAGACCTGAGCACAGGACTAATGTGATCGTACTTCCTGGTTCTAGTCAGGGACCCGAGCAGCGGCGTTCTGGATGTACTGAGCAGCTGTTTTACAGCTCGTTTGGAGAGGCCAGTGAGCAGGCCGTTACAGTAGTCTAATCTACTAGAGACAAACGCATGGATAAGTCTCTCCAGGTCTGGTTTAGACACTAGAACTTTTGGCAGTGTTTTTTAGATGGTAAAAAGCTGCTGATGTGATTGATTCTGACGTGGCTGTAAAGTTCAAGTCTGAGTCCATTATTACCCCCAGATTTCTAACTTGATGTGTAGGTTTTAGAGTGAGACTCTGGAGGTGACTGTTTAACACTTTCTCTTTGTTTCTGTGGCCAAAGACGATGATTTGTCTTGTCTGAGTTCACTGTCTGAGTTCAACTGGAGAAAGTTGTTCTTCATCCACACACTGATCTGTTGGATGCAGTGACAGAGTGAATCCACTGGTCCATATTCACCTGTCGTCATGGAAACATAGATCTGAGTGTCGTCTGCATAATTGTGATAGGACACATTCTCGCTGCGTATCAAACTGACCTAACGGCAGCATGTAGAGGTGAACAGAAGGGGTCCCAGGATTGACCCTTTGGGCACCCCAACTTTATTTAAAGTGCGTGTCAGAAACAACTTTATTTAAAGTTGTTTCCGACGCACTTTTAAATAAATTTTTTGACGCGCTTTAATAAAGTTGTTTCTGACCTTTGGCTCAGACTCGGAGCCGCTGAGGCCGACCTCCGCCCTCGAGACTCGGTCCGGACCAGGCCCACAGCCCCCGTCGCCCGCGGAGAGAGAGGCTTCCTGCTGCCCCCAGAGTCCACCGCATCTCTGACCCAGGACTGCCCCCTAGTGGTGAGACGAGTGTTTTGACTGCAGAGGTTCACATTTAATCCTGGCCATGTGGGGAAGTGTCTTGCCAAAGGACACGATGTAATAAATGGCCGCAATTAAATGTTTTGTTTTATTTTCAAGAAATTAATAAATGAGCATTGAATTTTTATTTGTTATTGATCAAACAAAAACGTCTGATGAAAATGCAGAGTCGATGCGTGTGAATTGAATATAATCATTAAACGGGTTCAAAAATGTGTCTACAGAAGTGCTCCTCTGTGTTTTTAAAGTCCAGACTGATTGTTTCAACAACACATTGCCTCGTCTACTTCTTAATGAACACGTTTAGTCGCGCGTTGCGCCGCGCGGCGTTCTCTGTCTGAAGGGGTCTCTAAAGTCTGAATCCACGTTCCGCCCTGTTGTTCTCCTCAGATTTGCCGGTGCTGCCTCCCTCTGGAGCGCCCCCTGCTGGAGACTCGTACGCTCACCCTCCTCCTCTGTCTCGGCTGCTCTCGCCCCAGCCTCAGGGTCCTGCAGCAGCAGCCTCTCACCCTGCAGGGTCTCCACTGCTGCATCCTCTGGTGGGACAGCACATCCTCTCAGTCCGACAGTTCACACAAAGAACAGGTGCGGCCCACTTCGCATGGCCCACTTCGCATGGCCCACTTCACATGGCCACTTCACGTCGCCCATCTCTTTCTCTCTTGTTTAATGTGGCCCACTCTCTTTACTCCACTTGTTTAACGTGGCCCACTCTCTTTACTCCGCTTGTTTAACGTGGCCCACTCTCTTTACTCCGCTGTTTAACGTGCCCACTCTTTCACTCCACTGTTTAACGTGGCCCACTTCTCGTTCTCCAGATGTCCCACTTGTTTAACGTGGCCCACACTCTGCGTCTGATGGTGCAAGAAGGAGCGCAGCCTGGAACATTCTAAAGGTACGTCCCGCACTGCGTCCGCACACTTGACCGCGCGCCCTCGGCCCACCGCTGACCCTCCCGTGTGTGGTGTGTGTGTCCAGGTCGCGTGATGGCGTCCATGTTCTACGAGGTCAGCACGCGCACCAGCAGCTCGTTCGCAGGCGGCCATGTTCCGTCTGGGCGGGGCCGTGGTGCACTTCCAGCGAGTCCACGTCGTCCTCGCAGAAGGAGAGTCTCTGTCCGACTCGGTCCAGACCATGAGCTGCTACGCCGACGTGCTGGTCTGCGACACCCCACGCCCGGAGCTGTGGAGGTCAGAACCGGACCACCCCAGGACTAGACCTGGACTAAACCAGAGCCCTAAACCAGGACGAGAACAGAAGCCTAAACCAGGACGAGAACAGAGCCTAAACCAGGACGAGAACAGAGCCTGACCAGGACGGAACAGACCTAAACCAGGACGAGAACAGAGCCTAAACCAGGACGAGAAACAGAGCCTAACCAAGGACAAACAAGAGCCCTAAACCAGGACGAGAACAGACCCTGAACCAGGACGAGAAACAGAGCCTAAACCAGGACGAGAACAGGAGCCTAACACCAGAGCACGAGAACAGAGCCTAAACCAGGACGAGAACAGGAGCCGTAAACCAGGACGAGAACAGAGCCTAACCAGGACGAGAACAGGACCCTAAACCAGGACGAGAACAGAGCCTAAACCAGAGACGAGACAGGGTCCTAAACCAGGACGAGAACAGGACCTAAACCAGGACGAGAACAGGGCCCTAAACCAGGACGAGAACAGGACCCTAAACCAGGACGAGAACAGAGCCTAAACCAGGACGAGAACAGGACCTGAACCAGGACGAGAACAGGACCCTGAACCATGGACGAGAACAGGACCCTAACCGACGAAACAGGACCCTAAACCAGGACAGAACAGAGCCTAAACCAGGACGAGAACAGAGCCTAAACCAGGACCGAGAACAGGACCCTGAACCAGGACGAGACAGGACCCTGAACCAGGACGAGAACAGGACCCTGAACCAGGACGAGAACAGGGCCTAAACCAGGACGAGAACAGGACCCTGAACCAAGGACGAGAACAGGACCCTAAACCAGGACGAAGAACAGGACCCTAAAACCAGGACGAGAACAGGACCTAAACCAGGAGAGAACAGGACCTGAACCAGGACGAGAACAGACCCTGAACCAGGACGAGAACAGGACCCTGAACCAGGACGAGAACAGGACCCTAAGACACAGGAACGAGAACAGGACCCTGAACCAGGACGAGAAACAGGACCCTTAAACCAGACGAGAACAGGACCCTAAACCAGGACGAGAACAGGACCCTAAACCAGGACGGAACAGACCCTAAAACCAGGACGAGAACAGGACCTAAACCAGGACGAGAACAGAGCCTAAACCAGGACGAGAACAGACCCTAACCAGGAACGAGACAGGGCCTAACCAGGACGAGAACAGGGCCTAAACCAGGACTAAACCAGGACTAAACCCAGGACGTAAACCAGGACTAAGACCTGACTAGACCTGGACTAAAAGCAGGACTAGACCTGGACAATAGTACATTCATCTCGCACTCTGGAGTCCTCTGGTTGGATTCATCTGAACTTCATGTTGAGTTTGAACGTTTGCATGTTCCTTCTTCTCGCCCTCCTTCAGTCTGCGGCGCGTCACTGCCGTAAACCGGTGATAAACGCGGAGACGGAGTTGGAGAACATCCGACCCGGCCCTGCTCGACGTCTTTCACCATCAGAGAGGAGCTGGGGCACCGTCAACGGCATGACGGTGAGCCCGCTATCGCCGCCACTCCTGGACCCGCGCAAACGACATTCACTTCCGGACCTTCTCGACATTCACGGACCTTCTTCGACATTCACGGGACCTTTCTCGACATTCACGGACCTTCTCGACATTCCACGACCTTCTCGACATTCCGACTTCTCGAATTCACGGACCTTCTCATGAAGCGTCTTGTTTGGGCGACGCGTTGAAGACACAGAACGCAAAGGTTCCTTGTCATTTGTCTTTGATTTGAAAAGAGACGACGACAAAGAGCCAGGGTTTCTCAGGAGAGTTTGTCGGTGTCGTGTTCACGGCTGGTTTTCTGCCCAGAAGACAGCAGGGGGCGGCGGCGTTCACTTCAAACGCCCCATAGATACACACGTAAACCATCACAGGGACACAACAAGGTGAAATGTGACTTGGTTCTGCTTTAAGTGAGAACGTGTCATGTGTCATCATCGCTTTTGGAGTAGAAAAGCAAACTAACGAACGTTCTACTTTGGAAGTTCAACATTGACAACATTAACATTTAGATCAGTTGGTTCATGGTCCACTTCACTTCCTCGTTCTGATTCTGTTCTCCATGGTGTTGTTTGAAGGACACATACTAAATTGACTTTTTACAAACCTGTTTCTCACGCTGTTCCTCGTCACAAACTCGACTGGAGCACATTTCGCTTCAGTCACACTAAAGTTATTGTTAACCTGTGTAATTTAGTTAAAATCTCTGGTGTCTCTCAGATCTCGATGGTTGAGTTTAAATCTCTGGTGTCTCTCAGATCTCGATGGTTCAGTCTAAATCTCTGGTGTCTCTCAGATCACGATGGTTCGGTCTAATCTCTGGTGTCTCTCAGATCACGATGGTTCGGTCTAAATCTCTGGTGTCTCTCAGATCTCGATGGTTGAGTCTAAATCTCTGGTGTCTCTCAGATCCGATGGTTCGGTCTAAATCTCTGGTGTCTCTCAGATCTCGATGGTTGAGTCTAAATCTCTGGTGTCTCTCAGATCAGGATGGTTCGGTCTAAATCTCTGGTGTCTCTCAGATCTCGATGGTGAGTCTAAATCTCTTGGTGTCTCTCAGATCACGATGGTTCGGTCTAAATCTCTGGTGTCTCTCAGATCTCGATGGTTGAGTCTAAATCTCTGGTGTCTCTCAGATCACGATGGTTCAGTCTAAATCTCTGGTGTCTCTCAGATCACGATGGTTGAGTCTAAATCTCTGTCTCTCAGATCACGATGGTTTGGTCTAAATCTCTAGTGTCTCTCAGATCACGATGGTTTGGTCTAAAATCTCTGGTGTCTCTCATATCACGATGGTTTGGTTTAAATCTCTGGTGTCTCTCAGATCACGATGGTTCGGTCTAAATCTCTGGTGTCTCTCAGATCTCGATGGTTCGGTCTAATCTCTGGTGTCTCTCAGATCACGATGGTTCGGTCTAAATCTCTGGTGTCTCTCAGATCTCGATGGTTCGGTCTAAATTCTCTGGTGTCTCTCAGATCACGATGGTTCGGTCTAAATCTCTGGTGTCTCTCAGATCACGATGGTTGAGTCTAAATCTCTGGTACTCTCAGATCACGATGGTTGAGTCTAAATCTCTGGTGTCTCTCAGATCACGATGGTTGAGTCTAAATCTCTGGTGTCTCTCAGATCACGATGGTTGAGTCTAAATCTCTGGTGTCTCTCAGATCACGATGGTTGGAGACCTGAAGCACGGCCGCACCGTTCACTCTCTGGCCAAACTCCTGACGCAGTATCGGATCACGCTGCGATACGTGGCCCCAAGAACCTGCACATGCCCCCAGAGATCTGCAGCTTCGTGGCCTCCAAAGGAATCAAACAGGTGTGTTTAACATCGTGACATGAACCTTCTACTAGAGACTTATGGAGCTGCGTGAGACCTGGGCGCCTCGACCCGTCTTTTTGTTTGAAAGTACATCATGTTTCTCATGCTCGTCTTCATGATCTTTGTGTGTTTCAGGAGGAGTTCCAGAGCATCGAGGAGGCGCTGCCCGACACTGACGTTCTCTACATGACGCGCATCCAGAAAGAACGCTTCGCCTCAGAGGAAGAGTACAGAGCGGTGAGAGCTTCACGCGCGCAAACGTCTCTGCTGCGCGCGCGCAACGTCTCTGCTGCGCGCGCCAAACGTCTCTGCGCAGATGTCTCTGCTGCGCGCGCGCAAACGTCTCTGCTGCATGCGCAGACGTCTCTGCTTTGCTCGGTTAATGGGTTGGACCATAAACCAGGTCAAACATCTGCAATTGAACCTTTCTGACCCGTCTCAGCTTCGTGTGTAACGTGTGTGTAGTGTGTGTGTATAATGTGTGTGTGTGTAACGTGTGTAACTTGTGTAAAGTGTGTAACTTGTGTAAAGTGTGTGTGTTGTGTGTGTATAAGGTCGTGTGTGTAACCCTGGTTCTCTGCAGTGCTTCGGCCAGTTCATCCTCACTCCTCACATCATGGACCGGAGCCAAGAAGAAGATGGTGGTGATGCATCCACTGCCCCGAGTCAACGAGATCAGGTCAGTCTGCCCCGGGCGTGTGCGGCTGCGAAGGAACCATTATTGAAGTCATATTCAGGGCCAAGAAAAGTTACATACTTTACTTTAGCAACTAACTTTATTGATCCCCGTTTGGAAAAATAAATGAAATGGAACTCGGGCTAATAATAAAACAAATAAAACAAACGGCTTTTGATTGGAAAGTAAATAATAATAATAAAGTAAATAATACTTTATTATACTTTTATACTTTTATAATAATATTAAGTAGTAGTAAGTATTAACACAACAAAATGTGTCATTTCCTGAACATCCATCTTCTTCGGTGGGTCGCGGGGGCAGCAGTCTGAGCAAGGACTCCCCGCCACCTGGAGGGGGCAGCACCTTTCTCCGGTTGAAGACCATGGCCTCACACTCGGCTCAAACCGTCCCAGCGCATGTGGCGGGTCCGGGTTTGATGGAGCCCCAAATCGGACCCCCTCTGACCCCGCCTAGAAATTCTGTCCATAAAAACAATGAACAGAAGCGGTGACAAAGAGCAGGCCTGAGGAGTCCCACACGCACTGGGAACAGGTCTGAGTTACAGCTCCCCCTCTGGTCAGACAGGGACCGGACAGCCCTGAGCGAAGGGTACATCCTTTATCTCCCAAGCGAAGCAGAAGTTCTAGAAGCGCTGACATAAGTACATGGATGTGGGCGGGGCTAGGGGGTACGTGAAAACTCTTTCATTTGCAGATCTCTAACAGTTTCCTGTGTTTCAGCGCTGACGTGGACTCTGACCCTCGAGCGGCGTATTTCAGACAGGCAGAGAACGGCATGTACATCCGCATGGCCCTGCTCGCCACCGTCCTGGGCCGCTGAGCCCCGGCCCGGACCCCCGGCGTGCGGCTCCAGTCGGAACGTTCCACTGCAGTTACTTTTAGTCCTTATATGTAAAACGCACATTTCAAAGTACTCGTTCCTTCTCCGTACAAATGTATTCTCTGTCAAACAAATGTTGAACGGTTACCGTGACGATCGGGTCTTTGGCGCTGGAGAACGCTTTCTTTATTTGCATTGACAGAAGACTTTGTATTCGTCTTTGTTTCACGTGGAATCGGCCCAGTGATTAGAAACGTGAACCGGGTCTGACCTCTGACCTCGGACCTCCGCCACGGCAACGCCAGCTCTGTTTTTTAACCATTGAGATTTGCAAATGTCGTGATTTCACTTGGACATTTCTTTCTAATCGACGACCTGCAACAAACGATGTCATTGTGTTTTCAGTGTGTCACTTTGAAATACGACAAACGAGTCAAAGAACGACCCCCCAGGGCCCGACCCCCAGGGCCGACCCCCAGGACCTGACCCGACCCCAGGGCCCGACCCCCAGGGCCGACCCCAGGGCCCGACCCCCCAGGGCCCGACCCCCCAGGGCCCGACCCCCAGGGCCCCGACCCTGACCCGACCCCAGGGTCCAAACCCCCAGGGCCCGACCCCCAAACTTTTTCTAATGCTCTGCCACGTTCTCGTCTCCATGGAGATGAGTTTAATGCCATACGCTGGAACATGTCAGGAGAATCGCGAACATGATGAAGACGAGCTGGCATGTTCCAGAGTGCATCTTTCTCTCCGTTTCATGTCATTCTGTTTTTCTCTGTAGAAAAAGTCTTTTTCAATAAATAAGACCTGGAACTGTCGCTGAGGTCGAGTTTACTTTCAGAAGAAGTCACTCAGGAACAGACCAGAGTCTGTTTGGAGCCGCCACACAATCTGGCCGCAGGCCTTGAATAGCCCCTGAACCTGTGTGTGTGGGCCGCGTGTGGTGGGCCGCGTGTGTTGGGCCGTGCGTGTGTGTGGCCGTCGCGTGTGTGTGGGGCGTGCGTGTGTGTGGGCCGCGTGCGTGTGTGCGTGGGCCGGGCTGTGTGTGTGGGGCCGCGTGCTCGTGTGTGTGGGCTGCGTGCGTGTGTGGCGTGGGCCGTGTGTGCGTGGCCGTGTGTGCGTGGGCCGCGTGCGTGTGTGCGTGGCCGCGTGCGTGTGTGCGGGCCGCGTGCGTGTGTGCGGGCCGCTGTGCGGTGTGCGGGCCGCGTGCGGAGCTGCAGACGAGTCAGATCGGGTGAAGTCGTTCACTAAAACATTGTTAGATTTGACTTGATAAATGTTACATTGTTTTTAGTTTTCCAGTTTTGGTGAAGTTTATGACGAGACTTCCTGTGGATGTTACTAGCACCATAACAAGGGCAACATCCATTTAATTTACAAAATGGTTATGATTGAATCACATTTAAAGGTCTGCTGAGGTCGTGTAGATCACTGCTTTACTTCTTTTATATTTTCTTCATAAACTGCAAATTGACTGTAAAACCATTTCCTGTATTTTCCAAACCTAATGATTTAAAGAGAATTCTAAAGGCTAATTTGTAATAATTTAGCTCTTGAAAAGATGTTCCCATGGAGATGCGGGATTGAACCCGGGGCCTCATACATGCAAAGCATGCGCTCTACCACTGAGCTACATCCCCTCATGGAGCTACCTGTGCTTACAATTGACAGACACCTTTCAGAGACCAGAGCGAGTTTTGAGCTAACTGCTAACAACGCGGAGAATAAAACGCTCTAGAATCCCATGCAACAGAACACTAATTATCATCCAATAGCTGCTTTTAGATACATCGGTTCCGCCCGTGGTTCCGCCCGTGGTTCCGCCCGCTGGTTCCGCCCGTGGTTCCGCCCGTGGTTCCGCCCGTGGTTCCCGGCCCGTGGTTCTGCTGTGGTTTCTGTCCGTGGTTCTGTCCGTCCATTTGCACTGCAGGTTTTTGCCCTATATTTGCTAATAATTTGTTTCTTGGAGGACTTTGTCTCTTTCTCTATTTTTTCTCTCTCTCGCTACTTTTTTCTTTTTTTGTTTCTTTTTTTTTATAACGTAAAACACATACTTTGAAGACATACAACTACAGTAAGTGGTAAATGCGTCTTTCGGCTGTCAACTGCCATTTAAAGTAGAACCTCCCGCCACAAGAACCGCACTGTAAAACATGGTGTACATACTAAGTGTATTTTTGTCTTATCACATGTGATCACATTTAAAGTTTATGTCTTGTCTTATTATGGTTTCATGTTGTTCCGGCCCGGGAATGTTGTTCACTGACTAAGACAATAAAACCTCTCTGATCCTGAATCACGTGGTTCGTTCACGAGCCTAAATGTGTCGCACTGACTTGAGTCAAAAGGTGTTCCCATGGAGATGCCGGGGATTGAACCCGGGGCCTCATACATGCAAAGCATGCGCTCTACCACTGAGCTACATCCCCACGAGTGCTTCATGACGCAGTTGGAGTTATATCTCTTATGTTCCTGGAGCTGTCGCGCTCTACGCGGTCGCAGACGTATATCTGGGATGACGCGGGAATGTTGGACTAAAGAACAGTGTTTTCGTTCTTTAGCCGTTTAAGCGCGTTGTTTGACAGAAATGTTAGCTTAATGCTACAGCGGCGTAGGGGCGTCTCACTGCGCATGCGCGGCACACAACGGTCCAGCAGTGTTCGCTCCGGGGCTAACGGCGCCCTTTCTACGCATTTAACCTGAAAAAAGACAACGAATCACATGCCTCTATGATCCAGTCAACACCACAGCGATATCCACAATATTCAGTTTACACACGGTAAGGAATGCGACTTTTAAATCTGTTTCTGTGCGGCTAGCTTATTGTGAAAGCTGTCACGTATCCCTCCGCCGGACTCCGTTGAGAAATCAGGTAGTTTTAGGGAAACTAGACCCTGTGAACAAGTCTGCGAAGAGCGCCCAGTTCTACTAAACATCTTTCAAATAGTACCATCAGTGATCGTATTTCGTACATTTAAATCCAGCCGAGTTCACCACTGGGTTCTTTAGTATTGTGATCAAGTATTTTACCATGCATTGTTTCATGCTCCTTTGCTAATATTCATAGAAATGTGTAGAATTAGCTGAAATTTGAAGCCATTTTAAAATCAGTTGTTGCATGGGCCCCCCTCTATTTCTGCACCGTTAGCTTCCCAGAGCGTGGCGTGTGAACAAAGATGGGGGGGGAAGCACCATTTTATTATGCATTTCAAATCATGGTTCACAGATTGATGATGCTTTGATTGGCAGCTCGCAAACGTCCTCAGAAGGTATTCGACAGGTCGCAGTGGTTATTGCAGCGCGGCGCAGAAACACACGCTTTGTCGTCAAAAGTGCCGTGTTTTCATTGACCGGGTGTAAAACAGAGTAATTTGTCCATGTGTTGGGATTATCAGAGGATTAACGCAAGGACGCACGCAGAGACGCACGCAGCTTTCTCGCACACGTTCTTTCTAATAACGCCTCCAAAAAAACCACCGGCCACGCGCTCCGGACACGTGATTCTGGCCCGTTTGAGTCCGGATTGTGTGGAAATGTGGCCTGGAATCGGGCTAAAGACAGTGTGGGAGCAGGGATAAGTTATTTAAAGCTTCGGTGAACTTCAGACCTGCAAAAGCCAAAAAAACCCGAATATTTACCCTGCTACTTTCTAGTGTTGGGGATTTGTGCCCGATATATTGGACAAATGTGCATTATTTTATTCTATTTCAAGCACGTTCAGTCTATAATTCAGCGGCAAAAGAAAGAATTGTCCGCAAACAGGCCAGTTTTGTTTCCGCTTCTCGTTTTGTGCAACATTTCGGGCCTTTTTCCCACACTCAGAATCAGAAAGGGTTTATTTCCATTGTCAATGAACAGAAATTCACAAACACAGGAACTTGTCTCAGCGTTAAGGTGCAACATAAAACACTGAGCAAATGATAAAAACAACATATATTCAATCCAAAGGGCATGCATAAGAAACTATTTAAAATGACTATAGTATAAAATGTCGGTGTAATCCCTCATTCGTCCAGGAGGGTTCCATTGTAGAAAAAGATTTCATCTGGACTCGAAACGTTTCGACTCTCGTCCAAGAGTCATTCTCAATCAGAGAAACAAGTCTGACAACTCCTGTTTATATGCTACTCTGTGAAAGCCCTGCCCACAGGGCGGGACCTCCTGATAATGGCCCATTGAAACTTAACTGGGATGTGCCTATTGTTCTATTGTTCCCTGCCTCACCTTGAGTGCCTGTTTAGCATCCGAATGCCCAGGGCGTCTCCATGGTTTCAGCAGACCATTATAAACAACTGGAAGGTTGAATCTTAAACCTCCATTACGATTTAAGGAAGGATTCTCTTTTTAACAAAGATGGCCTCCTTAACTCCTCCGTACTCCTCCTTAACTCCTCCTTAACTCTCTCTTAACTCCTCCTTAAACTCCCCTTTCAAACCATCTCTTCTCCTGCTCAGAACCTTCTCCTCACTGTCTTCAATAGAGTGGTTTGTGGCTTTAAGATGAAGATGCACAGCGCTCTGGGGTCCTGAACTCAAGTGTCTTCTGTGGCTGATAAAGCCTCTTGTGCAGTGGCTGTTTAGTCTCACTATGTGGCGCTCTTTACAACTGTCTTCACTGCATTGGATAGAATACACTACATTGCTCTGTTTTTGTGTCGGCATCTTGTCCTTAGGGTGAACCAGTTTGTGTCTTAAAAAAACTAGGCCAAGACCAAATAATAATAATAATAATAATAAATACAGCTGCAAGCGGCGATGATCGGCCCTCGCCGCCGACCCACAACACGAGAGATGTTTTTGAAATTCTTGACAAACCGTGCGTGTCTGCCACACGTAGCAGAACATCACAATGGATCGGGTTCGACGTTCCACTCCTGAAGACGAGTCTCGCCACATGTTGGGTTCATCGAGCTAACGCCATTGGAGGAGTTTAGATAAGTATAAAGTACAAAGGGTGAAAAATCCGGGGGTTGGTCCTGAGAAGACAGAAAATAAAAATGAAAGCGGCAGTGGTGTCCGGCTTCACACTCCGCTCTGTTTTTATTCAGATGGCGCTGTGGCGCCCTCTGCTGTGTTTGATTGGGGCTTCGGGGTGAACTCCTGAAGAGGATAGTCCCCAAATGTAATGTTGTTGTTGTAATGTTTGTGGTTGTGGTTGTTGTGGTGTCACTTTTAATGGCGTCGGCAGCCAACTGGAAGGGTGCATTTACTGCCCCCTACTGGAGTTGTACATCTTCAACATATGTGTTTTACGCTGTACTGTAAAAAAGAAAAGAGAGGAAGAAGATAATAAATAGCCCCGTGTTCTTGCATAAGAACCGTAACCGTGATGTCAAGATTCAGTGTCATAAAAGCCAAGATTCTAGAACGTCACTTTGCACGACTTCCTCTCATTCTCAAGTTCACCTGTCTCAAAACGTCTGCTGCTCACAAAAGCAGAAAAGACCCCTGAAGCAGAGTCCGTCTCACAAATCAAGGGTCTTCACTGACCGCTCAGGGTGAGAAACTCTTTTCTTTGGACTCTGATTAGGTTTATTTCTGGTCATATACTTTTGAAATGAGCCGGTGTTTTGACCAGCGATCAGGATGTCCTTGGTTTGATTGAAAACCACCCAAAAAGAATAAATACATTTCAAAAGATTAATACTAATATTTTTTAGCAAAAACCATATAGCCGTTGCCACAACAACCACATATGCATCATGAAAGCTCTGAGCCTTCCCCACGTCACCGTGTGTAAAATGTTCAGTACATTCATTCACCGTCCCGTCAGGCCCACCCACTCCCCACAGACCTCCATTCATGTACCAGTTAGAAGTATGGGTTAGGCTTAGTGTACCAGTTAGAAGTATGGGTTAGTGTACCAGTTAGAAGTATGGGTTAGGCTTAGTGTACCAGTTAGAAGTATGGGTTAGTGTACCAGTTAGAAGTATGGGTTAGGCTTAGTGTACCAGTTAGAAGTATGGGTTGGGGTAGTGTACCAGTTAGAAATATGGGTTAGTGTACCAGTTAGAAGTATGGGTTAGGCTTAGTGTACCAGTTAGAAGTATGGGTTAGGCTTAGTGTACCAGTTAGAAGTATGGGTTAGGGTTAGTGTACCAGTTAGAAGTATGGGTTCGGGTCCAGTTCAAGTATGGGTTCGGGTTAGTGTACTGAATTTCATAGCTCTATGACAAATTTGACGTGGGTTCGTCTCCCATAGACACAATGTATTTTGACTTTTGTAGGTGGCGCTGTTGTGACATTTAACGCACAAAAAATTGGCAAATTAGAGTCCAAAGCAAACACCTATTATACATCATTTGGAAGGTTTCGAAGATCCCAATTTTCAATACAAGAGCTTACGCGCTCGTCATTCACCGTCCCGTCAGGCCCACCCACTCCCCATAGACTTCCATCCATTTCAGCAGTTAGAAGTACGGCTTTCGGTTTACTGGATATTGCCAGGGGCGACTGGGTGATTGCCACAGCAGTCGCCACAGGCGACGGGGTTCCAAACAGGACCAATAGGCCCTGCTGGGCTCGGGTGAGTGGGAGGGTCCCTGGTCTTTTTAGTGGGCTCCGCCCACTGTACAGTAATGTTACATGTTTAAATGCATGCGACGTGCATGAGTCGGGGAACGCATTCATGAGCACTCGGGCCTATCAATAATAATAATAATAATAATAAAATTAATTAAGAAGACGTTGATTATAAAATGGTCATTTGTCAAGTTTAGAATTAGTTTTAGGTACATATTCCTCACTGATATAAATCTATAGATCTGCAACGATTAAAAATGTGTCATTCGACTTTTAGATCAATCGAGTTTTGATGTGGAACATTTTCTTTATTTGGTTCAATCTTTTTAAAAAATGCTACAGAAATAATAGTTTGTTTAGTCAAGTAAAATAATCAGGTGCAGCCCTAATTTAGTCTCCATCTAGATCTGGTTTGGACCTGGTTTGGACCTGGTTTAGACCTGGTTTAGTCCTGGTTTTAGACCTGGTTTAGACCTGGTTTTAGACCTGGTTTAGACCTGGTTTAGTCCTGGGTTAGACCTGGTTTAGACCTGGTTTAGTCCTGGGTTAGACCTGGTTTAGACCTGGGTCAGACCTGGTTTAGACCTGGTCTAGTTCCAGAGCCACACAAAGACCTGGTCGTTTTAAACGAGGCGTTTGTCAGATCGTGGTCATGTGACTCGCGGCGGAGCCGAGGCTTTTTATAAACTTCTTTATTGTTAAAAATAAAATTCAAATCAGTGACAAGAAAGTGGACCGAGAGGAAGAGGCACAAACACGTCACATTCAGAATGACACTCTTTGAGTTAACCCTAACGGAGAAACTTCAACTCTCACAGTGTTTACAAATGGATTAAGTTGATTTCCCCTCACTTTTGTCATATTTGTAAGTACTCTGTTTGTCCCGTCTTTTCAAGCGACTTTATTATTATTATTATTATTATTATTATTATTATTATTATTATTATTATACGTTCAGGTGCAAAGCTACGTTTGATCTGCTGAAGTAAGTCTGCAGTTTTTCCTTCAGGGTTCGTGAGTCTGCAGTTTGTCCTTCAGGGTTCGTGAGTCTGCAGTTTGTCCTTCAGGGTTCGTGAGTCTGCAGTTTGTCCTTCAGGGTTCGGAAGTCTGCAGTTTGTCCTTCAGGGTTCGTATGTCTGCAGTTTGTCCTTCAGGGTTCGTGAGTCTGCAGTTTGTTCTTCAGCGTTCGTAAGTCTGCAGTTTGTCCTTCAGGGTTCGTGAGTCTGCAGTTTGTTCTTCAGGGTTCGTGAGTCTGCAGTTTGTCCTTCAGGGTTCGGAAGTCTGCAGTTTGTCCTTCAGGGTTCGTATGTCTGCAGTTTGTTCTTCAGCGTTCGTAAGTCTGCAGTTTGTCCTTCAGCGTTCGTAAGTCTGCAGTTTGTCCTTCAGCGTTCGTAAGTCTGCAGTTTGTTCTTCAGGGTTCGTAAGTCTGCAGTTTGTTCTTCAGGGTTCGTAAGTCTGCAGTTTGTCCTTCAGGGTTCGTATGTGCAGTTTGTTCTTCAGGGTTCGTAAGTCTGCAGTTTGTCCTTCAGGGTTCGTATGTCTGCAGTTTGTTCTTCAGGGTTCGTATGTCTGCAGTTTGTTCTTCAGCGTTCTTCAGCGATTCAGTGATGCCAAATAAAGAGCACTTCACATTTAGGATCCCTTTTTTGGAATGTTGCTTGAATCTTTTCATCTTCAGGATTCTCATGTTTTAGTCTTTAAAACAGGAATAATCCGGATTATAGATCTTGACGTCCCTGATCAATACTTTTGCAATCAATACATGGTGTATCACCTGTACCTGGGTACACACACAGAGAGTACGCACACACATGCACAGACACGCACACGCACAGTACACACACACACACGCAGTACACACGCAGTACACACACACACACACCTCACACTCATAGTACACACACACACACCTCACACACACAGTACACACATAGTACACACACACACCTCACACACACAGTACACTCACACGCAGTACACACACACACGCACAGTACACACGCACACAGTAGACACACACACACACACACGCAGTACACACGCAGTACACACACACCTTACACACGCAGTACACACACAATACACACGCAGTACACACACAATACACACAGTACACACACACACACACCTCACACTCACAGTACACACACAATACACACACAATACACACAGTGCACACACACACCTCACACACACGCACACTCGCGGCTCATGTCGAGGTCCTTCTGACTCACTCTGTTGTAATCTGGAGACTCGGCACAAATGTAATCCACTTTGAACTAACCGCAGCGCTAACTATGCTAACGATGCTAACTGGCCTCATTGCTAATGCTAATCCAACCCGAACCCTGTTTAAGAGCGGCACTCAAACATACAGTTTGGACTGAGCACGAGACGCCCGGCAAAACGACAACACAGAATATTGATTCTGATTTGATTCTGTCTGAATAAAACCAAAACAAAATGACTTTCAGTATTTCCTGAACATAAACTAATTTCTTCCTGTAAAATGTGAACTCTGCTCAGAGAAGGCTTTTTCCACAGATCTGACCTGTAATTTAACTGCAGTGTCATGTCCTCTCACTTCTGAAAGAGGGCATGACACACTGCATGAGTGGGTATGTTTATTAGAGTTTATTAGAGTTATGTGGGGCACCATCCTGTATCAGGCATTAAACTATTCTATAAAGTAAATGAATGAATTTATTAAAAATGAATGGCTCGTTAATCTGCAGGTTTGTGAGAACGTAACCCCGACATTGACCCCTGTTCTAATGAATGAACACTTTACTAAATGGGGTTTATGAAGATTTTTTGACCAAATGATTTAACATAAAATATGAATATGGAATATCCAAAGTTGATAACAGATGGAGACGCTCGATATGATTGTTCTAGATCGATCTAGTACGTTTGAGTTAATGTTGTTCTGAGATGATCTTATCAGCCAAACTCAAATCTGTGCGTTACATGACCAGAAGCAGGAGCTGTGATGCAGCAGAAGGTGGAAGGTCTCCTTGTTGAGGAGCTGACTCCTCCAAGGTTCACTCGGGGTCACGCTGAGGACACGTGCCGCTCGGTCTGAAGCTCTGGCTTTGACAGCATCAGGCTGCAGAAGAGCTGGATCAGGTCCTCTTGATCTGCGTTTTCCTCGGTTCCTCGACTCCTCTGTGCTCCTCTGTGGTCTGAGGCTCTGAGGTGCTCCTCTGGCGCTCTGAGGTGCTCCTCTGGCGCTCTGAGGTGCTCCTCTGTGGTCTGAGGCTCTGAGGCGCTCTGAGGCTTGCTTTAAAAGCAAAAATCCCATCCAAAGACGGGCACAGAATTACTTATGGGAGAGATTAAAGTTAGCTTCCTCGGGCGTGTCTCCCTGGAATGTCTCTGTTCCTATGTTAGCTTAGCATGGCTTGGCCGGAGGAGGAACTCCCTTTTGGTCTTCTCCCTCTCTCTGACTGCCCCCTGGGGGGTTGGTTTGGGGCCAAGAGTTCATTTGAATCCAAAGCAGTCATTTGACTTTAAAAGCATGAAGCCCCTCCTTGTGCCAGAGACATCATAAAGCCCCCAGCGGGGGTGGTACCGTGGTTTTCACTACAAACATTATTTTACGTTAACATAACTCTATAACATAAATCAAAGTGTGCCTTGGAGCGGAGATGTTCTAAATGTTTGTGTTGATGTCTGTGCAGAGGTGAGCCATGGCCGACCCGAGCTCACGTCCCCAGAGGAAGATGTCCACGGCGGGGGAAAGTGTGTACCGAGTGTTAGGGCTGGAGAAGGGCGCCACTCCGGAGGACATCAAGAAGGCCTACAGGTCCAGACTGTGCTCTGTGCACTTGTGACAACTGTTCTGTGCCGTTATTCACTGAGCTACATCTGTTCTGTGCCGTTATTCACTGAGCTACATCTGTTCTGTGCCGTTATTCACTGAGCTACATCTGTTCTGTGCCGTTATTCACTGTACATTTCACTGAGCTACATCTGTTCTGTGCCGTTATTCACTGAGCTACATCTGTTCTGTGCCGTTATTCACTGAGCTACATCTGTTCTGTGCCGTTATTCACTGAGCTACATCTGTTCTGTGCAGTTATTCACTGAGCTACAGCTGTTCTGTGCAGTTATTCACTGAGCTACAACTGTTCTGTGCAGTTATTCACTGAGCTACAGCTGTTATAACTGTTCAGTTATTAACTGATCTTTGTTATCCAACATATGACGTACAAGAGACATGGAAACGAGGTCTGAACCCGAACCAGGACAAAACAGGGACTTAATCAGGACTAAACGAGAACTAAACCAGGAGTCAAACCAGGAGTCAAACCTTGAGTCAAACCTTGAGTCAAACCTTGAGTCAAACCTTGAGTCAAACCTTGAGTCAAACCTTTATTTAAACCAGGAGAGTCCTGGTCAAGAGGCAGCAAAGTGTACACAGGTACACAAACACACACACAAACACACACACACACACACACCATGTGGACTTGGTTTGGCCCTGATCTAGTCCAGGGTTAGTTTTGATTAAGTCCCCATTTTGATGTGGTGAATGTGCAAGTAAAAAGTCTGGTCCTGGTCATTATGTAATCTAATTGTATCTTCTCTCTCTTCAGAAAACTAGCTCTAAAGTACCACCCGGACAAAAACCCGGACAACCCTGAGGCGGCGGAGAAGTTTAAGGAGATCAACAACGCCAACTCCATCCTGAACGATGAGAACAAGCGCCGAGTGTACGACGAGTACGGCTCCATGGGGCTCTACGTGTCCGAGCAGTTCGGAGAGGAGAGCGTCAAGTACTACTTCCTCATGTCCAAGTGGTGGTTCAAGGTGAGGGTTAGACCTGGACCTGAACCAGGACTGGACCTGAACCAGGACTGGAACAGGACTAAACCAGGGACTAAACAAAGACTAAACCAGGACTATTATTACAAAGTGCTGCTTTTACAATATATTCTTTGTGGGAAAACACAAATGTGTGTTATTACATGTGTTATTACTGACCCTGGTGGTGTGCTGCTCTCTGTTCATATACGTGTTATTACATGTGTTATTTCAGACCCTGGTGGTGTGCTGCTTTCTGTTCATATACATGTGTTATTACATGTGTTATTACAGACTGTGGTGTGCTGCTCTCTGTTCATATACGATGTGTTATTACAGACCCTGGTGGTGGTGCTGCTCTCTAGTTCAGTATACATGTTATTACATGTGTTATTTACAGACCCTGGTGGTGTGTGCTCTCTTCATTTACGTGTTATTACATGTGTTTATCAGACCCTGGTTGTGGTGCTCCTCTGTCTCATATACATGTGTTCATTAACATGTGTTATACAGACCCCTGTGTGTCCCAAGTACAGTCTTCGCTGCTGCTCTCTGATTCATATACATGTGTTATTACATGTGTATTTCAGACCCTGTGGTGTGCTGCTTTCGTTCATATTACATGTGTTATTACAGTGTAGTTTATTACAGACCCTGGTGGTTGCTGCTCTCTGTTCATTACATGTTATACATTGTTATTACAGACCCTGGTGTGCTGCTCGTTGTTCATATACATGTGTTATTACTTACCCTGGTGGTGTCTGCTTTTTTCATATACAGTGTTATTACATGTTTATTTACAGACCCTGGTGTGTGATGCTTTCTGTTCAATATTACATGTGTTATTACATGTGTTATTACAGACCCTGGTGTGTGTGCTGCTCTCTGTTCATATACATGTGTATTACAGACCCTGGTTGTGTGCTGCTCTGTTTATATACATGTGTTATTACTTACCCTGGTGGTGTGCTGCTTTGTTTCAGTATTACATGTTTATTACATTGTATACAGACCCTGCTGCTTTCTGTTCTCATGATTATACATGTGTTATTACATGTGTTATACTTACCCTCTGGTGTGCTCTTTGGTTGTCTGTTCTATACATGTTATACAGACCCTGGTGGTGTGCTGCTCTGTTCATATACATGTGTTATTACTTACCCTGGTGGTTTGCTGCTTTGTTCATATACATGTATGTATTACATGTTATTACAGACCCTGGTGGTGTGCTGCTCTCTGTTCATATACGTTGTATTACAGATGTTATTTCAGACCTGTTGTGGTGTGCTGCTTTCTGTTCATATACATGTGTTATTACATGTGTTATTACAGACCCTGGTGGTGTGCTGCTCTCTGTTCATATACATGTGTTATTACATGTGTTATTACAGACCCTGGTGGTGTGCTGCACGCTCTTCTCCTGCTGCTGTTGCTGCTGCTGCTGCTGTTTCTGCTGTGGGAAGTGTAAACCTCCAGAGGACGAGGAGAGTTATCAGTACGTGGACCCCGAGGACCTGGAGGCTCAGATCAAGGCCGACCAGGACGGAGGAGGTGAGCCGCCCTAGACCGTACGGGAGGGCATCTGCTCTAATCGCGGTGTAAATCAGTGTGTCTCATTGCAGTACAGGCCCTCTGCTGTTCAAAAGTTGGTATTGTTTTGCTAGTTTGCTCCACAGTGCACCTTTTAAAGGCACATATTCTGTTAAATGTCCTGCTCCTCTCTTCTGACCCTGTTCTCACACTGTTCCTCGTCACAAACTCAGCTGGAGAACATTTAGTTTCATTCACACTAAAGTCCTCTCCCCTCCGAGCCTCAAAAACACTCCGTTCTGAATCTCCTCGATGTGTGATGTCATATTGTACCTGTGACGTGGCTCTGAGAATCTTCTGCTGTTTCTAATTCCACAAATCATCTCCAGACTCGTTCTGTCTCATCACCATCAGGACGACTGCGTGGCTTCACTAACAAGGCAGAAGAAAGACAATATTCTCTCAAATATGTAATTCCCTCTGCTGCCAGTAGATGGAGTTGAGTTCAAAAACATGGGATGCCAAACTAGAGGTTCTCAAGAGCATGTTTAAAGGCTGAGAACAATAGAAACAACGCAGCACTCGCTCAGCACTCGCTCTGAGGCAGATTCAAGTGGATGTTAAATTCATCTTCTCAACGTGCTTCGGCTCAACATTATTCTTTCAGTTTGAGATCGTTCAGCCGTTTGGACTCAACACGGAGCACTGTCTTTATTTAGGACTCAATAAATGTGTGAAAACGTCTCGTGTACAGTAGTTTGTGAAATATTATTCCAAATATTTATATTTATAACATTCGAGTTGGAGACAATAGAAAGAAACAGCTCAAAACTGGACAAATATTCTGCCTGATTTGTGTTCTCGACCTTTAAACTTGCTCTCGAACCTTTTAGTTTCTCATGTTTTTGAAATATTTATAACAAACAAAATTACATTTAGATTTCTGCCCATTTCCAACACTGCAAAATGTGTAATCCTCCAGTGCAGCCAGTAGATGGCGCCACCACTCAACAGTTTATGAGAAATATTTCATCACACGCGCGGCTCATTCACTTCCTGGATCGTGATTAGACGGCAGAAAGTCTGGAGTTAAAAACAGCAGAAGAGTCGCAGTCACAGGTAGAATATGACATCACACATCGAGGAGATTCAGAACGGAGTGTTTTTGAGGCTCGGAGGGGAGAGGACTTTGACATTTAACATAATGTGTTTCAAAATGACACTTCAAAGACTGTTTATACGATCGATAAGTGATTTTTTTGTACGTTCAATCATTCTAAATAGCTTGTTCTTTCTCACACCTGTTCTTGGGCGGTCCGAGGGGCTCAGGTGGACCTCTCCGTGAACGTCAGGAGCAGATTTAGTTTCACGCCTTGTTAGTTTGTCTGTGTCTGAGCCGCCGTGACAGTGTTGTTCCCGTCTGACTCAGGTGCCACGATAATCATAATCCAGCCCGCGTCTAAAGGCGACAGCGCCCAGAGCCCCGTGTCAGAGCAGCCCTCCCCTCTCCCCACCCCCACGGCCCAGACCACGCCCCCCGCAGCCGAAACCACGCACCCCTGCGCCGCCGCCGCCACTCCGGGACCCGCCGTCACCACAGAGAACCGGACGGAGCCCGAACCGTGAGCCGTAAGCACCACCGAGACTCCAGGGGGCGCTGTTCTGCCCGCCGGGTTCCTACGCAGACGCCAAATGACAGAAGAAATGTTTTTATTTATTACAGGCTTTACCTCTGATTATACTTTTATAAATGATTACTATTTAGATCTGAAATGGGTTTATTATTGAAACTGCTCGACGACGTTCTGGAATTTTGAACATTCGGACTTTATTTTTATCAGTAAAGTTCAGCGCACTATTTTACTGTCCAAAAGATGACGCGTGAAAACCCGAGCTAAGACAAAACACAGATGTTCGGGAGGAATAATGAGTTTAAAGTCACAAGACAAAACAGAAGTGCCAGACAAGTATTCTGGCAGTACACGTCGGCGGCCACTTGAGGGCGCCTGCTTTATGCGGTTAACGTGTTTAAACCTCTTGTTCCAACACGTTTGGACCTGAATAAAACCAAACAAACTCGACTGCACGACAGATAAACACAGCGGCTGCTCAGAACACGGCTGAAACACGGGGGAACCTTAGAAGACAGGAATTTGGCGTAAATGTGTTGGAACCTTCACCGTCTCCTCGTCGTTTGTTCACGTTCACCTCCATTTCAGCTCCTCCTCTGCTCCTCCTCCGCTCCTCTGCTCCTCCGCTCCTCTACTCCGCCGCTCCTCCGCTCCTCCTCTGCTCCTCCTCTGCTCCTCTGCTCCTCCGTTCCTCTGCTCCTCTCCTCCTCTCCTCTGCTCCTCCGCTCCGCCGCTCCTCTACTCCGCCGCTCCTCTGCTCCTCCTGCTTCTGCTCAGCGTTTGTCTTCAAAAACATCCGTCGACACGTCTTCTCAAACGCATGTCGCCTTTTCACTCTTCGCTCTAACGCTGTGTTCCAGACTCGGACAAAATATATTAACAAATAGTGAGAAATGCAGTATAATAGTAGTATAATAGAAGTATAATAACAGTATAATAGAAGCATAATAGCGGTATAATAACAGTATAATAGAAGTATAATAACAGTATAATAGCAGTATAATAACAGTATAATAGAAGTATAATAGCAGTACAATAACAGTATAATAACAGTCTAATAGAAATATAATGGCAGTATAATGGCAGTATAATGGCAGTATAATAACAGCATATTAACAGTATAATAGCAGTATAATGGCAGTATAATAGCAGTATAATCGAAGTATAATAGCAGTATAATAGCAGTATAATAGCAGTATAATCGAAGTATAATTGAAGTATAATAGCAGTATAATAGCAGTATAATAGCAGTATAATAGCAGTACAATAGCAGTACAATAGCAGTACAATAGCAGTACAATAGCAGTACAATAGCAGTACAATAGCAGTATAATAGCAGTATAATAGCAGTATAATAGCAGTATAATAACAGTACAATAGCAGTACAATAGCAGTACAATAGCAGTATAATAGCAGTATAATAGCAGTATAATAGCAGTATAAAACAGTATCATAGAAGTATGTGTGGGTTCGGGTTTTTAGACCGCATTACGTCTCCAGTCGTATGAAATGAAATGTAATCATCAGACAAATGTGAAATGTCTTCAAAAAAGTTTGGAAAAATCAAGCCTTTTTACATTTTGATCCAATTTTTTACTCCAAATGATAAACTTGATACTCAAAATGTTGCATATCTTCAAAACAACATTCACAATATTCTCTAAAATGTGTTATTTCTCACCCCTAATCAGAACTGAAGCACAGATTAAACGTTTGGTTTTGTTCCCGTTAAGCATGAGAACGTGGCCTGGAACGCAGCGTAACGCCGTCTTCATTCTGCCGTTTTGTTTGCGCATCTGTCACTTTTCACTCTGTCACACGCGAGGCCTAATGTAGATCATCCAGGGTTCAATAATTCAGTGAAAATGTTCTTCTGTTTCAGGAAAGTGACTGCGTAAACGAGCCTCGATCTTCTGATAAAGGTGAGGACACAAAACGTCCTTCAGCTTCCAACAGTTTTTCCATCTGAAACATGTAATATTTAGTTTTAAATTGTTTATCTCATTGATTTACAAAAGGAAATCCCAAAATGGTCAGAGAATCGTCCACAAATGTTGGTGTAATCCCTCATTTGGCCAGGAGGGTTCCATTGTAGCCAAGGTTCAGCTGTATCATCTGAACAGTTTGAGAAGAAAAAGGCATTTTGAACACTGGGCGGAGCCTCCTGATAATGGCCTGTCCTGTTTATCTATTTGTTTGTGCCGTTTTAAGTTTCTCCTGAAGCTAATCTTCTTTGTTCCCCTGACAGCCCTGTAATGGGCAATTAGACATCCTATTGTTAGCTCTGTAATCCTGACACCAGGCAGAGCGCCGTGCATCTTCATCTTAAAGACAGTGAGGTGAAGATCCTAAGCAGGAGAAGAGATGGGCCATCACAGGGCTGATGGGGTAACAAAGAAGATTTACAATTTATATCTTTAAATACATGTATAAACTGTATAAATTAGAATTCCAACCTAATTTGAGCAATATTCTCACCGTTGAACTCGAGTACGACTTTTCTGTTGTAAATTAGGTTTTAAACTGACTAATGAATAATTAACTATTAATAAAATAATTGTTTTCACATTTACAAGAAATCTGCTGTAAGGATCGTTCAGATTTATCTGTAAATATAAAGGTGTGCGACGCCTCCGTGTGGACGTGCTTTAGTACTGCATGCAGCGGTTGCACAGTAATGCTTTTGTGCGTTGGTTTTCAGCCTTTGGAGTCCCAGATCCTCCTTCAGCAGACTGCTCCAGCCAGACCCACGCTGAGCCACATTTGACCCCAGAAACAGCTCCTTACGCCAGCCACCGGAAGCAGGAAGCGCCTGGTCCACCGCTCCATGTTCTAGCGCCATCTTCCCCCTGAAAACAGCCCCCCGCGGCGGCCAAAGGAAAGCCCCGCCCCCGCTCTGTCCACGGAGCAGTTCAGTTTCTAATCCAACATTTCACTTCACTCACTCATCGTCCGTTTTGTTGCTTTCCACAACGAGGAAAGAAAGAACAGAAATGTACTTCCATTTTACATGTTTTTAAATGTAATTCTAACTCGATAGTTTTCTCGTGACGTCGACATTAAAGCCAGATTATACAACACAAACGCGTGCATCGATGGCCTGGTATTTGGGGCACTTTTGAACGCAGATGTGACTGAAAATGAAGTCACATTTCGGAGCCAAATTGGTCCTGAAGACTGCGACCTTCTGCACCATAAACGGACGAATATCCACGAGTGTGTTTGTCTTTGTCGCTCACACTTTAGTGACGGGACAAATGTGAACGTGGAGAACCAAATATGGAACGGTAATCCTATTCGTTTGTTCCTTTCGTCGGGTTTGATGTTTCAGAAGGTGCATCATGTGACTTTTGTGGTGAAACGTCAGCCTCTTGCTCGTCTCGGTGTTTCACAGTTTGGCTTTGAACTCTTTTATCTGCTGTTTGTTCAGTCACATTATTGTTCTGAAACACGTTTAATGCCACGCTGTGGAACATTGCCGGCGACGCAATAACCTCTCACTCTCCACCAGACAAGTCAGCGCACCTTTGATAACCAGAATCAGAACCACAAAAGGTTTATCGCCGTCGTCGATGAACAGAATTCACAAACGGGAACTTGTTTCAATCAAAAGGACATTAAAGGAAACAAATTACAAATAGTAAATACTATTGTACATTTACATTTACTATAGTATGAAATAAAAATAGGCTTACTATAAACACAAACATTTACAGTTAAATTTTTAATTTACAGAACATGGACAAGACAAGAAATGCATGCTTTCCACTTCAGTTCCATTCACCGCAACTCTACAGGACTTTCCAGAACTCTACAGAACTTTATTGAACTTTACAGAACTCTACAGAACTTTACTGAACTTTACAGAACTCTACAGAACTTTATTGAACTTTACAGAACTCTACAGAACTTTACGGAACTCTACAGAACTTTCCTGAACTTTACAGAACTCTACAGAACTTTACGGAACTCTACAGAACTTTCCTGAACTTTACAGAACTTTACGGAACTCTACAGGACTCTACAGAACTCTACAGAACTTGACTGAACTTTACAGGATTTTACAGAACTCTACAGAACTTTACAGAACTCTACGGAACTCTACAGAACTCTACAGGACTTTACAGAACTTTACAGAACTCTACAGAACTCTACAGAACTTGACTGAACTCTACAGGACTTTACAGAACTCTACAGGACTTTACAGAACTTTACAAAACTCTACAGGATTTTACAGAACTCTACAGAACTCTACAGAACTTGACTGAACTTGACTGAACTTGACTGAACTCTACAGAACTTTCTGAAGTCTACTGACCTTTTACTAAACTTTACTGACCTTCACCAAAACCCCACAGAACCCCACAGAACCCCACAGAACCCCACAAACTTTCCAGACCTACAGTTGAACTCTGTGCCGTAGACGTGCCAGTTACAAATATCCAAGCGAATGACTGCGACCGTCGTCACTGCTCGACCTCAAACGCGCCCTTTGGACCGATCGGTCGAGCTCTCAAAACCACGACGCATTTCCATGGTCTGACCACGCATCCGACACACTTGCACATACTTCCACGGAACACGAGCAGCGAATTTACCTGTAAAACGGACCATTAAACTCAGTTGGCGCCCAAAACTCAAGATCCTTTGTAAATCCCAAATAAATCCTTCAAAACCCCGATAATAAGTCGATGGGTGCGTTTGGTTCGACTGATTCATCAGCACTTTATATTTAGACTTCTTTAAAAACTCATTAAATACACAGGTCCAGCGCCCTTACTGGCTACATGGTGTGTTGCATGCACAGAAAGGAGACCCCCTTTTTTTTTTTTTTTTACTATTTTCCATCGTTTTAAGTTGAAATGCTGTGGATATAAAGTGTGTGAAGGAATGAAACCGGAGCTTAGAAAGTTCTGCAATAGTTTTCTCACCAGCATTTAAGGTTGTTTTTGTCATTAAACGTAAATGTCCTTTTTGAAAATGTAAAAAATGTTGAAAATGGTCAAAGAGGCTGGAAAAGGATCTGTTACTTAGGTTTGTTTGTTTGTTTGGGTTGTAAATATCAAACGGCCGAACGTCGCCGGGTTCTAACAAGCGTTCTAACATTGTACATACATGTTTTGTATTTTTTTTTAATGTCTCGTGGTTCTGCGTCCGGTCTGAATTCGCGCGTGAAGCAGCGCCGCGATCGACGGCGTTCACCTCGGTCTCTCCAAATGTTCCTCCGGTTCATGAGTTAGGTCCTCCGCTCGGGGGTCCGCACAGTTCGGGGACTGTCGGTTCTTGACCGTCGGATCAGGAACCGTTTGGCGACGCGGAAGTACGACGCTGCGTTTTTGTGTGGCGAGATCTTCACGCAGACGAGCTCAGTCTCTCCAAAAACCATTCTGAAGTAGAACTGTTGTTTTAGACCAGTCGGTTATTATTCTTCATCGTCTCCTCTGCCCTTCTCTTCTTCATCATCTCATGACCTCCTCCTCTTGGTCCTCTCCTGACCTCCTCTTCGTCTTCTCCTGACCTCCTCTTGGTCCTCTCCTGACCTCCTCCTCTTGTCCTCTCCTGACCTCCTCTTCGTCTTCTCTGACCTCCTCTTCGTTCTCTCTGACCTCCTCTTGGTCCTCTCCTGACCTCCTCCTCTTGTCCTCTCCTGACCTCCTCTGGTCTTTCCTGACCTCCTCTTGGTCCTCTCCTGACCTCCTCTTGGTCCTCTCCTGACCTCCTCCTCTTGTCCTCTCCTGACCTCCTCCTCTTGGTCCTCTCCTGACCTCCTCCTCTTGGTCTCTCCTGACCTCCTCCTCTTGGTCTTCTCCTGACTCCTCTTGTCTCTTCCTGACCTCCTCTTGTCCTCCTGACCTCCTCTTGGTCTTCTCCTGACCTCCTCTTGGTCTCTCCTGACTCCTCTTGGTCTCTCCTGACCTCCTCTCCTGGTCTTCCTGACCTCCTCTTGGTTCCTCTCCTGACCTCCTCTTGTCTTCTCCTGACCTCCTCTGTCTTCTCCTGACCTCCTCTTGGTCTTCTCCTGACTCCTCTTGTTCCTCTCCTGACCTCCTCTTGTCCTTTCTGACCTCCTCTTTGGCTCCTCTCCTGACCTCCTCTTGGTCCTCTCCTGACCTCCTCTTGGTCTTCTCCTGACCTCCTCTTGGTCCTCTCCTGACCTCCTCTTGGTCTTCTCCTGACCTCCTCTTGGTCCTCTCCTGACCTTCTCGTCACATTTGGTTGTCGGTCGTCTGGTGCTGCTCTGTTTTCTGTAGAATCCACATGAAAACTGCGTTCATTCATTGTTTGTAGATCTTTGTTATGTTTTGGTTCATTTTGGGAGTGTCGCCCTCGTGTGGTGGTTTCCGGGATCAACTGTAAGTGACTTAGACGTTCAAACAAATAAAAGGGGATTTTCTAACTTTCCTGCCTGGTTTCTTACGACCGCCACCACTATTATTACTACTGTTATATTACTATTACTGCTATTATTATTGCAACTATTTCTACTGTTATTACTACTATTATAATACTACTACTGTTATTACTACTATTATTAATGCTATTATTATTACTAATACTACTACTTTTATTACTATTACTATTATTTTTACTCTTAATATTTATATAACTTTTACTATTACTATTAATGTTACTACTACTATTATTACTAGTACACTATTATTATTTCCGTTATTATCATTGCTATTACTACACTATTACTGCTGCTACTACGTTAGCTTTCTTGCTAACTTGTGCCGTTAATCCCGTTGGAAGGCAGATTGTTATTTGAGGCAGAGGTCAAAGGTCACAGACAAAGGATAAAGTGAGATTAGGATGAACATTGTGTCGTCACTGCGCGGACGTTTGCTCTGGACCAGTTTTACTTTGAGACGTGATTATTGATTACATGACATTAAAGTGCACGTGACAGGTTTGTTTATATGAATGAACTCAGATCGTCATCTCTTTATGAACATGAGATTACTGTAGATGTAGTTAAAATCACATGTTGTCTGTGCCTCTTCAGCGATGGGGATGTAGCTCAGTGGTAGAGCGCATGCTTTGCATGTATGAGGCCCCGGGTTCAATCCCCGGCATCTCCATTCGGAAACCTTTTGTCTGTCTTTTATTACCATAGAGACGTGAACGGTTTGTGACATTTTGTGCATTCATATTGTAAGTTCTAGTACAGAAACTTACTGTGGCACAGAAAACACAAGAGAAATCCACCCTTTTGTTCTGATTTATTGTCCTTTTTATCTCAGAAAGTCGGGATTTTGACGAAAATCATAAAACGAGTTTTAATTTAACATTAGCAGTTATTTGTGTAGAGAAAAGTTACATCTCATTCAAACAGTGTCTGCTCTTTTCTACGAACAACAGAAAAGCTCAAAATGTAGAAAGTTTAGAAACGAACAAATGATCTCCACAGCGGTGACGTCCGGTTCTGAAGTCTGTTTCTGACCCGAGACCACCTGGATCCAGCTTTAGGTCACAGTTCCACCCCGGGTCCTCCTCCGCCCCTCCGCCGCTGTAACTAAGGAAACCTCGGCTGTTTACTCCTCCCGCCGCTAGCTCACAGCCGCGTCAAAATGCTCCTAAACTAGCTCTTTAACTGGCTGGCGGAGGTGTTTTCGCCCCGGTGGAAGCGCGTGTCCCCCCGGAGTCCTTTTCTTCCAGTCGCGAGCTTCACGGAGACTTCCGAAAATGCAACTAAAGCATCTGAAAACCCTGTTTGGCGCCGCAGGTGAGCGAGCCCGACACGTTAGCCACCGTTAGCCACCGTTAGCCACCGTTAGCCACCGTTAGCCACCGTTAACCCACCGTTAACCACCCCGTTAACCACCGTTAACCACCGTTAACCACCGTTAACCACCGTTAACCACCGTTAACCAACCGTTAGCCGCTAACGACACCGATCTGCGCCGTCGGTCTGCGGCCACGCGCGTGAACGGCTAATATTACTCTGGGGTTCTAATGTCGTTCTAATGTTCTGATGTTCTAATATAGTTCTAATGTCGTCATCGGTTCTAATTTATCGTTCTAATGTCATTCTAATGTCATTCTAATGTCGTTCTAATGTTCTAATGTCGTTCTAATGTTGTTCTAATGTTCTAATATAATTCTAATGTCGTTCTAATGTTGTTCTCCTAATATAGTTCTAATATAGTTCTAATATCGTTCTAATGTCGTTCTAATGTCCTAAAATAGTTCTAATGTCGTTCTAAATATCGTTCTAATGTTGTTCTAATGTTCTAATATAGTTCTAATGTCGTTCTAATGTCGTTCTAATGTCGTTCTAATGTCGTTCTAATCCTTTATAATATCGTTCTAATGTTCAAATGTCGTTTTAATGTTGTTCTAATGTTCTGATGTCGTTCTGAATGTCGTTCTTAATGTCCTAATATCGTTCTAATGTCATTCTAATATTAGTTCTAAATATCGTTCTAAATGTCATTCTAATGTCGTTCTAATGTTCTAATATCGTTCTAATGTCATTCTAAATGTCGTTCTAATGTTCTTAATGTCGTTCTAATGTTGTTCTAATGTTCTAATATAATTTCTAATATCGTTCTAATGGTTCGTTCTAATGTCCTAAAATAGTTCTAATGTCGTTCTTATATCGTTCTATATGTTGTTCTAATGTTCTAATATTAGTTCTAATTGTCGTTCTCATGTCGTTCTAATCTTATAATATGCTTCTAATGTTCAAATGTCGTTTTAATGTTGTTCTAATGTAATTCTTAATGTTCTGATGTCGTTCTAATGTCCTAATGTCGTTTCTTAATGTTGTTCTTATGTTCTAATTAGAGTTCTAATGTCGTTCTAATATAGTTCTAATATGTTCTAATGTCGTTCTAATGTTCCAATGTCATTCTAATGTCGTTCTAAATGTCGCTCTAATGTCGTTCTAATCGTTATAATATCGTTCTAATGTTCAAATGTCGTTTCAATGTTGTTCTAATGTAATTCTAATGTTCTAATGTTTGTTCTGATGTCGTTCTAAAAGAAAAGAAAAACTTACTGTTTAACACGGTTTCAGAATCATTCAAGAGGAGAATTTTGTACAAAACCTGATTAAATAAACCGTTTGAAGCAACAATCTGCTCTGTCCAATCAGAGCAGGCAGATGTGTAACGAGCAGCAGGGACGGGGGACGACTGGGACCGACTGTTCTCAATCAGTGATTTTAAATGGAACTAATTACATTTACATGAATAAAATTATACTCAACTAACAAGTACAAGTACACATTCAAATCTGTGCAATGACAGTAACGCGAGTATTTGTAATGAGTTACTTTCCACACCTTGAGTACAGCTCGGAAAACGATCCACATAGTCGATTAGTTGTAATTATTCGATTCACTTGTTTCAGCGCTGGTCCCAAAGAACTCTCAGTTTGTTCTATGGTTTGTTTCTGTTGTAAGTTTGTGGTGTGTGTGTGTGTGTGTGGTCGCAGGAGGGCGCGGCCAAAGTGACCTGCATGGCCTGGTCTCCCAACAACACGCGCTTCGCCGTGTGCACCGTGGAGCGAGTGGTGCTGCTGTACGACGAGCAGGGAGACGCGCCGGGACAAGTTCTCCACAAGCCCATCGACCCCAAGGTAAGCCAGACGTGAGCCCATCGAGGCCCAAGGTAAGCCAGACGTGAGCCCATCGACCCCAAGGTAAGCGAGAGTGAGCCCATCGCCCAAGGATAGCGAGACGTGAGCCCATCGACCCAAGGTAGCCAGACGTGAGCCCATCGACCCCAAGGTAAGCCAGACGTGAGCCATCCGAGCCCAGGTAAGCCAGACGTGAGCCCATCGAGCCCAAGGTAAGCCGAGACGTGAGCCACCCATCGAGCCCAAGGTAAGCCAGACGTGAGCCCATCGACCCCAAGGTAAGCCAGACGTGAGCCCATGGAGCCTGAGGGTAAACCAGGTTAAACCCGGTCAAACCCGGTCTAAACCAAGGACTGAACCGGACTGAACCAGGACTAAACCCGGTCTAAACCCGGTCTAAACCCGGACTACACAGGACTACACCAGGACTACACCAGGACTACACCAGGACTACACCACGGACTACACCTGACTACACCTGGACTACACTGGACTACACCTGGACTACACTGGACTAACGCCGGTCTCAACCTGGTCTATAGCAGGACTATAGAGGACTATAGCAGGACTATAGCAGGACTAAACCAGGACTACCCCAGGACTACACCAGGACTACACAGGACTAAACCAGGACTGATCACCTGGACTACACCTGGACTACACCCGGTCTCAACCTGGTCTATAGCAGGACTATAGCAGGACTAAACCAGGACTAAACCAGGACTAAACCAGGACTACACCCGGACTACACCCGGACTACACCCGGACTACACCCGGACTACACCCGGACTACACCAGGACTACACCAGGACTACACCTGGACTACACCCGGTCTTAACCCGGTCTTAACCCGGTCTCAACCCGGTCTCAACCTGGTCTAAAGCGGGACTAAAGCGGGTCTAAAGCAGGTCTAAAGCGGGACTAAACCAGGTCTAAACCAGGTCTAAACCAGGACTAAACAAGACTAAATGATGATTTGATCTGAAACATGTCCTAAAACTGTTGAATGTCCATCACGCTCTTGACGCTCACGTTCGCCTCGTCCTCAGTTCGGGAAGCAGAGCTACTCGGTGAACGACATGGCGTTTTCCCCGGACTCCACCAAAATCGCCATCGCTCAGTCGGACAACATCGTCTTCGTCTACCGGATCGGAGAAGAATGGTGACGCTCGTCTTCATCGCGGACCCTTTAACAGTGACGCAGTTTCAACCATGTCTTTTGTTCTTCCTCTTCAGGGGCGACAAGAAAGCCATTTGTAACAAGTTTGCACAGAACGTGAGTATGAGCGGGGGGGACACAAGGGGGCAGCGGTGAGTGTGTTTCGAATCGCACACGACTGGAGGCGTTTGGACGGAGCATATTTACAGATAAAGTTATTCTTTTTTGACCTTTTGATGTGATAATGTCTTTGTTTATAACGGGTTCAGGTCGAATAGTCATTACGATGATTTCAATGTGATTGTTTGTTATTCGATTAACTGTCGATTAACTGTCGATTAACTGTCGATTAACTGTCGATTAACTGTCGATTAACTGTTGCATTTTAAAGTAATTACACTCAATTGTCAGTTTTTCCCTGGTTAAATAAAGGTTCAATAAATGAGTTAAATTCTGTGTTTTATAGTGTCACGTTTTCTATTCTCTTGTTTCCCCCAGAGCGCCGTGACCCGACTGCTGTGGCCCGCCGACCACGGCATCGTGTGCGGTTTGGTGGACGGGAAGGTGAAGTCGCACGCTTTAAATGCATGAGTCATGATTGAATAACTCGTCCACGTTGAGTTTTTATACCGCAGCAGTGACAGTTGAGAACTCGTTTGAGCACATTTATTCACGATTTAACTGAAGCATATGGAAATCTACGTCAGTAAAACAAATATAACGCCAAACCTTTTACACATTTGATTTATTTTACTCTCTTTTTAGCGTTAAGAGTTGATTTCAGATTGTATTTCTTAGCCGCAGTTTGATTTTATATATATATTTTTTATTATTAAGATTTGTTTTTAATTTTTTTTAAGGTAAATATATATTTATTTTTTTAAAGATTTATTGGAACTTTTTTATGGTATTTAAATAAATAAATAAAAATTAAATTAAGATCATTATTATGATTTTCTTTTATTTTATTGTAATTATTATTATTATTATTTAAATGTGATTATTATTATTCTTTTTTAAATGTGATTATTATTATTCTTTTTTTAAATGTAATTATTATTATGATTTTTTTAAAATGTGATTATTATTCTTTAAAAAAAATTTAATTATTATTATTCTTTTTTTAAATATGATTATTATTCTTCTTTTTTAAATGTAATTATTATTATGATTTTTTAAAATGTGATTATTATTCTTTTTTAAATGTAATTTATTATTATTCTTTTTTTAAATGTGATTATTATTATTCTTTAAAAAAATGTGATTATTATTAATTTTTTAATGTGATTATTATTATTTTTTAAAATGTGATTATTATTATTCTTTTTTTAAATGTGATTATTATTATTCTTTTTTTTAAAGATGTAATTATTATTATTATTATTTTAAATGTGATTATTATTCTTTTTTTAAATGTCATTATTATTATGATTTTTTAAAATGTGATTATTATTATTATTCTTTTTTTTATGTTCCTTTTTCTCCAGGTGCGTTTGGCGAACACACAAACCAACAAGTCGTCCACCCTCTACGGGACGGAGTCGTGCGTCGTGTCCCTCGTCCCGAAGTAACCGCTTTCTCTGATTCAAACCGTACGAGTCGGGTCCCGTCAGGGCGTCTAACCTCTGTGTGTGTGTGTGTGTTGTTTGTGTGTGTGTGTTCAGTGTGTCGGGGAAAGGGATCCTGTCGGGACACGCCGATGGGACCGTGGTGCGCTATTTCTTCGACGACGAGGGATCGGGAGAGTCGCAGGTGAAAACGCAAACACGAGCGCTGGAAACGAGCTCATGATGAGTTAAAACAAAAGAACAGTCAAGAGCGGCTGATTACTGGTTATTACTGGTTATTACTGGTTATTACTGGTTATTATTGGTTATTATTGGTTATTATTGGTTATTACTGGTTATTATTGGTTATTACTGGTTATTATTGGTTATTACTGGTTATTATTGGTTATTATTGGTTATTATTGGTTATTACTGGTTATTATTGGTTATTACTGGTTATTATTGGTTATTATTGGTTATTATTGTTATTGACCTTTCTTAACCAGGTTTTTATTCTACACTGAATTCATGTCCCACATTTTTTTGGCATTTGATTAATGTCTCCCCTCGGCTCGCTCTCGTCCCCCATTTCACACTTTCATAGCAAACAGCAATAATGTTTTAAAATTCACTTTGGTAAAATAACGTGCCAAAATAAAAGCTTTGGTCATAAAAAAAAACAAAAAACGTCTCCCTCCTCTCTGCCGTATGTCTCCCTCCTCTCTGCCGTATGTCTCCCTCCTCTCTGCCGTACGTCTCCCTCCTCTCTGCCGTATGTCTCCCTGCTCTCACCTCGCCCGTGCCGTCCTCTCTGCCGTATGTCTTCCTCCTCTCTGCCGTACGTCTCCCTCCTCTCTGCCGTACGTCTCCCTCCTCTCTGCCGTACGTCTCCCTCCTCTCTGCCGTATGTCTCCCTCCTCTTTGCCGTATGTCTCTCAGGGGAAGCTGCTGGTTCACCCGTGCCCGCCGTACGCTCTGGCCTGGGGCTTGAACAGCGTCCTGATCGGAGGCTGCGACCGGCGCGTCGTGGCGTACAGTCGAGAGGGTCACGTGCTGCAGACCTTCGACCACAGCCGCGACCCGAGCGAGAGGGAGTTCACGGCCGCCGCGGGCAGCCCGAGCGGGCAGAGCGCCGTGTTCGGCAGCTACGACAGGTCGCGACCTTTTACAGGACTCAAGTAGTTCATATGTAAATGAGACAAAAGGCTATTTCATCTGGACTCCCATGACTTACACCATCTGTTTGGGGCTGCACCGCACCACTCACACCAACAGACGTCTTGTGACTGCCTCCAACAGATGCTTGTAGACACACCACTCACACTAACAGGGTCCATAGCTCTGCAGCTGATCTGCACCACTCACACCAACAGGGATCCATGTGCTTTGTGAACTACACCACTCACACCAACAGATCTGCTGTAGTTGCCTCCACGTCCTGTTTAGACATACACCACTCCATAACAGGGTACCACATCTGCAGATGCACCCGTCACACAACAGATCCGTGCTTTGATCCAGACTCAGCTTCTTGACTCACCTACAGGCCATACAGTGCGACTCACACATGGTGCTTTTGTAGACTGCACACTCACAGTAGCAGGGGTACCATTAACTGCAGATTGCACCACTCACACCAACAGGGTCCTGTGCTTTGTAGACTACACCACTCACACTAACAGGGTCATGTGCTTTGGACACTGCACCTCTAACAGGGTCTTGTCCTCTGCAGACTGCACGACTCACACTAACAGGTTCCGGCTTGCAGACGTGCACCACTCACACTGACAGAAGGTCCTGTCGCTTGCAAACTGGCACCACTCACACTAACAGGGTCCTTGCTCTGCAGACTGCACCACTCACACTAACAGGTCCTGGCTGCTTGCAGACTGCACCACACTAACACCTGCTGCAGAACTGCACCACTCACACTACAGGCGTCCGACTGCTTTGCAGATGACCACTCACACTAACAGGTTCTGTCCTCCGCAGAACTGCACCACTTCACACTAACACGGTCCTGTGCTTTGCAGACTGCGCAGACTGGACCACTCACACTAACAGGGTCTTGTCCTCTGCAGACTGCACCACTCACACTAACAGGGTCCTGTGCTTTGCAGACTGCACCACTCACACTAACAGGGTCCTGTGCTTTGCAGACTGGACCACTCACACTAACAGGGTCTTGTCCTCTGCAGACTGCACCACTCACACTAACAGGGTCCTGTGCTTTGCAGACTGCGTGTGTTTAACTGGGCTCCGCGCAGAGGCGTTTGGGACGAGGCCAAACCCAAAGAGATCCCAAACCTGTACAGCATCAGCTGCCTGGCCTGGAAGAGGGACGGCTCCAGACTCTGCGCTGTACGAACACAAGCACTTTGACCTCACACACCCGGGGTCAGAGCTTAACGTGTGTGCGTGTGTTCGGATGTGCAGGGGACTCTGTGTGGAGGCGTGGAGCTGTTCGACTGCTGTCTGAGGAGAAACATCTACAAGAACAAGTTTGAGATCACCTACGTGGGCCTGAGTCAGGTCCGTGTGGTTCATGTGAATGTCCCGGGGGTCCACACACTCCCGCTGGGTCCACAACACTCCGTGGGGTCCACACACTCCCGCTGGGGTCCACACACTCCCGCGGGGGTCCACACACTCCCGCGGGGGTCCACACACTCCCGAGGGGTCCACACACATCTTCTTGTTTGGGCTGACACTTGACTCTCACGCCCCCTTCAGGTGGTGGTGAGGAACCTGTCGACCGGGACGCGTGTGATTCTGAAGTCGTATTATGGCTACGAGATCGAGGAGGTGAAGATCCTGGGCAAAGACCGATATTTGGTGGCGCACACGTCGGACACGCTGCTGCTGGGAGACCTGCTGACCAACAAACTCAGCGAGGTGCCGCACCCGACCCGCACTCACCGGGATTTCATACCCGGCCCCGTGTTCGGCTAAACGTGTGTGTGTTCGTCTTTGGCAGGTGCCGTGGCCCGGCTCAGGAGGAAACGAAAAGTTCTTCTTTGAGAACGAGTCGGTGAGTGCTGCAGAATTGACTTTTTCAAGCTTCTTAAAAACGTCATAAAACCAGAACTGGAGTTGTTCTTAGGCTTTATGAGAAGTCTCTATCGGGAGAGAGATCCAAGATGGCGCATTTGGTCATAAAAAAAATGAAAAAATAATAATATAAGTTTTGTCTGTAAACATTTTATTTGCCGTATGTCTCCTCCTCGTGAGACGCCGTAGACGGGGAAAAAATGCCAGGCCGCTGCGTCCGTCTCCGCAGGTCCGTCTCCGCAGGTCCGTCTCCGCGGGTCCGTCTCCGCGTCCGTCTCCGCGGGTCTCCGCGGCCGTCCGCGGCTCGTCGAGTCGGACCCCTTACCTGGGATTTTCCTCTCCAACGTTCGCTCACTCTCCAACAAACTGGACGAACTGGCGCTGCTGATGAGACGAAACAGAGACTTTTCTCATCTCCTGTTTTGTGCTTCACGGAGACGTGGCTCAGTGAGCCGGTCCCGGACGGCGCCGTGCAGATGGAGGGGCTTCAGCTGCTTCGTGCGGAGAGACAAAGGGTCTCTCTTCACAGAGATCTTTAACACCACGTTGGTCACGTTGCCGAAGGGCTTTAAGTTAGAAATGTCAATAATGCAAAACTGTCGACTAAAACAATGATTCAAAGACAAACGACTTGACTTTTTGCCAAATAAATCTGGTGTTTTAGGGTTCCTTTAGGTGATGGGGAACTGTCCAGGTTAAAGTTCCTGAAGAGCTTTAAATGGAACATGACGCTTTTGTTTCAGGTGTGTATGATTTTTAACGCCGGCGAGCTGAGTCTGGTCGAGTACAACAACAACGAGATCCTGGGTTCAGTCCGGACCGAGTTCATGAACCCTCACCTCATCAGGTACGAGCGAACTCCTCACGTACGAGCGAACTCTGGTACGAGCGAACTCCTCATGTACGAGCGAACCCCTCATGTACGAGCGAACTCCTCATGTACGAGCGAACTCTGGTACGAGCGAACTCTGGTACGAGCGAACTCCTCATGTACGAGCGAACTCTCTGACGAACTCTGCGAGCGACTCAGCAAACTCTGTACGAGCGAACTCCGAGCGAACTCCTCTGTACGAGCGAACTCCTCATGTACGAGCGAACTCCTCATGAGCGAACTCGAGCAACTCTGGTACGAGCGAACTCCTCATGTACGAGCGACTCCTCATGTACGAGCGACTCCTCAGGTACGAGCGAACTCCTCATGTACGAGCGAACTCTCAGGTACGAGCAAACTCCTCAGGTACGAGCGAACTCCTCATGTACGAGCGAACTCCTCAGTACGAGCGAACTCCTCAGGTACGAAGCGAACTCCTCAGTACGAGCGAACTCCTCAGGTACGAGCGAACTCCTCAGGTACGACGAACTCCTCATGTACGAGCGAACTCCTCATTACGAGCGAAACTCCTCATGTACGAGCGAACTCCTCATGTACGAGGAACTCCTCATGTACGAGCGAACTCCTCAGGTACGAGCGAACTCCTCATACGATATCGAGCGAACTCCTCATGTACGAGCGAACTCCTCATGTACGAGCGAACTCCTCATGTACGAGCGAACTCCTCAGGAGCGAGCGAACTCCTCAGGTACGAGCGAACTCCTCATGTACGAGCGAACTCCTCAGGTACGAGCGAACTCCTCAGGTACGAGCGAACTCCTCAGGTACGAGCGAGCTCAGGTACGAGCGAACTCCTGAGGTACGAGCGAACTCCTCATGTACGAGCGAACTCCTGAGGTACGAGCGAACTCCTCAGGTACGAGCGAACTCAGGTACGAGCGAACTCCTCATGTACGAGCGAACAAAATATATCATTTGTGGATCCGTTTTAGGTATTTGAGAGCTCTAAACCTCCTGTGTCTCCATGAGATGTTCTGTGCTTTAGACTTGTTCTCCTGGACCTGTTTTTAGAAGGTTACCTGTGGACCTATGACCTTTGACCTGTGACCTGCGTGTGTGTGCAGCGTTTGTCTGAACGAGAGGAAGCTGAAAGGAGCCGAGGACAACAAGAAACTGGCTTATCTCATCGACCTGAAGACCATCTCCATCGGTCAGAAAACGCACGACTGTGAATGTTGTTTAGATGTTTAGTTCAACATGTTTGTCGAGTGGACCTTTTCTCACGTTTGTTGATTACATTTGAGCTGGAGAAGGTCAAATCAAGTGTTTCTTCATGATGATATCGTTAATGTTGCGTGTGTGTGTGTTGTGTATGCTTGTGCGTGTGTTGTGTGTTGTGTGTGCGTGTCTCCTCAGTGGACCTGAGTGGAGGCCACACTTTGGGAACCATCAGCCACGACTCAAAGATCGACTGGCTGGAGCTGAACGAGACGGGGCGGAAACTGCTCTTCAGGGACAAGAAACTCAGGGTAAAAATACTGTGAATACTGTTCACGCTTTATCTTTGTTCACGCTTTATCTTTGTTCACGTTTTATCTTTGTTCACGCTTTATCTTTGTTCACGTTTTATCTTTGTTCTCGCTTTATTTTGTTCACGCTTTATCTTTTTTCACGTTTTATCTTTGTTCACGCTTATCTTGTTCACGCTTTATCTTGTTCACGCTTTATCTTTGTTCACGCTTTATCTTTGTTCACGCTTTATCTTTTTTCAACGTTTTATCTTTGGTTCACGCTTTATCTTTGTTCACGTTTTATCTTTGTTCTCGCTTTATTTTTGTTCACGCTTTATCTTTTTTCACGTTTTATCTTTGTTCACGCTTTATCTTTGTTCACGCTTTATCTTTGTTCACGCTTATCTTTGTTCACGCTTTATCTTTGTTCACGCTTTATCTTTTTGTTCACGCTTTATCTTTGTTCACGTTTTATCTTTGTTATCTTTGTTCACTTTTATTCTTTGTTCTCAGCTTTATTTTTGTTCACGCTTTATCTTTTTTCACGTTTTATCTTTGTTCACGCTTTATCTTTGTTCACGCTTTATCTTGTTCACGCTTTATCTTTGTTCACGCTTTATCTTTGTTCACGTTTATCTTTGTTGACGCTTTATCTTTGTTGACGCTTTATCTTTGTTGATGCTTTATCTTTGTTCACGTTTATCTTTGTTCACGCTTTATCTTTGTTCACGCTTTATCTTTGTTCACGCTTTATCTTTGTTCACGTTTTATCTTTGTTCACGTTTTATCTTTGTTCACGCTTTATCTTTGTTCACGCTTTATCTTTGTTCACGCTTTATCTTTGTTCACGCTTTATCTTTGTTTCACACGTTTATCTTTGTTCACGTTTTATCTTTGTTCACGCTTTATCTTTGTTCACGTTTTATCTTTGTTCTCGCTTTATTTTTTGTTCACGCTTTATCTTTTTTCACGTTTTATCTTTGTCACGCTTTTATCTTGTTCACCTTTACTTTGTTCACGCTTTATCTTTGTTCACGCTTTATCTTTGTTCACGCTTTATCTTTGTTCACGCTTTATCTTTGTTCACGCTTTATCTTTGTTCACGTTTTATCTTTGTTCACGCTTTATCTTTGTTCACGTTTATCTTTGTTCTCGCTTTATTTTTGTTCACGCTTTATCTTTTTTCACGTTTTATCTTTGTTCACGCTTTATCTTTGTTCACGCTTTATCTTTGTTCACGCTTTATCTTTTGTTCACGCTTTATCTTTGTTCACGTTTTATCTTTGTTGACGCTTTATCTTTGTTGACGCTTTATCTTTGTTGATGCTTTATCTTTGTTCACGCTTTATCTTTGTTCACGCTTTATCTTGTTGTTCACGCTTTATCTTTGTTCACGTTTTATCTTTGTTCACGTTTTATCTTTGTTCACGCTTTATCTTTGTTCACGCTTTATCTTTGTTCACGTTTGATCTTCGTTCACGTTTGATCTTTGTTCACGCTTTATCTTTGTTCACAAACCAAGGCCTCCTCCACGACAGAGCAGCACCTGAACATGACTAATGTGATGGTCCTGGTCATGGTTCAGGTTCAGTTGTGGTCCTGGTCCTGGTTCAGCTCTGGTCCAGTCCTGGTCCCGGTCCTGGTCCTGGTCCTGGTCCTAGTCCTGGTCCAGTCCTGGTCTAGTCCTGGTTCTGGTCTTAGTCTTAGTCCTGGTCCTGGTTCAGCTCTGGTCCAGTCCTGATCCAGTCCTGGTCCTGGTCGTAGTCCTGGTCCTGGTTCAGTCCAGGTTCAGCTCTGGTCCTGGTCCTGGTCCTGATCCTGGTTCAGCTCTGGTCCTGGTCCTGATCCTGGTTCAGCTCTGGTCCAGTCCTCGGTCCAGGTCCTGGTCAAGGTCCAGTCCTGGTCTTAGTGCGGGTCCAGTCCTGGTCCAGTCCTGGTCCTAGTCCTGGTCTAGTCCTGGTCTAGTCCTGGTCTCATGGTCGTAGTCCTGGTTCAGCTCTGTCCCTGTCCTGGTCCAGTCCTGGTCCAGTCCTGGTCCAGTCCTGTCCTCCTGGTCGTAATCCTGGTCCTGGTCCAGTCCTGGTTCAGCTCTGGCCCTGGTCCGGTCCTGGTCCTAGTCCAGTCCTGGTCCAGTCCTGGTCCAGTCCTGGTTCAGCCCTGGTTCAGCCCTGGTTCAGTCCTGGTCCAGTCCTGGTCCAGTCCTGGTCCAGTCCTGGTTCAGCCCTGGTTCAGCCCTGGTCCAGTCCTGGTTCAGCCCTGGTCCAGTCCTGGTCCAGTCCTGGTCCAGTGGTCAGCCTGGTTTCAGTCCTGGTTCAGCCCTGGTTCAGCCCTGGTTCTTCTCTCTTTCAGCTGCACTTGTTCGACCTGGCGTCCGCTCTGAAGTGCACTCTCCTGGGCTTCTGCTCGTTCGTGCAGTGGGTCCCGGGCAGTGACGTGGTCGTGGCCCAGAACAGAGGAAACCTGTGTGTTTGGTACAGCATCGACAGCCCCGAGAGCGCCACCATGTTCCCCATCAAGGTACTGCGCCTACTGTTACACCCTTAACACTGACAGCCCTGAGAGCGCCACCATGTTCCCATCAAGGTACTGCGCCTACTGTTACACCCTTAACACTGACAGCCCTGAGAGCGCCACCGTGTTCCCCATCAAGGTACTGCTCCTACTGTTACACCGCTAACACTGACAGCCCCGAGAGCGCCACCATGTTCCCCATCAAGGTACTGCTCCTACTGTTACACCCTTAACACTGACAGCCCGAGAGCGCCACCATGTTCCCCATCAAGGTACTGCTCCTACTGTTACACCCTTAACACTGACAGCCCTGAGAGCGCCACCATGTTCCCCATCAAGGTACTGCTCCTACTGTTACACCCTTAACACTGACAGCCCTGAGAGCGCCACCATGTTCCCCATCAAGGTACTGCGCCTACTGTTACACCCTTAACACTGACAGCCCCGAGAGCGCCACCATGTTCCCCATCAAGGTACTGCTCCTACTGTTACACCCTTAACACTGACAGCCCCGAGAGCGCCACCATGTTCCCCATCAAGGTACTGCTCCTACTGTTACACCCTTAACACTGACAGCCCTGAGAGCGCCACCATGTTCCCCATCAAGGTACTGCGCCTACTGTTACACCTTAACACTGAAAGCCCTGAGAGCGCCACCATGTTCCCCATCAAGGTACTGCGCCTACTGTTACACCCTTAACACTGACAGCCCTGAGAGCGCCACCATGTTTCCCCATCAAGGTACTGCGCCTACTGTTACACCCTTAAACACTGACAGCCCTGAGAGCGCCACCATGTTCCCCATCAAGGTACTGCGCCTACTGTTACACCCTTAACACTGACAGCCCTGAGAGCGCCACCGTGTTCCCCATCAAGGTACTGCGCCTACTGTTACACCCTTAACACTGACAGCCCAGAGAGCGCCACCGTGTTCCCCAACAAGGTACTGCTCCTACTGTTACACCGCTAACACTGACAAGCCACAGAGAGCGCCACCATGTTCCCCATCAAGGTACTGCGCCTACTGTTACACCCTTAACCACTGACAGCCCTGAGAGCGCCACCATGTTCCCCATCAAGGTACTGCGCCTACTGTTACACCCTTAACACTGACAGCCCTGAGAGCGCCACCGTGTTCCCCATCAAGGTACTGCGCCTACTGTTACACCCCTTAACACTGACAGCCCAGAGAGCGCCACCGTGTTCCCCAACAAGGTACTGCTCCTACTGTTACACCGCTAACACTGACAGCCCAGAGAGCGCCACCATGTTCCCCATCAAGGTACTGCGCCAATGTTAATGTTGAGCCAATATTCAAGTGTTGTTTTGCAGTGGTCGTTTTGACATTTGATAGAAGTTGTAAAATGGTTCAGTTTTTTGACTAAAATGATTTGATGTTCAAACGTGTTGTTTCTGTTTAAAGCTCTGATTTTAAAGTGGATCTGGTGTCACTCGTTCAGTTTTTATTTTATTTTTTTAGTCAATGAAAAAAAAAAAAATATATATATATATATATATATATATATATATATAAAATAGGAGTTCTCAGACTTGTTTCTCAGATTGAGAATGACTCTTGGATGAGAGTTGAAACGTTGAAACGAGTCCAGATGAAACAACTGAATCTTTTTCGAATATATATATTATATATTAATATATTTTTATATTTTATTGCAATGTTCTTATTTTTACACATTGCTCATGTTTTTGTTTCTTTTTTGTACTTAAAGTATTTGAACATATACATGACATTACAGTGAAATAGATCACATTAAGTCAAATAAATGATAGATGACGTGTTATCCATATATGGCATTAGTATAACATGCAGCAAACAGAAACAAACAACATTGAAACCCGCTCCTAAAACATGATTTAAGGTGCATAAATAAAGACAAATAAACATATTAAATGACTGTTCGTTCATAAATGGTTGGAGCTGCAGAAAACTGGAGGAACTTGTTTCTAAAGGGTCTTTCCTTCAGGGGGACATCGTGGATCTGGAGCGCGCGGACGGGAAGACGAACGTGATGGTCTCCGAGGGGCTGAACACCGTCGCCTACACTCTGGACGAAGGGCTCATCGAGTTCGGCACCGCCATCGACGACGGAGACTACGACCGGTGAGACCAGCGCGTAAACTGTAACTTGCTTTGGCTAGAATGTTCCGCAGGGCGGCATTACACTGATCTATTTAGCATGACATTTAGGTGTTTTATTGCTCAAAAACCCCCTGTGAATCCCACATTGTTACTGTGACCCGAGTGGCCTCTGCACAGACCTGTCCTGGAGCTTGTTGCCATGGCAGCTGGCTGTGGGTAAAGTTACACGGTGCATCTTTAACCGCCGTGTTGTGTGTGTGCGTGCGTGTGTGTTTCAGAGCGACGGCGTTCCTGGAGACGCTGGAGATGTCGACGGAGACCGAGGCCATGTGGAAAACTCTGAGCAAACTGTCTCTGGAGGCGCGGCAGCTGCATGTGGCCGAGAGGTGAGACATGTGGGGGTGAGACATGTGAGGGTGAGACACGTGGGGTGGACACGTGAGACACGTGGGGTGGAGACACGTGGGGGTGAGACACGGGGGTGGAGACACGGGGTGAGAGAGGGAGACACGGAGAGAGGTGAGACACGGAGAGAGGTGAGACACGGAGAGAGGTGAGACACGGTGAGACACGTGAGGGGTGAGGCAGGAGAGAGGTGAGACACGGAGAGAGGTGAGACACGGAGAGAGATGAGGCACGTGGGGGGTGAGGCACGTGGGGGTGAGCGCACGTGGGGGTGAGGCACGTGGGGGTGAGGCAGGCGTGGGGTGCAGGCACGTGGGGGGTGAGGCACGTGGGGGTGAGGCATGGGTGGGCTGGGACACGGAGAGAGGTGAGACAGTGGGGGTGAGGCACGGAGAGAGGTTGAGACACGGAGAGAGGTGAGACACGTGGGGTGTGGCATGTTGGGGTGTGGCATGTGGGGGTAGGCATGTGGGGGTGACGACACGGAGAGAGGTGAGACACGGAGAGAGGTGAGATCACGTGGGGGTGAGACACGGAGAGAGGTGAGACACGGAGAGAGGTGAGACACGGAGAGAGGTGAGACAAACGGAGAGAGGTGAGACACGGAGAGAGGTGACACGAGAGCAGGGAGAAGCGAGGAGTGAGGCACGGAGAGAGGTGAGGCACGGAAGAGGTGAGGCCAGAGGGTGAGGCACGGAGAGGTGAGGCATGTGGGGGTGAGACAGCGTGGGGTGAGACAAGGAGAAGAGGTGAGGACCAAGAGAAGAGGGGGTAAGGCATGTGGGGGTGAACACGTGGGGGTGAGACACGTGGGGGTGAGACCACGTGGGTGAGACACGAGAGAGGTGAGACACCAGGAGAGAGGGTGAGACAACGGAGAGAGGTGAGACACGTGGGGGTGAGGCCATGTGGGGGTGAGACACGGAGAGAGGGTAGAGACAACGGAAGAGGTGAGACACGTGGGGGTGAGACACGGGAGAGAGTGAGACAGCGGAGAGAGGTGAGGACAACGGAGAGAGGGTGAGACACGAGAGAGGTTGAGACACGTGGGGTGAGACACGGTGGGGTGAGACACGGAGAGGGTTGAGACAGCGGAGAGAGGTGAGACGACGGAAGCGAGGGTTGAGCATCGGAGAGAGGTGAGGCACGGGAGAGAGGTGAAGGGGCAACGGGAGAGGTGAGGCTGTGGGGGTGAGAACACGTGGTGGTGAAGACGGAGAGAGGTGAGACGCAAGGAGAGGGGGGGTGAGGCAATGTGGGGGTGAACACGTGGGGGTGAGACACGGACGAGAAGGTGAGAACGGAGAGGAGGTGAGACAACGGAGAGAAGGTGAAGACACGTGGGGGGTGAGGCACGTCGGGGTGAGAGAGTGGGCGTGAGACACGTGTGGGTGAGACACGTGGGTTGTGAGACACGTGGGGGTGAGGCACGTGGGGGTGAGGCAGTGTGGGGGGTGAGACAGCGTGGGGTGAAAGACACGGAGAGAGGTGAGACAATGTGGGGGTGAGAACACGTGGGGTGGGAACACGGAGAGAGGTAGACACGGAGAGAAGGTGAGACACGAGAGAGGTAGACAACGGGAGAGATGGTGAGCACGGAGAGAGGTGAGACACGTGGGGGTGAGACAACGGAGAGAGGTGGAGCACACGTGGGGGTGAGGCATGTGGGAGTGAGACATCGTGGGGGTGAGACCACTTGGGGGTGAGACACGGTGGGGGTGAGGCAAGTGGGTGTGAGACGTGGGGTGAGACGTGGGGGTGAGACATGTGGGTGAATACACGTTGGGGGTGAGGCACTGGGGGTGAGGCACGTGGGGGTGAGACAGGAGAGGGTGAGACCGTGGGGTGGGCACGTGGGGTTGAGGCACGTGGGGGGAGAAGGCATGTGGGGGTGAGACACGGAGAGAGGTGAGACAACGGAGAGAGGTGAGTACACGGAGAGAGGTGAGAGCACGGAGAGAGGTGAGACAGCCGTGGGGTGAGACCACGTGGGGTGAGACCGGAGAGAGGTGAGGACACGGAGAGAGGTGAGACACGGAGAAGAGGTGTAGACACGGAGAGAGGTGAAAGACACAGAGAGAGGTGAGGCACGGAGAGAGGTGAGCGCACGGAGAGAGGTTGAGGCATGTGGGGGGAGACACGTGGGGTGAGACAAGAGAAGGGTGAGACCAAGGAGAGAGGGGGTGAGGCAATGTGGGGGTGAACACGTGGGGTGAGACACGTGGGGGTGAGACACGGAGAGAGGTTGGAGACAGCGGAGAGAGGTGAGACACGGAGAGAGGTGAGACACGTGGGGGTGAGGCATGTGGGGGTGAGGCAGTGGGGGTGAGGACACGGAGAGAGGTGAGAACACGGAGAGAAGGTGAGACACGTGGGGGTGAGACAGCTGGAGGAGAGGTGAGACACGTGGGTGAGGACACGTGGGGTGAGACACACGGAGGAGAGGTGCAGACACGGAGAGAGGTGAGACACGGAGAGAGGTGAGGCACGGAGAGAGGGTGAGGCGAACGGGAGAGAGGTGGGCATGTGACACGGAGAGAGTGAGACACGGAGAGAGGTGAGACACGTGGGGTGAGGCATGGTGGGGTGATGGCATGTGGGGGTGAAGACACGGAGACGAGGTGAAACACGGAGAGAGTGAGACACGTGGGGGTGAGAACGACGGAGAGAGGTTGAGACACGGAGAGAGGGTGAGACACGGAGAGAGGTTTGAGACAACGTGGGGTGGAGCACGTGGGGTGAGACACGGAAGAGGTGAGACAGGAGAGAGGTGAGAACACGGAGAGAGTGAGGGCACGGAGAGAGGTGAGGCAGCAGAGAGAGGGTGAGGCACGGAGAGAGTTGAGACACGTGGGGGTGAGACACGTGGGTGAGACAAGGAGAGAGGTGAGACAAAGGAAGAGGGGGTGAGGGCATGTGGGGGTGGAGACACGTGGGGGTGAGACACGGAGAAGAGGTTGAGACACGGAGGAGAGGTGAGACACGGAGAGAGGTGAGACACTGGAGAGAGGTGAGACACGTGGGGTGAGGCAACGTGGGGGTGAGGACACGTGGGGTGAGACACGTGGGTGAGACACGTGGGGTGAGACACGTGGGGTGAGACACTGTGGGGGTGAGGCACGTTGGGGCGTGAGCATGTGGGGGTGAGACACGTGGGGTGAGACCACGGAGAGAGGTGAGACAGTGTGGGGTGGAGACACGTGGGGTGAGACAGGAGAGAGTGAGAACACGGATGAGAGGTGAGACACGGAGAGAGGTGAGACACGGAGAGAGTGAACACGGAGAGTAGGTTGAGACACATGGGGGTGAGACAGACGGAAGAAGAGGTGAGACACCTGGGGGTGAGGCATGTGGGAGTGAGACACGTGGGTTGAGACACGTGGGGTGAGACACGTAGGTGGGTGAGGCAAGTGGGTCGAGACGGTGGGGTGTGAGACGTGGGGGTCGAGACATGTGGGGTGATACACTGGGGGTGAGGCACGTGGTGGGTGAGACACGGAGAGGGTGTGAGACAACGTGGGGGTGAGGCACGTGGGGGTTTGGGCACGTGGGGGTGAGGCACGTGGGGTGAGGCATGTGGGGGTGAGACACCGGAGAGATGGTGAGACACGGAGGAGAGGTTGAGACATCAAGGACGGAGAGAGGTGAGATCGTGGGGTGAGGCTGTGGAGTTGAGATCAACGGGGTGGTTGGGGGGTGGAAGACAACGGAGAGGGGTGGAAGACACGTTGGGGTGAGACAACGTGGGTGAGACCGGAGAGAGGTGAGACACGTGGGGGTGAGACAGCGTGGGGGTGAGACACGGAGAGAGGTGAGTACCAAAACCGGAGGAGAGGTGAGGACACGTGGGGGTGAGGCATGTGGGGTGTGAGACTACGTGGGGGTGAGACACGTGGGGGTGAGACACTGGGGGTGAACCTGACGTGGGTGAGACACGGAGAGAGGTGAGACACGTGGGATGAGGCATGTGGGGTGAGACACGAGAGATGTCAGCACGGAGGAGAGGTGAGACACGGGAGAGAGGTGAGACAACTGGGGGTGAGGCATGTGGGGGTAGACACGTGGGGTGAGGCTGTGGGGGTGAGGCATGTGGGGGTGAGCATGTGGGGGTGAGACACGGAGAGGGTGAGACACGTGGGGGTGAGGCATTTGGGGGTGAGGACACTGAGAAAGAGTGAGACACGGAGAGAGGTGAGACCGGAGAGAGGTGAGACAAATCAACGGAGAGAGGTGAGGACACGCTGGGGTGGAGACCACGTGGGGTGAGACACGGAGAGAGGTTGAGATCACGAAGAGAGGTGAGACACGGGAGTAGAGGTGGACACGGAGAGAGGGTGAGTACACGGAAGAGAGGTGCGACACGAGAGAAGGTGAGGCATGTGGGGTGAGACACGTGGGTGAAGACAAGGAGAGAGGTGAAGACAAGGAGAGAGGTGAGACAAGGAGAAAGGGGTGAGCACTGGGGGTGAGACACGTGGGGTGAGACCACGGAGAGAGGTGAGACACGGAGTAAAGAGGTGAGACACCGGAGAGGAAGGTGAGACACGGAGAGAGGTGAGACACGGATAAGAGAGGTGAAGGACACGTGGGGGTGAGCACGTGGGGTGAGACACAGGCTGGGGGTGAGACAGTGGGTGAGACACGTGGGGTGAGACACGTGGGGGTGAGGCTGGTGGGGGTGAGACACGTGGGGTGAGACCAACCCCAAGCCTAACGGAGAGAGGTGAGAATCGGAGAGAGGTGAGACCGACGGAGAGAGGTGAGACACGTGGGGGTGAGACCACGGAAGAGAGGTGGACGCACACGTGGGGGTGAGGCACGTGGGGGTGAGACAATCGTGGGGGTAGAACACGTGGGGGTGAGGCAAGTTGGGGTGACGTGGGGGTGAGACTGTTGGGTGTGAGACATTGTGGGGTGATACACGGGGGTGAGGCACGTGGGGGTGAGGCAACGTGGGGTGAGGCACGTGGGGGTGAGGACGTGGGGTGAGACACGGAGAGGGGTGAGACACGGAGAGGGGTGAGACAACGTGGGGGTGAGACACGTGGGGTGAGGCACGTGGGGGTGAGGCATGTGGGGGTGAGACACGGAGAGAGGTGAGACAGACGGAGGAGGTGAGACACGTGGGGGTGAGGCATGTGGGAGTGAGACACGTGGCGGGTGAGACACGAGATGGAGGTGAGACACGGAGAAGGTGAGACATCGGAGAGAGGTGAGACTACGGAGAGGGGTAGAGACACGGAGAAGGGGTGAGAACACGGAGAAGGGGTGAGACACGTGGGGGTGGACACGTGGGGGTGAGACGTGGGGTGAGCACGTGGGGGTGAGACACGGAGAAGAGGTGAGACACGTGGGGTGAGGCACGTGGGGTGAGACAACGTGGGGTGAGACACGGAGAGAGGTTGAGACACGGAGAGAGGTGAGAACACGGAGGAGAGGTGAGACACGTGGGGGTGAGGCATGTGGGTGAGACACGTGGGGGTGAAGACACGTGGGGGTGAGACACGTGGGTGAGGACAGCGGAGAGAGGTGAGACACGTGGGGATGAGGGCATGTGGTGTTTTTGAGAAAGAAGGATTTGGGTCAGATTGACAAACGGAGAGATGAGACCGGAGAGAGGTGAGACGCACGTGGGGGTGGAGGCATTGGGGTAGACACGTGGGGGTGAGGCATGTGGGGGTGAGACACGAGAGAGGTGAGACACGTGGGGGTGAGGCCATGTGGGGTGGAACGACCGGAGAAAGGTGAGGCACGGAGAGAGGTGAACGACAGACGTGGGGGTGAGACACGTGGGGGTGAGGCAAGTGGGTGAAGACGTGGGGGTGAGGCAATGGGGGTGAGACGTGGGGTGTAGACATGTGGGGGTGAGACACGTGAAGGTGAGACCGTGGATGAGAAATGTGGCGGTGAGACACTTGGGGGTGAGACACGTGGGGTGAGACATATGGGGTGAGACACGGACAAGGTGGAGACATGTGGGGGGTTGAGGCATGTGAGGTGAGCACGTGGGGGGTGAGACACCGTGGGGGTTGAGGCACGTGGGTGTGAAGACCATGTGGGGGTGAGACACGGGGGTTGAGACAGTGTGGGGGTGAGACACGTGGGGGTGGAGACCCACGTGGGGGAGACATTTTGGGGGTGAAGACGTGGGTGAGGACACGAGAGAGATGAAGACCACATGGGGGTGAGGCCATGTGGGGGTGAGACACGTGGGGGTGCAGGCATGGGGTGAGACATGTGGGGGTGAGACCACGTATGGGGTGAGACACGTGGGTGGTGAGACACGTGAGGTGAGACACGTGGGGTGAGACACGTGGGGTGAGACACGGAGAGTGAGACATGTGGGGGTGGAGACAACGGGTGAGACACGTGGGGAGGCATGTGGGGTGAGACACGTGGGGGTGAGACACGTGGGGTGAGACATCGTGGGGGTGAGACACGTGGCGGGTGGACACAGGTGGAGACGTGGGTGAGACATGTGGGGGTGAGACATGTGGGGGTGAGACATGTGGGGGTGAGACATGTGGGGGTGAGACACGTGGGGGTGAGGACACTGTGGGGGTGGAGACAGAGACATGTGGGGGTGAGACACGTGGGGGTGAGACACGTGGGGGTGAGACATGTGGGGAGACACGGTTCTGTTCAGTTTGTGAAGAAAAGTAGAAAATGACAGGAAGTTGCGCTGCCTTCATCGACGTTGTCGAAAACACTCTTTACCCGCAAGAATCAGTTTAACTGACAGTTTAAACATTTAACAGGATAAAACTGTTAATAAAACACCTACAGTTGATAAACGTTACCCTTTCCTTTCCTTTGCAGGTGTTTCGCTGCTCTGGGAGACGTCTCGACTGTTCGATTTCTTCACCAAATCAACCAAATCGCAGACAAAGTGGAGAAGGAGATGGTGAGGATCAAACAACGGTCATTTCACTGGTTAATCAGCCGTTCATTTGTATGTCAATGGTCATGCTCTAATGAAGACTTTGAATTAGTTTTTCTAAAATGAAAAAATGCCTTTGGGTTCGTCTTATTTAACGTAAACACTTTGTTCGGTTGTTGGAAAATGTTTGATACGCTCCTCCATGTAAATGTAAATCATCCTTAAAATAAGAACCAAACTTACTTGTTCTATTGGCTAATCTTATTTGAAGAAAGTCAACATCTTCCCAAATCAAGATGAATCCTTCTCCTTGACTTATTGTCTTCTGTAAGATTGTAAATTGTGTATTTGGTCTTGGTTCAAACGTCGTTTCTTTAGTTCTGAGTCTGTGGTGTGTTTCAGGGTGCAGACGGGACCACCTTTTACCAGGTCCAAGCCAAAGTGGCCACTCTGGACAAGAACTTCAAGCTGGCAGAGAGGTTCTACATGGAGCAGGTCTGTGGAGGGCGCTTTAGCTTCAAAGTGTTCGTTAAACTTGACTTGACGCCCGTCGTCTGTGTTTGTGTCAAATGTTCAGAACGCGGTGGACGAAGCTCTAGAGATGTACCAGGAGCTGCACATGTGGGACCACAGCATCGCTCTGGCCGAGGCTAAGGTACTGCAACCTACCGACCGACCTACCAACCCTACCAACCAACTGACCAACTAACCAACCAGCCTACCAACTGACCAACCTACCAACCAACTAACCAACCAGCCTACCAACTGACCAACCAGCCTACCAACCAACTAACCAACCAGCCTACCAACTGACCAACCAACCCTACCAACCGACTAACCAACCAACCAACTTACCTCCCAACCTACCAACTGACCACACCCCTCCCTTCCTCAGGGCCACTCGGAGCTGGAGACCCTGAGGAGGACTTACCTGTCGTGGCTCACGGACACGGCTCAGGACGAGAAGGCCGGAGAGGTCAGACTGTTCACACCGAACCATTCACACGTTCATTCACACGTTCATTTACACGTTCATAACCACACCTTTTTACACAAATTCATGAAGAGATTACGGCTGAAGGGACTTTAGTGATAGAATCATGTTCTCCGGACTTATGCGGACATGAGCCGAGAGGAGAATCTTATGTTAGATGTGTTTTTGGAGCGGGACTACTTTCCTCCAAAACCACACCAAAGTGACCAAACAAAAGCTTTTACTGGAACATTCTTTCGTAGTTCTTTGTGATCCAATTTGCTCAGGAGTGGTCTTTGGTTGGTTTTGAAAGGTGGTTACAGAAGTGTCTCTCTCCTCGAGTTCAATCGAGCTCCTGATCGTTGGTTTGACCTGATGTTCATCTACACTTCTGCTTGTCCAGTCGTCATGGCGACAGAACCCCGACGAAAAACACGATTAAGGACAAACAAATGAATACAGCAGGAGTCCCCAAACTTTTTCCTGTAAGGGCCACATAACTTTTCCCTTCTCTGATTTGGGGCCAGGGTCAGTTTGAACCAGAAAAAAGTGTGACAATCGCAGGGGGGCCTAAATGTAAACATGTATTGTTTTCCAGAAAGCCACACATAACCAAATATGAAGAACCCTTTCCGAGGTCAAAGAACCCTCTCTGGGGTCTTCACAGACAGAAAGTGTGTGTTGTGCCGTGCACAGTCTTAAAAGGTAAAAGTTCAGCTTCAGTTGTCAGAGCAGAATCTATGACTCATATGAGGATGAATAATGCGTCTCTTGTATTGTTCAGGGGGCCGGGTCAAATGTGGAGGCGGGCCGTATCCGGCCCCCGGGCCATAGTTTGGGGACCACTGGAATACAGTGTATATTATTCAGCCGTACACAATCACACATGAAGAATCACAGCTTCACAACAATATTTCACACGATAAAAAGACAAAACGTTTCATTCACTCAAAAGAATAAACTTTACCTCTGACTTCTTTAGGAAACTCTAAACATTAGAATCTCGCACACGTTTCGGGCATTTTCCACATAAAGTGAGTCCAGAACCGAGCCCTGGAAGAGTTTTGTCTGTTGTCCAGGTGAAGGAGTCCGAGGGCGACTTCGCCGGGGCCGTCAGCCTGTACCTCAGAGCCGGTCTCCCGGCCAAAGCCGCCAGAGTCGCCCTGGGCAGACCCGAGCTGATGAGCAACACGGAGACGGTGAACCGCGTCGCCGGCAGCCTGATCAGGGCGGAGTTTCACGAGCGGGTACGGGACCTGCTCTTGTGTTTGTGCGTTTGACCCGCTCCGGCCTGAAGCGCCCCATTACTGCTGTTTCCTCAGGCTGGAGATCTGTACGAGCGCATCAGGAACCACCAGAGGGCGCTGGAGTGCTACGTCAAAGGAGGAGCTTTTCGGAAAGGTAAAGATGATGTCGCGTTTGTTCCTTTTCCCACATTAGTGCCCCCCCCCTTTCTGACAGTGTGCCCCCCTTTCTGAGGACAGTGCCCCCCCTTTCTGACAGTGTCCCCCCCCTTTCTGACAGTGTGCCCCCATTCTGACAGTGTGCCCCCCTTTCTGACAGTGCCCCCCCTTTCTGACAGTGTGCCCCCCTTTCTGACAGTGTGCCCCCCTTTCTGACAGTGCCCCCCCTTTCTGACAGTGTGCCCCCCCTTATGACAGTGTGCCCCCTTTATGACTGACTCGACCAGACAATAGTCAGTTTCATTTAAATGTTACATTAAATCTCTTAAATGTAATTTATTTGTGAAAAATTTTGATATTTTATGTTTCAAAATGACAAACCCCCCTTTTGTTCACTTGGTTCAGCCCGTGTGCGCGGTGCATTCAGTGCTCCAGCAGCAGCGCCGCTCCAACTGAACTGTCCACTGGAGACTCTGCTTTCGAAACGGTTTAAGACCAGACGCGGATTCAACGGGCGTTTAACGGGCGTTCAACGGGCGTTCAACGGGCGTTCAGCGGGCGTTCAGCGGGCGTTCAGCGGGCGTTCAGCGGTGTTCAGCGGCGTTTAACAGGCGTTTAACAGGCGTTTAACGAGCGTTTAACGGGCGTTTAACAGGCGTTTAACGCGTGTTTGGAGTAATGCAGTTTGCAGTAATGCGTTTGCAGTAATGCTGAGTAATGTTTGCAGTAATGCGGTTTGCAGTAATTGCGGTTTGCAGTAATGCGGTTTGCAGTAATGCGTGTTTTTGCAGTAATGCGGTTTGCTAAGCGGTTTGAATGCGGATTGCAGTAATGCGGTTTGCAGTAATGCGGTTTGAGTGCGGTTTGCAGTAATGCGGTTTGCAGTAATGCGGTTTGCAGTAATGCGGTTTGCAGTAATGCGGTTTGCAGTAATGCGGTTTGCAGTAATGCGGTTTGCAGTAATGCGATCCGCCCCGCAAACATTAAAAAGTCATTTAGACTGCGGTTTTGATTCCGTCCGAACCCCGACCAGAACGCTCTGAACTGTCGACGCCGCGCCGGGTCTGCTTCCGGCGGGTGCTTCCGATCACCGTTGCCGTGCCGACTAACGATGTGTGTGTGTTTCTGTGCTGAAGCCGTGGAGTTGGCCCGCTCTTCTTTCCCGTCAGAAGTGGTGCGTCTGGAGGAGTCCTGGGGAGACCACCTGGTGCAGCAGAAGCAGATGGACGCCGCCATAAACCACTTCATCGAGGCCGGGTCGGTGCTCACAGTAACCACAGCAACGCCGCCGGTGTTTCACCCGTCCCCGCTGCCGTTAGATCTAAAATATACGTTTTGAAAAGTGTGTCGACGACGTTTGAGGAAATACCGAAGTGTCAAACTCTTACAAGAACGTTCTGCAGTTTGAGGAGGCCAAACTGCAGAACCAGTGTGCGCCCGGTAACTGTGGCCCGCCGACCGTAGGAAACAATCGTGGTTGTATTTTGACCATCGTAATCACTAATCGACAACACAGACTAAATATTCTCCATCTTAGATCAACCCTAACCCCAGTCAGCACATTTCAACCTTTTGTTTGGTCAAAATAATTTAAAGTATTTCAATGTACAATAGAAATAATCCTCTGACTGTCGACTAGAAAAATACTCTACTATTAATAGAGACAATATTAAAGGACACATAATCTGCTGAATGTCCTTCTTCTCTCTTTAACCCCGTTCTCACACTGTTCCTCGTCGTAAACTCGGCTGGAGCACATTTAGCTTCATTCACAGTTTGATGAATCCGTGCCTCAGAAACACTCCGTTCTGAATCTCCTCGACCTGTGATGTCACGTTCTACCTGTGATGTCACGTTCTACCTGTGATGTCGCGTTCTACCTGTGATGTCGCGTTCTACCTGTGATGTCGCGTTCTACCTGTGATGTCGCGTTCTACCTGTGAGGTCGCGTTCTACCTGTGATGTCACGTTCTACCTTGTGATGTCGCGTTCTACTGTGATGTCGTCGTGATGTCCTTCTACCTGTGATGTCGCGTTCTACCTGTGATGTCGCGTATCTACTGTGATGTTCGCGTTCTACCTGGTGAGGTCGCGTTCTACCTGTGGGGTCGCGTTCTACCTGTGATGCGGTCTACCTGTTGATGTCGCGTTCTACCTGTGATGTCGCGTTCTACCTGTGATGTCGCGTTCTACCTGTGATGTCGCGTTTCTACCCTGTGATGTCGCGTTCTACCTGAGATGTCGCGTTCTACCTGAGATGTCGCGTTCTACCTGTGATGTCGCGTCTACCTGTGATGCCGCGTCTCTATGTCGGTCTACCTGTGATGTCGCGTTCTACCTGTGATTGATCGCGTTTCTACCTGTGAGTCGCGTTCTACTGTGAGGTCGCGTTCTACCTGTGAGGTCGCGTTCTACCTGTGATGTCGCTTTCTACCTGTGATGTCGCGTTCTACCTGTCTTTGGTCTTGGTTTAGTCTTTTTTCAATTCAGCTTCAGTCCTGGTTTGATTCAGGGGTTAGTCCTTGTTCCGACCTGGTTGGTACGAGTTTCTCTCCTAGTTTACTTCTGGGTCAGTCCTGGATGGGCCGTTTTGAAGCTGCTGATGAATCCTTTTGTCTTAGTTCTCACCAAAATTTATTTATAAATCGATTTATTGAAAATAGTTTTTGGGGACACTTTTTGTGACCCAAACTGTTGTTACAGTGGCGAGTTGTGGCCCAGAGGCCCAGAGGCCTTGGCCCAGGGGCCCAGAGGCCCAGAGGCCAGAGGCCCAGAGGCCCAGAGGCCCAGCGGCCCAGGGGCCCAGGGCCCAGAGGGCCAGGGCCCTCAGGAAAATGAAGTTGCATAGCCCTGGGTTAGTTAGTTTGCGGTTGGTTGTTAAGCGGTGTGGTGTTGTCGTCCGATTCCTAAGCGGGTGGTTGTCGTTCCTAAGCGCGGTGGTCGTCGTTCCTAAGCGGGTGGTCGCGTTCCTAAGTGCGCGAAGCGGTGGTCGTCGTCTATCCTAAGCGGTGGTCGTCGTTCCTAAGCGGCAATGGTGGTCGTCGTTCCTAAGCGGAGTGGTGGGCGTCTTCCTAACGGATGGTCGTCGTTCTAAGCGGGTGGTCGTCGTTCCTAAGCGGGTGGTCGTCGTTCCTAAGCGGTGTGTCGTCTCCTAAGCGGTGGTCGTCGTTCTAAGCGGGTGGTCGTCGTTCCTAAGCGGGTGGTCGTCGTTCCTAAGCGGGTGGTCGTCGTTCCTAAGCGGGTGGTCGTCGTTCCTAAGCGGGTGGTCGTCGTTCCTAAGCGGGTGGTTGTCGTTCCTAAGCGTCCGTCTGAACCGCCGTGTTCGTTTCCGCAGTTGTTCGATCAAAGCCGTAGAAGCCGCCGTCGCCGCTCGCCAGTGGAAGAAGGCGGTTCATATTCTGGAGCTCCAGGACGATCCCGCGGCGGTGAAATACTACGTGAAGATCGCACGGCACTACGCCTCGGTGCACGAGTACGAGGTGAGACGGGAAGACGGGACCGGGCGCGGGACCGGGCGCGGGACCAGGACTCAAACCGGGTTGAACCAAACTGGATTTAACTCGCATCAAAATGACTAGACTTGGACTGAAGCTGGTTTGGTTCAAATGTGTTTAAAAAGTCTCAATGTTCAATAGAAATGTTTATTTGACTGGACCAGGGGCTGGACCAGGGGCTGGACCGGGAGCTGGACCGGGGTCTGGACCGGGCTGGACCTGGGGCTGGACCGGGGTCTGGACCAGGGTCCGGACCGGGGGCTGGACCGAAGACTGGGCCGGGGACTGGACCGGATTGTGGTCTTTACAGTTCCCTCTTCGTCCCAGAGTTCTCGTCGCGTTCACATGAAAACATGAAATGTGCGGCGCCAAACGCGTCCCACAATAGCCCTGCGTCCCGTTCTCTGCGTGGGCCCTTCCTTTAGCTCTGGGGGCAACGATCAGACAAATGAAACCATGAAGATGACATCACTACAGCAGAGGGGGGTCTGGGTCAAATGCGGCTGAAAGAATACGTTAATAAACAATAATGAGCACGTTTTGACTTGGGGGTGGAGGTAAATCGGACCCTCGCACTATAATGTGCGCGTCTCATTGTGTCCTGTAGGTGGCAGAGCAGCTGTACGTTAAAGGAGGACACATTAAAGACGCCATCGACATGTTCACGGCCGCCGGACGCTGGGAGGACGCGCACAAGGTCAGTTTCACTGTAGTATTATTATTATTATTATTATTATTATTATTATTATTTTTATTATTATTATTATATTTTTATTATTATTATTATATTATTATTATCTTCCGTTATAGTGAGACCCTATAAGCACATACACACCAGAGCCAGGGTTTCTCAGGAGAGTTTGTCTTCAGGTCGCCGTGTTCAAGCCTGGTTTTCTGCCCTGAGACAGCAGGGGGCGACGGCGGTCACTTCAAGCGCTCCAGAAATGAATAATTAACCCTCGCAGGGACTTACAATGAGATGCAAATGTGACTGAGTTCTGCTTTAAAAGCCTGAACATCATGTGTGATGTTTAGGGCATGAACATAGGACCACTTGGCGCACGGTTCGACTCTCTGCTTGTGCTTCCTGTGCAGTTGGCGGTGGAGTGTATGACGGAGGAGGAGGTCCGGGGGCTTTATGTCAGCAGAGCTCAGGAGATGGAGCGGGACGCCAAGTTCAAGGAGGCAGAACGGTAAAGGAGAACACACAACCAAGACTCTCATTCACACACACACATGCTGCTGTAGCCACAGCTGTCCTGGGGCAGAGCCATGGAGTCTCACACACTCACACGCGCACACACATACGACACACACACACACACACACTACTCACACACACACACACTCACTCACTCACTCACACGCACATACTACACACACACATACGACACATACTACACACACGCACACACACACACACACACACACACACACACACACGCACGTGCACATACCTGGTCCCTGGGCGCTGCTCCTGACATGTTTGACCCCGGTGGATTTGAAGGACGGGTCAAATGCAGACAATAAAGTGCACCTTAAACTTAACCATGGACCAACTGAAACCGGGCCTTAACCACGGTCTAACCTCGGACCAGTGAGGGACAAACTGAAACCGGGCCTTACCCCGGTCTAACCTCGGCCAGTGAGGGACAAAACTGAAACCGGGCCTTAACCAGTCTAACCTCGGACCAGTGAGGGACAAACTGAAACCGGGCCTTAACCACGGTCTAACCTCGGACCAGTGAGGGACAAACTGAAACCGGGCCTTAACCACGGTCTAACCTCGGACCAGTGAGGGACAAAGTGAAACCGGGCCTTAACCACGTCTAACCTCGGACCAGTGAGGGACAAAGTGAAACCGGGCCTTAACCACGGTCTAACCTCGGACCAGTGAGGTACAAAGTGAAACCGGGCCTTAACCACGGTCTAACCTCGGACCTGTGAGGGACAAAACTGAAACCGGGCCTTAACCACGGTCTAACCTCGGACCAGTGAGGGACAAACTGAAACCGGCCTTAACCACGGTCTAACCTCGGACCTGTGAGGGACAAACTGAAACCGGGCCTTAACCACGGTCTAACCTCGGACCAGTGAGGGACAAACTGAAACCGGGCCTTAACCACGGTCTAACCTCGGACCAGTGAGGGACAAACTGAAACCGGGCCTTAACCACGGTCTAACCTCGGACCAGTGAGGGACAAACTGAAACCGGGCCTTCACCACGGTCTAACTCGGACCAGTGAGGGACAAACTGAAACCGGGCCTTAACCACGGTCTAACCTCGGACCAGTGAGGGACAAATGTGAAACCGGGCCTTAACCACGGTCTAACCTCGGACCAGTGAGGGACAAACTGAAACCGGGCCTTAACCCACGGTCTAACCTCGGACCAGTGAGGGACAAACTGAAACCGGCCTTCACCACGGTCTAACCTCGACCAGTGAGGGACAAAGTGAAACCGGGTCTTAACCACGGTCTAACCTCGGACCAGTGAGGGACAAACTGAAACCGGGCCTTAACCACGGTCTAACCTCGGACCAGTGAGGGACAAACTGAAACCGGGCCTTAACCACGGTCTAACCTCGGACCAGTGAGGGACAAACTGAAACCGGGTCTTAACCACGGTCTAACCTCGACCAGTGAGGGACAAAGTGAAACCGGGTCTTAACCACGGTCTAACCTCGGACCAGTGAGGGACAAAGTGAAACCGGGTCTTAACCACGGTCTAACCTCGGACCAGTGAGGACAAAGTGAAACCGGGTCTTAACCACGGTCTAACCTCGGACCAGTGAGGGACAAAGTGAAACCGGGTCTTAACCACGGTCTAACCTCGGACCAGTGAGGGACAAAGTGAAACCGGGTCTTAACCACGGTCCCTTGTGTTTGGTCCTTCTTTGTCTCTAAATGGCAGTCTGTATTCGACTGTGAAGCAGCCGGATTTGGCCATCACCATGTACAAGAAGAACCGGATGTTCGACCACGTCATCAGACTCGTGGCCAAGCACCACCAGACCTGCTCAGCGAGACCCACCTGCACCTGGCCAAGGTAACCGACCCGCGGACTAAACCGGGGATAAACCAGGGCTGAACCGGGGCTAAACCGGGACTAAACCAGGGCTAAACCGGGACTAAACCGGGACTAAACCAGGACTAAACTGGGACTAAACTGGGACTAAACTGGGACTAAACCGGGACTAAACCGGGACTAAACTGGGACTAAACTGGGACTAAAACTGGGACTAAACCGGGACTAAACCGGGACTAAACGGGACTAAACCGGGGCTAAACCAGGGCTGAACCCATACTAAACCGGGACTAAACCGGACTAAACCGGGACAAAACCGGGAACTAAACTGGGACTAAACTGGACTAAACCCGGCCTAAACCGGGACTAAACTGGGACTAAACCCGGCCTAAACAGGGCTAAACTGGACTAAACAAGACTAAACCAGGACTAAATTGGACTAAACAGGACTAAACCAGGACTAAATTGGAACTAAAGCGAGGCTAAACCGGGGTTCAACCAGGGCTGAACTGGGACTAAACCGGCGCTAAACCGTGGATTAAATAATAATAATCCAGGGTTGAACCCAGACTAAAGCAGGACTAAAGCAGGACTAAAGCAGGTCTAAAGCAGGTCTAAAGCAGGTCTAAACCAGGACTAAAGCAGGACTAAAGCAGGTCTAAAGCAGGACTAAAGCAGGACTAAAGCAGGACTAAAGCAGGACTAAAGGGGTCTAAAGCAGGTCTAAAGCAGGTCTAAAGCAGGTCTAAAGCAGGTCTAAGCAGCAGGTCTAAAGCAGGAACTAAAGCAGGACTAAAGGCGTCTAAAGCAGGTCTAAAGCAGGACTAAAGCAGGACTAAGCAGGTCTAAAGCAGTCTAAAGCAGGTCTAAAGCAGGTCTAAAGCAGGTCTAAACCAGGACTAAAGCAGGACTAAAGCAGGGACTAAAGCAGGTCTAAAGCAGGTCTAAAGCAGGTCTAAAGCAGGTCTAAAGCAGGTCTAAAGCAGGACTAAAGCAGGACTAAAGCAGGTAAAGCGTCTAAAGCAGGTCTAAAGAGGACTAAAGCAGGACTAAAGGCGGTCTAAAGCAGGTCTAAAGCAGGTCTAAAGCAGACTAAAGCAGGACTAAAGCAGGACTAAAGCAGTCTAAAGCAGGTCTAAAGCAGGTCTAAAGCAGGTCTAAAGCAGGTCTAAAGCAGGACTAAACCAGGACTAAAGCAGGATAAAGCAGGACTAAAGCAGGTCTAAAGCAGGTCTAAAGCAGGTCTAAAGCAGACTAAGACAGGACTAAAGCAGGACTAAAGCAGGAACTAAAGGCGGTCTAAAGCAGGACTAAAGCAGGACTAAAGCAGGACTAAAGGCGGTCTAAAGCAGGACTAAAGCAGGTCTAAAGCAGGCTAAAGCAGGTCTTAAGCAGGTCTTAAAGCAGGTCTAAAGCAGTCTAAAGCAGGTCTAAAGCAGGTCTAAAGCAGGTCTAAAGCTGGCTAAAGCTGGTCTAAAAGCAGGACTAAAGCAGGTCTAAAGCAGGTCTAAACCAGGACTAAAAGCAGACTAAACAGGACTAAAGCAGGTCTAAAGCAGGTTAAAGCAGGACTAAAGCAGGACTAAAGCAGGACTAAAGCAGGACTAAAGCAGGTCTAAAGCAGGACTAAAGCAGGTCAAAAGCAGGACTGAGAGCAGGTCTAAAGCAGGTCTAAAGCAGGACTAAAGCAGGTCTAAAGCAGGTCAAAGCAGAGCTAAAGCAGGTCTTAAGCAGGTCTAAAGCTGGTCTAAAGCAGGTCTAAACAGGACTAAAGCAGGACTAAAGCTGGTCTAAAGCAGGTCTAAAGCAGGTCTAAACCAGGACTAAAGCAGGACTAAAGCAGGTCTAAAGCAGGTCTAAAGCAGGTCTAAAGCAGACGCTAAAGCAGGACTAAAGCAGGACTAAAGCAGGACTAAAGCAGGCTCTAAAGCAGGACTAAAGACAGGACTAAAGCAGGACTAAAGCAGGACTAAAGCAGGACTAAAGCAAGGTCTAAAGCAGGTCTAAAGCAGGTCTAAAGCAGCAGGTCTAAAAGCAGGTCTAAAGCAGGTCTAAAGCAGGTCTAAAAGCAGGATCTAAAGCACAGGAACTAAAGCAGGTCTAAAGCAGGTCTAAAGCAGGACTAAAGCAGGTAACTAAAGCAGGTGGTCAAAAGTAAGGTAAGCGGTCAAGCTAAGATCGACGTAAGGAAGCGGTTAAAAGGCTAAACATTCAAGGTTAAAAGCAGGTCTAAAGCAGGACTAAACCAGGTAAACGTTGCTGTGTTCTTCAGGAGTTGGAGCTGGAGTCGCGCTTCTCGGAGGCGGAGCATCACTTCATGGAGGCGGGCGAGTGGAAGGGGACGATCAACATGTACCGAGCCAACAGCATGTGGGAGGAGGCACACCGGGTCTGCACACCATTACATTACATCTGTGACCAGCTCCACCACCACCTAGAGGAGTGAACGTGTATAACGAGATCATGATTATTTTAGGAGTTGATGAGTCGGAGTCTAAACGTATAAGTGTAAAAGGAAAAAAGTGCAGTTGGTATTGTGTCGTTTGCTGTGTTTGCTTGTTGGACTTGATGTAGAGCGTCTCGTGCCTTTGCAGATCGCCAAGAGCCACGGCGGCGCGAGCGTGCAGAAGCAGGTGGCTTATCTGTGGGCGCAGAGTTTGGGGGGAGAAGCCGCCGTCAAACTACTGTCACGCTTCAGTCTGCTGGAGTACGCCATCGAGTTCGCCTGCAACAACCTGTGAGAAGTGACCCTTTCAGATCCTTTAAGACCCTTTAACACCCCTTAATACCCCATAACACCCTTAAACACCCCGTAACACCCCTTAACACCCTTTAAGATCCCTTTAACACCCTTTAAGATCCCTTTAAGATCCCTTTAAGACCCTTTCAGACCGTTCAACACCCTTTATGATACTTTAACAGCTTTTAAGACCCTTTAAGGCCCTATAAGATCCTTTAAGACCCTTCACGACCCTTTAACACCCTTTAAGATCCTTTACGACCCTTTAACACCCTTTAAGATCCTGTAACGCCCTTTACGATCCTTTACAACCCTTTAACACCCTTTACAACCCTTTAAGACCCTTTGAGATCCTTCACGACCCCTTCAAGATCTTTTAATACCCTTTCACGACCCTTTAGCACCCTTTAAGATCCTTTCCGACCCTTTAGCACCCTTTAAGATCCTTTACGACCCTTTAACACCCTTTAACACCCTTTAAGATCCTTTACAACCCTTTAACACCCTTAACGATCCTTTAAGAGCCTTTGAGATCCTTCACGACCCCTTTAAGATATTTTAATATCCTTTAAGATCCTTTACAACCCTCTGAGACCCTCTGAGACCCTCTAAGACCCTCTAGGACCCTCTAAGACCCCCTGAGACCCCCTGAGACCCTCTGAGACCCTCTAAGACCCTCTATGCTGACTGTTTTCTGATTTCAGGACGTTTGATTTCGCCTTTGATCTGGCCCATCTCGCCGCCAAAGACAAGATCCCTGAAGTGCACCTGAAGACCGCCCTCTACCTGGAGGACGAGGTACTGACACCACACTGACGTTACACTGCTGTGCCGCAGCTGCCCCGGGGCAGGTTGACGGACATGTGGCCCTCACACCAGTCGCTCACAAACAAAGACATTTACTGCACTTCGCTTGGTTTGTGCTCTTTTGACCCTAAAGTCAGTGGGATTCTCCCGTTTGCTTTTCCGGACCATTCTACATGTCTGTTGTGGGGGTCCCGGCTGTAACACGCAGTCACATGTGGAAACCAGATCCTTGTTCACATTGTCTGTTTTTCCAGGGAAAGTTTTCTGAAGCTGAAGCGGAGTTTATTAAAGGAGGAAAACCCAGAGAAGCCGTGCTCATGTAAGTCTGGACCAGGACCAGGACTACAGCTGGATCTGAACCACGCTGGGGGTCTGTGACATTGGGGGTCTGTGACGCTGAGGGTTTGTGACGCTGGGGGTCTGTGACGCTGGGGGTCTTTAACGTGTCTGTGATGCTGGGGGTCTGTGACGGGTCTGTGACGGCTGTGACGTGCTGCGGGGGTCTGTGACGGGTCTGCGACGGGTCGTGACGGGTCTGTGACGCTGGGGTCTGACGCTTAGGGTCTGTGACGGGTCTGGCGGCTGGGGGTCTGTGACGGGTCTGCGACGGTCTGTGACGGGTCTGTGACGCTGGGGTCTGACCGCTTAGGGTCTGTGACGGGTCTGTAACACTGGGGGTCTGTGACATTGGGGGTCTGTAACGGGTCTGTGATGGGTCTGTGACGTGTCTGTGACGCTGGGGGTCTGTGACGGGTCTGTGACGCTGGGGTTCTGTGGACGTGGGGGTCTGTTACGCTGGAGGTCTGTGACGCTGGGAGTCTGTGACTGGTCTGTGACGGGTCTGTGACGCTGGGGGTCTGTGACGGGAATGTGGACGGTTTCTGTGATGCTGGGGTCTGACGCTTAGGGTCTGTGACATTGGGGGTCTGTAACAGGGTCTGTGACGTGTCTATGAGTGTCTATGACGTGTCTGTGACGTGTCTGTGACGTGTCTGTGACGTGTCTGTGACGCGGGGTCTGTGACGGGTCTGTGACGGGTCTGTGACGGTCTGTGACGGGTCTGGTGACGCTGGGGGTCTGTGACGCTGGGGTCTGTGACGGGTCTGTGACGGGTCTGTGACGGTCGTGACGCTGGGGGTCTGTGAGGCGGGTCTGTGACGGGTCTGTGACGGGTCTGTGACGGCTGTGGTTCTGTGACGCTGGGGTCTGTGATCGGGTCCTGTGACGGGTCTGTGACGGGTCTGTGACGGGTCTGTGACGGGGTCTGTGACGGGTCTGTGACGCTGGGGGTCTGTGACGGGTCTGTGAGGGTCTGTGACGGGTCTGTGACGCTGGGGGGTCTTTTCTCTGTTTCAGGTATGTTCACACTAAAAACTGGAGAGCGCTCAGCGAGTGGCTGAAAGCCCACGACCCGACAGTGTGGGCGACGTTCTGGAGTCTCAGGCCAAAGTTTGCTTCGACGAGCGAGACTTTCAGAGAGCAGAGTCTCTCCTGCTGCGGGCCCAGAGACCGACCTCACTGTGCAGTTTTACAAGTACTACAGGGTCCTGAGATAGTCCTGGTTTAGTCTGGTCTGCTCCAACCCTGCTTCCAACCTGCTCTAAACCTGCTCTAAACCTGCTCAACGCAACCTGCTCCAAACCTGCTCTAACCTGCTCCCCAAACTGCTCTAACCTGCTCCAAACCCAACTGCTCTAAACCTGCTCCAAACCTGCTCTAACTGCTAAACTGCTCTAACGTCAAACTTCGCTCACGCTCCAAACCTGCTCTAAACCTGCTCCAAACCCAGTCCAAACCTGCTCTAAACCTGGTCCAAACCCAGTCCAAACCTGCTCTAAACCTGGTCCAAACCCAGTCCAAACCTGCTCTAAACCTGGTCCAAACCTGGTCTCTGCAGGAGGCCGGGATGTGGAGTGACGCCATGAGGATCTGTAAAGAATATCTCCCAAACAAACTGTCCAAACTTCAGGAGGAGTTCGAGCAGGACGCCTCCAAGAAGGGAAACACGTAAGGTTTCGATTTACATTTACAACTTTAAAAAGCAGAATTCTGACGGACGCAGGGTCCAAAGAGGCGGATCTTTCTGGATGTTCTGTTTTCGTTTGTCCGCGTCAGAGGGGTGGAGGCCATTTTGGAGCAGGCTCGCGAGTGGGAGACGACGGGAGAATATTCCAGAGCCGTCGACTCTTACCTCAAAGTGAAGGACGACAAAAACTCCAAGCTGCTGGAGAAATGCTGGATGAAGGTACAGACCGCTCCTCTGAAGATCGGACTTCAACATCTCAGTTCATCTCTCCGGCAGTTCCAGTTCCATCCTAACGTTCCCCGTGTTTCGTTCCAGGCGGCTGAGCTCTCCATAAAGTTCCTGAACCGCGATCGAGCCGTGGAGGTGGTTCAGCTCGTCGGGCCTCGCCTCTCGAAGCTGCGGCAGTTCAAGGCGGTGAGTCTCGCCGTGTGGTTGTCCCCTGTGTAGGCCTCGTGCAGGCCTCGTGCAGGCCTCGTGCAGTCCTCGTGTAGGCCTCGTGTAGGCCTCGTGCAGGCCTCGTGTAGGCCTCGTGTAGGCCTCGTGTAGGCCTCGTGCAGGCCTCGTGCAGGCCTCTTGTAGGCCTCGTGCAGTCCTCGTGCAGGCCTCTTGTAGGCCTCTTGTAGGCCTCGTGCAGGCCTCTTGTAGGCCTCTAGTAGGCCTCTTGTAGGCCTCGTGCAGGCCTCGTATAGGCCTCTTGTAGGCCTCTTGTAGGCCACGTGTAGGCCTCGTGCAGGCCTCTTGTAGACCTCGTGTAGGCCTCGTGTAGGCCTCTTGTGACGTTTGTCTGTGACTGTTTTGGTCCAAGGCGGCAGAGCTGTACCTGAACGTGGATCTGATCAGAGAAGCCATCGACGTCTTCATCGACGGAGAAGAGTGGAACAAAGCCAAGAGAGTGGCCAAAGAGCTCGAGCCACGGTGAGGACTGAAGCAGGACTGAAGCAGGACTGAAGCAGGACCGAAGCAGGACTGTGTACGAGCTGACAACGCACCAGGGTCTGACCTTCTGACGGCGCACCAGGGTCTGACCTTCTGACGGCGCACCAGAGTCTGACCTTCTGACGACTCACCAGAGTCTGACCTTCTGACGGCTCACCAGGGTCTGACCTTCTGACGGCTCACCAGAGTCTGACCTTCTGACGACTCACCAGGGTCTGACCTTCTGACGGCTCACCAGGGCCTGACCTTCTGACGGCTCACCAGAGTTCTGAACCTTCTGACGACTCTCAAACTTGTTTTCAGACTGGAGGATTAGTGGATCAGAAATACAAGGAGCACCGTCCAAAAACCAGGACAGGTCGAGTCTGGTGAACACAAAACGTAACTGAGAACGATAAATCATGTACGAATGTGTGTCAAACCGGTTTCTCCCCGTGTGATGCTCCAGTTGGCCCGACATGACGTGAATGCGACGGCGCTGGACTTGTACCGGTCCGGAGAGACGCCAGTGGAGAAGTGTCTGGAAACCGCCTCCAAGCAGGTACGCAAACACCGGATCTTCTGTGTGTATTTTTCAGTATTGGATTGTTTCGTGTCGTCTGGAGACATTTGTTTTTGTGCTCAGACACTTTGGATCCTGCACAAATACGTGGCTGCCTTTACGCGGACAGCCGCTGATCAAAGATGAGAGAGCCTGTGGCGAGCGCTGCAAGGCTGTACGTCACAACACGGAGCTCCGCCCAATGTGCAGGTAACGCTGATCCATATGCTAAAGAACAGGAATTATACAGAACGCTAACCTAATGCTAAGCTAAAGAACAGAATATACAGGTAACGCTAACCTAATGCTAATGAACAGATATACAGGTAACGCTAACCTAATGCTAATGCTAAAGAACAGAATATACAGGGTAACACTAACCTAATGCTAATGAACAAGGACATCAGGTAACACTAACCTAATCTAATTGCAAAGAAACAGAATATAACAGGTAACACTAAACCTAATACTAAGAACAGAATATACAGGTAACGCTAAACTAATGCTAATGCTAAAGGAATATACAGTAACACTAACCTTAAGCTAATGAACGGAATATACAGGTAACGCTAACCTAATCTAATGCTAAAGAAACCCGATATATACAGGTACGCTAACCTAATGCTAATGCTAAAGAATAGAATTATACAGGTAACGGCAACCTAATGCTAATGAACAGCAATCAGTGTACGTAACCAATGCTAAAGAACAGAATATACAGGTAACACTAACCTAATGCTAATGACAATATACAGGTAACTCTAACCTAATGCTAAAGAACAGAATATACAGGTAACACAACAATACTTAAAGAACAGAATATACAGGTAACACTAACCTAATGCTAATGAACAGCATATACAGGTGACGCTAACTAATGTTAATGCTAAAGAACAGAATATACAGGTAACACAAACCTAATACTAAAGAACAGAATAAGTAACGCTAACCTAATGCTAATGCTAAAGAACAGAAATACAGGTAACTCTAACCTAATGCTAATGCTAAAGAACAGAATATACAGGTAACACAAACCTATACAAAGACAAATATACAGGTAACGCTAACCTAATGCTAATGCTAAAGAACGGAATATACAGGTAACACTAACCTAATGCTAATGAACAGCATATACAGGTAACGCTAACTATGCTAAATGCTAAGAACAGAAATAAGTAACGCTAACCTAATGCTAATGCTATAAGAATCAATTAAGGTAACGCTAACTAATAGACGATATACAGGTAACGTCTAGCAAGCAAGAACGTAACATATCTGAACATTCTAATGCTAAAAACAGAATATAGCAGGTAACGCTACCTAAATGCTAACTAGAACAGCAATACTACAGGTAACTGTAACCTATATGCCTAATGCTATTAACAGAAATTCAGGTAACAAACTAATCATACAAGAACAAGGCAAACAAATATACAGTAACGCTAAACCTAATGCTTAATGGCTAAAAGAACAGAATATACAGGTAACACTAATCCTAATGCTAATGAACAGCATATAAGTAACGCTAAACCTAATGCTAAGCCTAAAGAACAGAAATACAGGTAAACAAACCTAATACTAAAGAACAGAATATACAGGAACGCGATAACCTAATGGCTAATGCTAAAAGAAACAGAATATTACAGGTAACTCTAACTCAATGCTAATGCTAAAGAACAGAATTATACAGTAACACAAACCTAATACTAAAGAAACAGAAAACAGTAACGCTAACCTAATGCTAATGCTAAAGAACAAAATATACAGGTAAGCACTAACCCCATAATGCATATGATAAATATACAGGTAACGGCTACCAATGCAATGCTAAAGAACAGAAGTATACAGGTAACACAAACCTAATACTAGAAGAAAGAAATATACAGGTAACGGCAACCTAATGCTTAATGGCTAAAAGAACAGTATACAGGTAACACTAACCTAATGCTAATGAACAGCATATACAGGTAACGCTAACCTAATGCTAATGCTAAAGAACAGAATATACAGGTAACGCTAACCTAATGCTAATGCTAAAGAACACAATATACAGGTAACGCTAACCTAATGCTAAAGAACAGAATATACAGGTAACGCTAACCTAATGCTAATGCTAAAGAACAGAATATACAGGTAATGCTGACCTAATGCTAATGCTAAAGAACAGAATATAGAGGTAACGCTGACCTAATGCTAATGCTAATGAACAGAATATACAGGTAATGCTAACCTAATGCTAATGCTTATTAACAGAATATACACTTAACAATAATGCAACAAGAACAATGGCAATAAACAGAATATACAGGTAATGCTAACACAAGGCTAATGCTATTGAACTGAACATACTGCTTACAAGGCTAATGCTAAAGAACAGAATTATACAAGTAACGCTAACACAATGCTAATGACAATAAACAATGCATAGGTGAGGCTAAAGTAAAGCTAATGCTAGTAAACAGGATATGGGTGGTGGAGACTGCTGTTTTAGCAGTTAACAATGTAAAGTAAATATTCTCTATTTAAATCAGTGTTTCGTCACTTTTCTTTGTCTTGAGCCCTACGATTTGTCTCTGTTTACTTTAGTAGGGCTGTCAACTCTCCCACGTTCAGCTTGAGTCATAGCCTAAAAGTAAATAAATAAATACAAATAGATAAAAGATCATTTGGTCGTGCTGCAGATTACGAAATAAATATACAGTTGCCGTAGACGTGGGTTTTATTGCAGTTTATTTGCATTTGTGGTATCATGACATCACAACATTCTGTAGGTCAGTCCTATTTGCAGTACAATGGCATGAATAGGGAAATCTGCAGTTTCACGAGTCTGAAAACCATAGAAAGGGACAAATAACAAATGTACTGCAGTTTTAGGCCAATTAGACTCACTGTTCAGTCAGTCAGGATTCTTCTTCTTCTTCATCTTCATCTTCATCATCATCTTCATCAATTTCATATTTTTTCCATCTGAAACCATTCCAAGCCCTCTGGTTTGTCCCTGAAAACACTGTTTTAAACGATAAAAGGTCTTCTAAATAACCCATGGCAACAGGAAACTGAAACCCTCAGGCTGAAGCTGATGTACAGGATATAGTTTATGTGATGTATAGAACTTTAACGTCTACACTCAGCTGTTTGTGCTCTTCAGAACTTTAACATCTACAGGCAGCTCTTTGTGTTGGTGGTGAACCTCCCGGACACAGACTCAGCCGAGGCCTATCGCGTCTGGGCCGACCTCCGTGACGTCCTGCTGCAGCTGGTACCACCCGTTTTACCTGACAAAAGTACTGCAGTATTCCACACACGCCGGTGACGTTTGTGTGTTTTTTTTCAGTGCGACAACATCTCGAAATCGGCCGAAGCGAACTCTCCGCCGCACTACGACTTTGAGCAGATGCTTTTGATCGCGCATTATTACGCCACGAGATCAGCGGCCAAAGGCGTGGAACAGCTGGTACTGAGCCCTCTCTCACCCTCTCACCCTCTCTCACCCTCTCTCACCCTCTCTCACCCTCTCTCACCCTCTCTCACCCCGTCTCACCCTCTTCTCTCAGTGGAGCGAGCAGTGCTCTTAAGCTTCGGTGTGCCCTCTTTCACCCTGTTTCACCCTATCTCACCCCGTCTAACCGCGTCTCACCCTCTACTTTCAGTCAAGCGTGGCCTCTAAGCTGTCGGTGTCGCCCCGTCTCACCTCGTCTCACCTCGTCTCACCCCATCTCACCCTCTTCGTTCAGTCGAGCGTGGCTCTAACTGTCTGTGTCGTCCCCTTTCACCCTTTTCACCCCTCTTTCACCCTCTTTCACCCTCTACTTTCAGTCGAGCGTGGCCTCTAAGCTGTCGGTGTCGCCCTCTTTCACTCCTTTTCACCGCTCTTTCACCCTCTTTCACACCTCTTTCACTCTCTTTCACTCTGTCTTCACCCTGTCTCACCCTCTTTTCGTTTAGTTCGAGGACGCTGGACTAGCTCTAAACTGTCGGTGTCGCCCTCTTTCACTCTTCCTCTGTCTCACCCCATCTCACCCTGTCTCACCCCATCTCACCTGTCTCACCTCTTGTTTCAGTCGAGCGTGGCCTCTAAGCTGTCGGTGTCGCCCTCTTTCACTCTTTCCCTTGTCTCACCCATCTCACCCTGTCTCACCCCATCTCACCCCTGTCTCACCCCATCTCACCCAGTCCTCACCTCTTGTTTCAGTCGAGCGTGGCCTCTAAGCTGTCGGTGTCGCCCTCTTTCACCTCTTTCCCTCCGTCTTCACCCCGTCTCACCCGTCTCACCCTCTTGTTTCAGTCGAAGCGTGGCTCTAAGCTGTCGGTGTCGCCCTTCTCCTCTGGTCTCCCCCATCTCACCCGTCCCCCTGTCTCACCCGCTCACCCTGTCTCACCCCGTCTCACCCGTCTCACCCCGTCTCACCCTCTTGTTTCAGTCGAGCGTGGGCCTCTAAGCTGTCGGTGTCGCCCCCTTTCACCTCTTTCCTCTGTCTCACCCCGTCTCACCCTGTCTCACCCCATCTCACCCCCATCTCACCCGTCTCACCCGTCTCACCCTCTTGTTTCAATCGAAGCGTGGGCCTCTAAGCTGTCCGGTGTCGCCCTCTTTCACCCTCTTGCCTCTGTTCTCACTCCATCTCACCCGTCTCACCCGTCTCACCCTGTCTCACCCCGTTCCCCCGTCTCACCCTCTTGTTTCCAGTCGAGCGTGGGCCTCTAAGCTGTTGGGTCGCGCCCTTTCACCCTCTTACATTCTCTCTTTCACTCTGTCTCACCCTGTCTCACCCTCTTGTTTCAGTCGAGCGTGGCCTCTAAAACTGTCGGTGTCGCCCTCTTTCACCTCTTCCCCTCTGTCTACCCCCATCTCACCCTGTCTCACCCATCTCACCCTGTCTCAACCCTCTTGTTTCAGCTGAGCGTGGCCTCTAAGCTGTTCGGTGTCCGCCCTCTTTCACCTCTTTCCCTCTGTCTCACCCATCTCACCCTGTCTCACCCTGTCCTCACCCATGCTCCACCCTGTCTCCCCCATCTCACACCAGTCTCACCCTCTTGTTTCAGTCGAGCGTGGCCCTCTAAGCTGTCGGTGTCGCCCTCTTTCACCCTCTTTCCCTCCGTCTCACCGTCTCACCCGCGTCTCACCCCTCTTGTTTCAGTCGAGCGTGGCCTCTAAGCTGTCGTGTCGCCCTCTTCCCTTTGTCTCCCCCATCTCCACCCGTCTCCCCCGTCTCACCCGTCTCACCTGTCTCACCCCGTCTCACCCCGTCTCACCCCTCTCACCTCTTTGTTTCAGTCGAGCGTGGGCCTCTAAGCTGTTCGGTGTCGCCCCCTTTCACCTCTTTCCCTCTGTCTCACCCCGTCTCACCCTGTCTCACCCATCTCACCCAATCTCACCCCCGTCTCACCCCGTCTCACCCTCTTGTTTCAGTCGAGCGTGGCCTCTAAGCTGTCGGTGTCGCCCTCTTTCACTCCTCTTTCCTTCTGTCTCACTCCATCTCACCCCGTCTCACCCCGTCTCACCTCTGTCTCACGCCCGTCTCACCCCGTCTCACCCTCTTGTTTCAGTCGAGCGTGGGCTCTAAGCTGTTGGTGTCGCCCCCTTTCACCCTCTTTCACCCTCTTTCCTCTGTCTCACCCCATCTCACCCTGTCTCACCCCGTCTCACCCTGTCTCAACCGTCTCACCTCTTTTGTTTCAGTCGAGCGTGGGCCTCTAAGCTGTCGGTGTCGCCCCCTTTCACCCTCTTTCCCCTGTCTCACCCTGTCTCACCCTGTCTCACCCTGTCTCACCCATCTCACCCTTCACCCCATCTCACCTGTCTCACCCTCTTGTTTCAGTCGAGCGTGGCCTCTAAGCTGTCGGTGTCGCTCCTGCGTCAACCGGGATGATTCCTGCAGATAAAGGCGTTCTTCGAGCCGGCACAGACTGCAGGGTAAGACCGCCTTCAGAGAAAAGACTGTTCTGTGATTGTGGATGAAGATTTCATACCCACGAGGCCCTGGAGTGAACTCATGAACACGTTTGAGTGAAATCATGACTAAATGTTTAGGTCCGACGCTGAGAACACTTTGAAGGAGACATTTGACTTTCATCGGGAATAAGCGATTGAGATGAGTAGAAGAAATATACCACGTGTGGATTTCCAAATGAAGCTGAGGGAAGTCACATGATCAGAGAAACATCACGTTATGTTTGAACTACACCAGTACTACAGTATTTAAGAGTTTGAAATACACTGGTACTACAGCAGTATTTAAGAGTTTGAAATACACGGTACTACAAAAGTATTTAAGAGTTTGAAATACACCAGTACTACAAAAGTATTTAAGAGTTTGAAATACACCGGTACTACAAGTATTTAAGAGTTTGAAATACACCAGTACAACAGTATTTAGAGTTTGAAATACACCGGTACTACAACAGTATTTAAGAGTTTAAATACACCAGTACTACAGTATTTAAGAGTTTGAAATACACCAGTACTACTACAGTATTTAAGAGTTTGAAATACACACAGATCTACTACATGTATTTAGAGTTTGAAATACAACAGTACTACAGTATTTAAGAGTTTGAAATACACCAGTACTACAGTATTTAAGAGTTTGAAATACACGGTACTACAGTATTTAAGAGTTTGAAATACACGTACTACAACAGTATTTAAGAGTTTTAAATACACCAGTACTACAGTATTTAAGAGTTTGAAATACACCAGTACTCACTACGTATTTAAGAGTTTGAAATACACCAGTACTACTACAGTATTTAAGAGTTTGAAATAACACCAGTACTACAGTATTTAAGAGTTTGAAATACACCAGTACTACAACAGTATTTAAGAGTTTGAAATACACCAGTACTACAACAGTATTTAGAGTTTGAACTACACCAGTACTACAAGACAGTATTTAAGAGTTTGAACTACACCAGTACTACAACAGTATTTAAGAGTTTGAAATACACCAGTACTACAAAACAGTATTTAAGAGTTTGAAATACACAGTACTACAGTATTAAGAGTTTGAAACACAGCAGTACTACAACAGTATTTAAAGTTTGAATACACCAGTACTACAGTATTTAGAGTTTGAAAACAGCAGTACTACAACAGTAATTTAAGAGCTTTGAACTACACCAGTACTACAGTATTTAAGAGTTTGAAATACACCAGTATTACAACAATATTTAAGAGTTTGAAATACACTAGTAATACAGGATTTAAGAGTTTAATCACCGTACTACAACAGTATTTAAGAGTTTGAAATCACACCGGTACTAACAGTATTTAAGAGTTTGAAATACACCAGTACTACAACAGTATTAAAGAGTTTGAAATACACCAGTACTAACAAAAGTATTTAAGAGTTTGAAATACACCAGTACTACAGTATTTAAGAGTTTGAAATACACCAGTACTACAACAGTATTTAAGAGTTTGAACTACACACAGTACTACAACAGTATTTAAGAGTTTGAACTACCCAGTACTACAACAGTATTTAAGAGTTTTGAACTACACCAGTACTACAACAGTATTAAAGAGTTTGAAATACACGAGTACTCAACAGTATTTAAGAGTTTGAAATACACCAGTACTACAGTATTTAAGAGTTTGAAACACAGCAGTACTACAACAGTATTTAAGAGTTTGAACTAACCCAGTACTACAGTATTTAAGAGTTTGAACATACCAGCAGTACTACAACAGTATTTTAAGAGTTTGAACTACACCAGTACTACAAGTATTTAAGAGTTTGAAATACACCAGTACTACAACAATATTTAAGAGTTTGAAATCACTAGTAATACAGGATTTAAGAGTTTGAAATACACCGGTACTACAGTATTTAAGAGTTTGAAATACACCAGTACTACAACAGTATTAAAGAGTTTGAAATACACCAGTTACTACAAAAGTATTTAAGAGTTTGAAATACACCGGTACTACAACAGTATTTAAGAGTTTGAAATACAACCAGTAACTACAACAGTATTTAAGAGTTTAAATACACACGGTACTACAACAGTATTTAAGAGTTTGAAATACAACCAGTACTACAACAGTATTTAAGAGTTTGAAATACACCGTACTACAACAGTATTTAAGAGTTTGAACATCACCAGTTACTACAGGATTTAAGAGTTTGAAATACACCGGTACTACACAGTAATTTAAGAGTTTGAAATACACCAGTACTACAACAGTATTTAAGAGTTTGAAATACACCAGTACTACAGTATTTAAGAGTTTGAAACACAGCAGTACTACAACAGTATTTAAGAGTTTGAAATACACCAGTACTACAGTATTTAAGAGTTTGAAACACAGCAGTACTACAACAGTATTTAAGAGTTTGAAATACACCAGTACTACAACAGTATTTAAGAGTTTGAAATACACCAGTACTACAACAGTATTTAAGAGTTTGAAATACCAGAAACATGTTTGTGAGTTGTTTGTTTTGTTGTTGTTGTGGTTGTGGTTGTGGTTGTGGTTGTTGTTGTTGTTGTTGTTGATGTTGATGATTCAGTTGCTATGGTGTTTGTGTCCAGGCCGAGGGCTGGGACAGCATGGCCTTCGTCTTCCTCAACCATTTCCTGGATCTGTGTGACGTGAGTAACTTTTTATCTGAGCCAATGTGATAAAAGTACAGATAAAGGTACAGATAAAGGTACAGATAAAAGTACAGATAAAAGTACAGATAAAGGTACAGATAAAGGTACAGATAAAAGTACAGATAAAAGTACAGATAAAGGTACAGATTAAAGTACAGATTAAAGTACAGATAAAGGTACAGATAAAGGTACAGATAAATGTACAGATAAGGGTACAGATAAAGGTACAGATAAAGGTACAGATAAAGGTACAGATAAAAGTACAGATAAAAGTACAGATAAAGGTACAGATAAAAGTACAGATAAAAGTACAGATAAAGGTACAGATAAAGGTACAGATAAAAGTACAGATAAAGGTACAGATAAAAGTACAGAAGAAGCTCCTTGGATGAGTAGAGAAATTTATGAACTCATAAACCCTTTTTAAGCAGTAAATAAACACACTTGTGTGTTCCCTATGAAAGGGTCCAGTATTATAGGTAGTAGTAGTATAGGTACACATTTGACTTTTTATTGGAATGAAAATGTTTTGTTCAGTTATCGTTGAGATCATCCCTAAAAATATCAACATATTTATGAGTTTCCTACGTCCAGTTCGTTGTGTTTCATTTACTCTCGAGCTGGACAATCAACATCTACATGATGTAAATGTTGTCTTGAAGATTTGAAATATTTGAATATCATTTATATAAAAAGGTTTTCTAAAAATGAAAAAGTGATGTTGTATGTAGGTGATATTTCTGCACGTTTGTCTTCTTGAGCTGCGAGATGAATCACAATCCAATCAAAATTGCAATGATCAAATCTCAAAGGCTTTTCCTCCACAAACAACAAAATATCCTCTCATTCTGCATAAAGACGGCTCACTGTAGTTTATGTCAGTGCAAACACGCTTCACGTTTCACTCAGCTGGAGCACATTTAGCTTCATTCACACTTAAGTCCTCTCCTCTCCGAGCCTCAAAATACTTCGTTCTGAATCTCCTCGACCTGTGATGTCATATTCTACCTGTGACGCCTCTAACTCCACAAATCATCTCCAGACTCGTTCTGTCTCATCACGATCAGAACAACTGTGAGCTGAGACCAGGAAGTGACATGCCAGATAAAAGTGTATATATTGTGTAATTCCTTCTGCCGCCAGTAGATGGAGTCAAAGCTCAGTTACTCTGGAGTCTCCCACGGCTGTGCCAAACCTTTTGTTCTAAAACATTAGACACCAAACTGAAGTTCCTCCAGAGCATGTTTAAAGGCCGAGAACAACAAATGTCATTAAAACAGAAATTATATATATATATATTTGTATATATGTATATTTTTCCTGAATCATGATACGCCCGAATAAAGGTTCTGCTGATGTTTGTGCAGGCGATCGAGGAGGGGAACCTGAACGGACTGGACCACTCGGACTTCCTCCACACTGACATCCCCTTCGAGGTCCCGATGCCCGGCAAACTCTCTGTGTCGGTGAGAAGCCCATCGTGCCACAGTGTTCCGGCGACGCCCGAGTGAAGCCGCGCCTCCTCCTCACCCTCCCACACCTGTGTGTTTTTTCAGGACGAGCAGCGTGAGCAGGTCAGAGACTGGGTCCTGATGGTGTCCATGGACCAGCGCCTGGACCAGGTCTTACCCAGAGACGAGAGGAACAGTTACGAAGCATCGCTGACAGCGTCCGGCACCGGGCTCACGTCCCCGCCCTGCGTGCTGACCGGTGAGTATTGCTAATACTACTGTCAATACTACTGTCTATACTACTAATACTACTGTCTATACTAATAATACTACTGCCAATACTACTGCCAATACTACTGGCAATACTGCTTCCAATACTGCTGTCTATACTACTAATACTACTGTCTATACTGCTGTCTATACTAATAATACTACTGCCAATACTACTGCCAATACTACTGCCAATACTACTGCCAATACTGCTGTCTATACTACTAATACTACTGTCTATACTACTAATACTACTGTCAATACGGCTGTCTATACTAATAATACTACTGCCAATACTACTGCCAATACTTCTGTCTATACTACTAATACTACTGTCTATACTACTAATACTACTGTCTATACTACTGTCTATATTACTAATACTACTGTCAATACTACTGTCTATACACTACTAATTCTACTGTCAATACTAGCGTATACTACGGTCAATACTACTAATACTACTGTCAATACTACTGTCTATACTACTGTCTATACTACTAATACTATTGTCAATACTACTAATACTACTGCCAGTACTACTGTCAGTACTTCTGGCAATGCTACTTTCAATACTACTGTCAATACTTCTGGCAATGCTACTTTCAATACTACTGTCAATACTACGAATACTATTGTCAATACTTCTGGCAATGCTACTTTCAATACTACTGTCAATACTACTAATACTATTGTCAATACTATTGTCAATACTACTGTCAATACCACTAATACTACTGTCAATACTACTAATACTACTGTGAATATTTCTGTGAATACCACTGTAAATACTACTGTACATACTATTAACAATACTACTGTCAATACTACTGTCAATACTACTGTCAATACAACTGTCAATACAGTCTGTGTTCAGTCCAAATGTTCTCTTTCATCACATTGGTGGTCATGTGACCTCTTTAAACACATTGGTGGTCATGTGACACAGGTTACCCGGTCCTGAGGAACCAGCTGGAGTTCTCGTCAGGAAGAGCAGCAAATAAAGACGACTGGAACAAGTTCCTCATGGCCACAAAGGTTCATAGTTCCTCCTCTTTTTGTCCTTGTTTGGTTCTTTTGAAACATGTATTTATGGTTGTTTGTACTGATTTCTTCCCCTCTCTGCGCTCTGATTGGTTGTTTGTCTCCTCAGACCTCCCATAGTCCCGAGTGCCAGGATGTTCTCAGGTTTGTGGGACAATGGTGTGGATCTCTGCCTGGCTCTGGATTCTCCTTCCACTGACCACCTCCAGAAACCCTCACAGAGATGAGCCGGCATTAGACACTTTGCTCCCATTCAGGTTTAGTCCCGGTTTAGACCCAGGTTTAGACGGCAGTTTAGACCCGGTTTAAGACCCGGGTTTAGACCCGGTTTAGACCTGGTTTGGACCCTGTTTGGACCCGCTTTAGACCTGGTTTACATATTGCACATATTTAATGACAAAAACACTTCAGACTCAGATTGAATAAATGTAGAAATATTTGGAAATATAAGAAGAATTTTCATTTCATTAACTTTTTTTTATTTATCGTTGATTTGTGTTTTTGCTAAGAAATAAATACATTTTGAACATTTTAAAAGTGGGATTTATTTTTATTTATAAATAAAAGTATAAATAATTTGACTGGAGATCGGGGAGCGGGACGACACAGGGCGGGACGACACGGGACGACACGGGGAGCGAGATGACACGGGGAGCGAGACGACATGGAGAGTGGGACGGCGCGGGGAGTGGGACGACGCAGGACAACACGGGGGAGCCGGACGACACGGGGCGCAGGACGACACGGGGAGCAGGATGACTGTACGGCACAGGGAGCGAGACGACACGGGACGACACAGGGATCGGGACGGCACGTGGATCGGGAAGACACGGGCAGCGAGACGACACGGGCAGCGAGACGACACAGAAAGCGGGACGACACGAAGCGGGACAGTACGTGGAGCGAGACGACACAGGGCGCGAGACGACATGGGGAGCGGGACGGCACCTGGAGCGGGACGGCATGGGGAGCGAGACGACATGGGGAGCGAGACGACACGGAGCAAAGCGGGACGACACGAAGCGGGACAGTACGTGGGCGATGCGCACACATAGGGAAGCTAGAGAACCGACAACAAGGGAGCGAGAACAACATGGGGAGCGAGACGGCACATGGAGCGGGACGGACCGGGCAGCTGGGACGAGACGCGGAAGCGGACGATACGGAAGCCGGACGGCGCGAGACGTACACGGGGAGGCGGACGCAACTTTTATTTTCGTAGTGGAGCTGGGACGATCACCGAAGAGCAGGTACAAACCACGATGACGGTGTACTGGAGGCTAGTGGAGCGATGTGGAATCGACACGATGGACGCGAGCTACGGTACCGGATCCGGAGCATCAGAAAAACCGACGGGAACGACGACGTAAGCGGAGACAGGTAGTGGAGCGGAGGACGACACATGGAGCCCTAGACAACATGGGGAGCGAGACGGCACGCGGAGCGGGGACACGAGGGGAGCGGTGTTCGATGGACGGCCACGGGCGAGCAGGACTTTGACCACAGCTGTGTCCACGAACATGACACATCTGCACACGGTGCCCTCCTCACGGGACCGACAAACCGGGACACGCACGCTGCACGCACACCACCGAGCTCATCAACTTTCACTCCACACAAAACACACCACGTTACAATCACACACTTTCTCACACGCACACCTCTCACACACACACGGCCCGCACACACACACCACGCCCGCACACCACACACACACACCACACACACTCTCACACTCACTCACCACATCACCAACACACTCCTCTTCACCACACACACACACAAATCTCTCCACACACACACACACACACACCACACACTCTCTTCTCACACCACACACTCACACACTCAGCTTCCTCTCTCACTCACACACCACACGACACTTCACACACTCTCACTTCACACACACACCACTCACACACACTCATCTCTCACACACACACACACCACACACCACTCTCTCACATAAACACACACTCCTTCACACACACCACCTCTCTCACACACACACACACACACCACTCACTCTCTCACTCACACACACACACGATCACACTCTCACTCACACACACACACGTTACAATCACCAACTTTCTCTACACGCACACTCTCACACACACAGCCCGCACACACACACACGCCCGCCACACACACACACAACACACCTACTACCCACTCTCATACATCACATCTCTCTCTCCACCGCAGCACTCTCTCTCAGACACAACACACACAGCAAATTTCACACACACACAAACCTCTCTACAACACAGTCGATCTTTTCACACACTCACACAACCCATATCACTCCTCTCTCTCCACCACACACACTACCATCTCTCAACCACACACTCACTACTCACTCTTCTCACTCATCACAACAACACACTTCAAACTCTCACTCACACACACAACGACTCACACAGTTCACTCATCTCAACACCACACACAGCACATGTCCACACATCTCCTCTCAGCATAACACACACTCTCTCACACACACACATCTCTCTCACACAC
>BJKM01000661.1:0-79956 GCA_015082035.1 Chaenogobius annularis
GGGGCTCACAGAACGCTTTTTAGATGGATATTTATATTTATTGTATTTATTAGAAGTTTTAGAATTTGATAAAACTAGGATTCAGCAATAATGGGGCAACTCATAACAATAAAACTCATAGAAACTGTGACTAAAGGCATGCAAGGAGGAAAAAAAGGTCCTAAATAAAAATAGAAGACGGATCGATGAATACATTTTATTATTTACAAACATTTCTTAAGCGGCGTTTTTAAATCGTTTCGATCGGCACAAAACGCAAATAATTAAAGAAAATGGTGGATTTGAGCGGACAAGGATTTGTATTCATAGGCATATTTACTTCCACATCAGTAAAGAAGCCATTGTTAATAAAAATAATAATAATAATAAATAAAAAAAATAATAATAATAATAATAATAATAATAATAATGCACAAGAACAAACGAGCGTAACTTTTGCAGGGCGTTTCGGGACTAAACGTGCACGGTAAACGCCTCATTGCTACACGCCGCTAGCGCCGCGCCGCTGGACAAAGGCGCGCGGGGCCCGTCGTGCTCGGGAGGATGAATGAACCGTGCGACCGCAGCCGCCGCAACGGCCCGTCGCACGGCAATAGCAAAACCGGCCCGGAGTGAGACGCGCCTCGGAATCGGCCAAGCGAGCGAAAGGAAACGCATGCAAATGCTGGAGCTTTACGTACGAGCACTTTGGCAACAGGATGCGAAAGAGAGCGCGGACTCGGCGTGGGTTTTCCTCAAAAGTCACTTCCCCCAATGGGTTTTATTTACGCTAGAGTGGCAGTGGGGGTGCGGTTGCCAACGGCAATAGCGGCGTGCCATTCTTGTGGTTGTAAACAAAATTTAAAATGAAAAATATAATAAAATGAATTAAACAAAAACAAAAAGAATTGTAAAAACAGGGTTTTGGAAAATGCATTGATTCACATGTATCGTCACCTTTTAGCTAAAAACAGACTAAATTAAAAGTGGTGTTGCTGTGTTTTGTTGTTAGTCATTTATTTTATTTTTACTTATTTTTTTAACTTTAAAAATCATAATCAGAAAAGGTTTATTGTAATTGTCAAAAAACAAAATTCACAAACTTTCAATAGGAACTTGTTCTCGGCGTCAAGGTGTGCAACATGCAACAATTAACAAGATAATTAAAAACAACACATATGAAAGGACATGCATTAAAGAATTGCACTGAAACATGTTCAAACACGCGTTCTTACTGTTACTGTTGTGTGATCAAGCTTGCATCGCCACAAAACCTGACTCGTACATGGCCTGGAGGAGCCTCCTCTTGCTTCATGGAAATGGTGTTCTTTTGGCTGCAAAATTGCACAGTATTAAACCGATCTCTTATCTCTATGTTCAGTTTTAAATTCTATGACCATCGGAGTCCAGAAAAGTACATACTGTTTCTTTAAGAGAAAATTGTAATAAATAGTGTGGGTTTTGTTGCAAAGTGCTGACAAAAATGTTATATCTTTTTTTTTAGGTAATTCTAAATTGTCGCTTTTTTTTTTCTTCTGTCTTTTGGTGTCTACTTAATTTAGGCTTGACCGCATTTTAAAATGTCTATAAGAAATAAGACAAAGTAGGTATTGTATTATTAAAATGTCAGAATGTATGGATTATATTCTTGCAATAGAATTTCATACATATAATGTGGCTAGTTTTATGTTATTTATGGCATTCAATTTAAGTGAACTTTTCCCCATCGAAATTATGTAATATTTTTAGGTTTTTAATCCCTCTGGAAATCCCTCAAATTTTTTCTTTTTCTAATTTGTCATCAAAACCCATGGATACAACATGGCTGCTGGAACTGGACGTTGGTTGCTGTGAGTTACCATTGGTTACCTCTCTAGCGTTTCTATTAACCTAAAACACTTTCCCCAGAACACATTCAGTCAAGCCACGTGTTTGTGTTGCCTAATTTCAGAACAATAACTATGTAAAACCGATTTACTCAAAATACATTACAATGTTAATATATAGACGCACGGTTGAATAGCGGTTTATACGTACTAGGCTGATAAAATAATACAATTGTTTTGTGTGAATAGGTTTTTTAAAATAGTTTGTTGTTATTTTCTTCGTCAAGGCAAAGTGTGTCGCAGCGCTTTGTTTGGGTCCTGAAAGCGGGACCATGGTGTAGCATGTTGTTAGCAAGAGAGTTAAGCAAGGAAGTTAGCAGAGAATTAATACATTTTCAAGACAAACTGGTCACTACTTATGAAATGTGAGCGAACACATTGAAAGCATGATTTATGGTTTATTTTTATAAGTCTCAAATTTTTGATATCGTGCACGGGAAAAATATAGAGTTATTTTGTTGAAAAGCTTTTTAGGTTTTATGTATGAAACGAACTAGCCACATAATGTTTGTTTCAATTATCAATTCAAGTTAAACGTTAAAGTTTGTATAAATTGTTTTTTTGATTCGATTTGATTCAGATTAATCCATATCATTTTAATAAATACTTTGTCTTATTTCTTGTAGACATTTTAAAATGCTGTAAAGGCTAAATTAAGTAGACTTAAATACATGTTCAATGATAAATCTCACAGTATATCTAAATGCTAATAATTGTAATGTCTTGTTTATAAAAACAAAAGAAAATTAAGCAACATTTTTAGAATTTCCAGGGTAGAAATTTCAGTTCGTTTGCTTATTTTGTTACAAAGGGAATTTTTTTTTTTTTTCAAAAAGCGCCACAAAAGTAAACGGAAAAAAAAACTATTGGTGCGGTCAAGTCGTTTTGGTAAATATTTAACTTTAAACTTTTTTAGTCAAAAATGCAATTGTGTCTGTCATGATAATCCAATTCAATTAACTAATAATGCAAAAAAACACAAGTATGAATGTATTTTAACCAGTGCTATGTTTTTTAAATTTGCCAGAATGCATCTTGAATTTGGTTATGTTTTGCGATATTCTTTTGCGTTTAACTTCCAGTTTTTTTTCATTATAGGCTCCAATATTTTGTATGGGCTCAATTTTCGATTTAAAAAAACATCTTTAAAATGGCACCAATATTTCACTTTGCTTTGTTCTCTATAGGATTAATATGAGCTTGTACTGGAAACATCAAAATGATAATAAAACCACTGAAGAAACATCAAACATTGAAAAACGTTATTTACTTTCCATCCACACGTTTGTATTTGTCGTCCACAGTTTGCCTCTATGACGATAAGTGATTGGGTTCGGGGCAGTGCCATAATAAGATCCTTGGAATAGGCACATTATGGGTTGTCTGGGGTGGGCTCCAGAGCAACAAAAAAAAAAAAGATCATGAAGCTTTTAACACGACGTTTGTCTTTCTCCTTTTCAGCGTCTTGCGAGCGTGTCGTGTGTGTCGTCGGCGGCGACGGTGTGTGTGCGTGTGTGCGTGCGTCTGTTTGGAGTCGGAGCCGGTTCAAACATGAAGAGGAGCAAGAAAGAAGAGGGAGCTGCCGAGGGAGAGAACGGTAAACGCTCAGAAGGACGTTGGCGTTTGCTTCTAATAATAATAATAATAATAATAATAATAATAAAACTGTACTTTCTGTTTGGCAGGTTCCACAAAGAAAGCCAAGCCGGCAAAGGAGCCCGAAGCGCCGATCCTGTACGAAGACCCTCCGGACAAACTGAGCAGTAAAGACGGGAAAGAGGCCAACCTGAAGTTCACCTCGTGGAACGTGGACGGACTCCGGGCCTGGGTCAAGAAGAAGGGCGTCGACGTGAGTTTCGTGTTTAATGTGGGTTTAGAGAAGACTCAATGGGCATTCGTCATTTTCCTCGTGAAAGTTCAGAACTAAACCCGATGGCTCGCCTCAGATGGAACAGTTTACGTGACATTTCAATCATCTGATAACTCCAGGAATGTATTTCATGTATTTAATCGAGTATTTGTGTAACAGGCTTGTGTATTGCACGTACCCGTAGAAGGAATACTGCCTTAAAGCTCCCGTCTTTCCTCTCCCAGTGGGTGCGCGAGGAGTCCCCAGACGTCTTGTGCCTTCAGGAGACCAAATGTGCCGAGAAGGACCTGCCCAAGGACATCACCTCGATGGAAGAGTATCCACACAAATACTGGGCCGTCGCCGAGGAGAACGCGGGCTACAGCGGCGTCGCCATGCTCTGCAAGAACGAGCCCGTCAAAGTCACTTACGGCATCGGTGAGTCGCGTCCGGAGGTTCCGTTAAGAGAAGAATCGACTCTTGAACGCGTCTCCATTTGTAATTCTAAACCTTAAATGATCTCACAAAAAAGAGGGTTTGCTTAAAAAAAAAAAGTTTTAAACAAACCAAATAGTCTGTATTTCTGCTAAAACCGGCAGAAGTACGTCTGTCTGCGCCGCCATGTTTGTACTGTATTCATTTGGACGCTTCACCTTTGTGGCTTCTCCCAAACCACAATGCTGCTCTGTGATTGGTCCAGTCTCCCATGGCCAGGTTAACTCGCGTATTTGCATGCGGCAGCCGCGTTTCTAAAACAATATTGATGTAATTTGCAAACACTGTATATCGGCATAAAAGTTGCACGTCAATTTAAACAAACCGTTTCTTCAGGCAAAGAAGAGCACGACAAAGAGGGGCGGGTCATCACTGCAGAGTTCCCAAAGTACTTCCTGGTCACCGCCTACGTCCCGAACGCCGGCAAGGGCCTGGTGCGTCTCGATTACCGCAAAACGTGGGACGAGGACTTCAAGGCTTACCTCAGCGACCTGGACAAGAAGAAACCGCTGATCCTGTGCGGCGATCTCAACGTCGCGCACCAGGAAATCGACCTCAAGAACCCGAAGGGGAACAAGAAAAACGCCGGCTTCACGCCAGAGGAGCGGGAAGGCTTCAGCCAGCTGCTGGAAGCCGGGTTTGTCGATAGCTTCCGCGAGTTGTACCCAGAACAGCAGTACGCGTACACGTTTTGGACGTACATGATGAATGCTAGGGGTAAAAACGTCGGCTGGCGATTGGATTATTTCGTCTTGTCGTCAGCGTTGCTGCCCAATCTGTGCGACTGCAAGATACGAAGCAAGGCCATGGGAAGTGATCACTGCCCCATTACTTTGCACTTAGCCATTTAAGGCCGCGCCTACAGCCAGTCTTTGGTAGCTTTCGCCGTGTTGTAAGTTCACAAAAGTTAGGCTCAAAACTATCCATACTCTTGCTGAATTGGCAGCGCAGTGAAGTTAGTTTATTCACTGTTTTCTAGACAAGTGGTTTTCAGACTTTTCACACCAACTTTTACCTCAATATTAAGCTTTTCAAGTCAAACCAGGGTAAAACTGGACCACAATAGGCTTATACCTGGACTAAACCTGGACCAAACGAGGATCAAGCCCTGCCTGGGCGTGAGGATGTTACAATATCAACACAATTTAACTATTACTTTAACTGCTTCACAATTACTGTCCCTCAAGTTTGTCTGCTCGATGAAATCCAACTTTTTCTGAATGACAAAATGACAAAAATGATAAGTTCAAAAGTATTTTAGGTGTATTTGTTGGACTATAAATTGAAAAAACAACTTAATTCGCTTCTAAAATGGTCACGATTTATTTTAGTTTTTTTACTGTGATTATTCAGGTCAAAATGTAATTGTATAATTCTCAATGAACCAAATAATCTTGACATCACAGAATTAAAATTTACGATTTGCAAAAGCTCGTCATAATAAATGCCCAAACCAATATTTGCCATTTTATTTTTAATCGTGACCGGTCGGCGACTAAAGTAAATGATCGTAATCGTAATCTGGACAAAGCAGACTCCAAACGCATAAGAAAAGATGATTTATCCCAAAGACGGAGGCATTATTGAAACTAAATGTCAAAAAGTATTAAAACAATTCAAAATTTCCATCAATATTCCACTTTATGTGTAAATATTCTCCAACTTTTACACCTTGATTTGGTCGAAAATGTCTTTTAAAAAAGTCAATGAACTACAATAATTTGGAAGTCGACGACTAAAATAATTGTCAGTTTCAGCCTTAAATTTGTCAAATACTTTATAAACATTTACTTGCAAAACCTTTCTTAACCGTCGGTGCTGTTTTTTTTGTTTTTTTGTTTTTGCCGCTTTTTGGTCGTTCGTTTCACACCCAACTTTGTGCAAAACCAGCAAGAATATTCATACATTTGGGCTTGACTTTATAAAACGCATTGAAACGAGATCCATGTTAAAGTTCTATAAACATTCTGCAGAGTTTGTAACTTCAGTTTTTTCCCCCCGACACTAAATGAGCAAAATGTGTAAGCTATTGTACTACTGAAGTCTGAACGTGGTTTTCATATCGGTGTTTCCCAAAAGGGGCCACGCTTCGTTGTTCTTTCTGTAGACGAATAAAGACTGAGTTTTGTTACATTTTTTTTGTCTCATTATTCATTTGTAGAATTGGACAAAGCGTATATAATGCACCGTCTGGTATTTTCAACGGCACTAAAAGGAAAAACGTGCGACATCTAGAGGCGATCCACGAAACGGAAATGTTCAAATCATGAAATATTGTCAAGATTCTTGGGTTAAACTGACTCGACCCCCAAAGTATTAGTTTCGTGGTATAATCGACGACCACGATGCATTTCCAATTGGATAAAACTAAGAAATATACAGTATTTTCTAATGGAAGTATAAAAAAGGCAAATTCATACAAACATTGGACACAATATATAGTATTTATTCACATTTATTCACACAGTTCTCACAGCACAGAAAATGGAATAATTGGGAAATAAACATTGAGCAGAATGCATTTATTTTTAGTATAAGTATTTTGTAAATGCATATTTATTTTACCCTCTCTCGCCCGTTTTACCACCGCCACCCGGCTCGCGCCGCATTTGAGGTGAAATGAACAATTCAATTCATGTGCAGCTTGTTAAGTGACACTTGAAGACATCTTCTGCTTCCAAAAGTGCGAACACCCGCCATGACAGTGGGTTCAGGGGGATCAGGGGGATCAGTGGGATCAGTGGGATCAGAGGGTTCAGTGGGTTCAGGGGGATCAGGGGGATCAGTGGGATCATGGGTTCAGTGGATCAGTGGGATCAGGGGGATCAGTGGATCAGGATCAGGGATCAGTAGGGAAGTCATCAGTGGTTCAGGGGATCAGTGGGATCAGGGATCAGAGGGATCAGTGGGTTTCAGGGGGATCAGAGGATCAGGGGATCAGTGTTCATGGGATCAGGGGATCAAGGGATCAGTGGTTCAGGGGATCAGGGGATCAGGGGATCAGAGGGATCAGTGATCAGGGGATCAGAGGACGGGTCGATGGCGTTTTAGTCATGTTAAGGATTTATTTGAACATGATCAGAGAAGGTGTGGACTGGTTTGGAAGTGCCTGGACTGGACTGGTTTAAGCTTAAAAGCCATGCTACAGTAAAGGCTTTGTAATGATCTTTTGTAAATTAAACAGCGCATTTTTCTCGTCTTCGGGAACTCGACGTACTCGTTTGTTCCTGACAAGACTGTGACTTCACTGTGAACGGTTCCCTCGTACTTCGCTCGTACTTCGCTCGTACTTCGCTCGTACTTCTCTTTATATCGTTGTGTTTGCGTCAGTGTCATTCCGCCAAAGTCTTTATCATGGCGACGTGACGACCATCCCCCAGTGTCATATGGTCAAACTAAAAGACTCTTAACTTGCAGGGTCCTTAAAGCAGGACCCTCTGAATTTGTAGTTAAATGTAAGACTTTTTGATGCTTTAAAGAAACAGTATGTAACTTTGGAAGCAGGATTCCAGGATCATTTCTGAGCGTTCTTCATAGAGATAGTCTTTATAGTGTGGAATATTACAGCCAAAAGGACACATTACTATGGAAACCAGCCGGAGGCGGCTTAGGTTTGTGGAGGACACTTATGAAGACACTTATAAAAAACAACCATGCTTTTATTTGAGCGTACTTTTTTCCACGCACGCGCTCATTCCTACGTCAGGCTTATTGCGTGCGTTCGCTGGTGCATTTTCAGATGGTACGACTGTCGGAACCCTTTGCCACACTCGACGCACAGATACGGCCTCTCTCCCGTGTGCGTCCGCTGGTGCCTCTTCAGCCTGTTGGCGCTCAGAAAGCTCTTGCCGCAGTCGCCGCACGCGTACGGCTTGGCCCCCGTGTGATACCGCAGGTGGATGGTCAGGTAGCACGACTGGGTGAACGCTTTGCCGCAGTGCGGGCACTCGAACGGCTTGTGCCCCGTGTGAAAGCGCTCGTGCTTCAGCAGCTCGGCGTGCGAGAAAAACCCTTTGCCGCAATCGGCGCACAGGAACGGTCGCTCGCCGGAATGCGTCAGCTCGTGCCGTACCAGCGTGGCCTTGTAGACGAAACTTTTGTCACACTGCGAGCACTTGAAGACGTCCTCCCCCGTGTGGCCGCGCTCGTGTTTCTTCATGTTCCGTTCCCGCTTGAAGCCTTTGCCGCAAAACGAGCACGCGAACGGCATTTCTTGGGAGTGGATTTTCGAATGCGTCAGCAGACCGCCGCGGTACAAAAATCCCTTACCGCATTGGTTACAAACGTGCGGTTTCTCTTTCTGGTGGACGCGCTGGTGAGAAGCAAGCGCCGCTTTGTATGCGAAACCTTTCCCGCAAATACACACGTGCAATTTGGCCTCGTGCTGCGACCGTATGTGGGCGTTCACGGCGCCCGTCGCGTCAAACTCCAACTCGCAGTGCGGACATTTGCACCCGCTTTTCCCCGCGTTGGAGCAGGACGTCCTCAAGTGTCTAACGAACGCAGACTTCCACGCGAAATTCTTGCCGCATTTGCCGCACGAATACGCGCCGCTTTGCTTGTGCGCGCTCGTATGCGCTTTGTACTCGGCCAAAGACGCGAAAGGTTCGGCGCATATCGTGCATTTGAAGCTGCAGCCGGTTCCGTGCAATAGTTTGTGTCTTTCCAGGGACTGTTTGAAGGTGAATCGGCGGTCGCACTGCGCGCACGGGAAAGGTCGCTCGCCCGTGTGCGTTCGAAGGTGGGCGGCGAGAAGAGAGTGGAATTTGAAGAGTTTGGGGCAGTGCGGGCAGACGTACCGCCCGTCCTCGCGTTCCGCCGGTGCTTCTTGGGTGGATTTCGCCGCGCATCGTTGGGCAGAGTGAGACGCGTCGGTGTGTCGTTGAACTTGCTGATCTTCTCCTGCGCGGTTGGAGGAACGAAGCGAGGGGGAGTAAACAGCGCCACCTGTCACAACACCTAAAGAGAAGCGAATGTAGGAATGTGCTGGAAGGAACGCTCGACAAAGCTATCGAAACACAGAAGACGCACAACGTTTTAGTCGCAAAAAACACACACGTGGTTGTTATTTGGTCCTAAACTTTAACATTGCGTGAACAACAATAATATATGCTTTATTTGTTGTATGTTTTGTAGATAATAATGTTTCCAGGCAACTACAAACTACTTTATGTCACTGCTACAACTGTAAAGCAAGATGTAATGTCGAATTAAGTAAAAAAAACTAAACAAACTCTTCAGTACTTGTGTAGAATCTATAAAATCTATAAATAAAATGTATATTATAATTAGTGAAGAGGTTATTTTATTCGAACTTCTACAACCCAAATCTTATTGTATTACAAAAATAAATATTGAGCCCTTGTGAATATATGGTACTGGGTAAACTGCAGTATTTACGAAGACAATATTTAAGAGATACAACGCGTAAATTACTCCAAATGAAACAAACCAAAATCTACTTTAAATTGTCATTCTAAACGGTAACGTTAAAACTCAGAAAGTGTTTAAACGTACCTTCCTCTCCACCTTTGATTGTGGCTGTGGATGAACCGTACGAATGCTCAAAACTAAAGAAAAAAAGAATATCAGAATAATTATAAAGAGAGTAATTACCAATAAAAAACAATATTTACATTTTTTTAGCCACACCTTTAGAGGCAGTTTTGAGAACATGTATTGAACTACTGAATACAATTAATTAACATGGGAGTAAAATTATATTAGTGTAAAAAACGTAGGGTTAAAACGGCATTTATTCATCATTAATTACAGAAAGACCGTGCAGTTCATGAGTCTGTAGTGACGTCGCACACACTGCTGCCATCTTGAGGACGAAAGCTGCATGCTCACTGTGGGCCGTTCCGACAAAAAAGTCTGAAAACAAAGGATTCTTTCTCTTTTGTCACGACCCCAAAGACCCCGTTTGTCCAGAAATGTGTGCCTGTGGTCAGGAGGGACCGGTGGACTTACAAGAGATCACTCCAGACTCACGCTAAGCTGTTTGTTTCAGGTTGTTAGCCGCTAATGCTAGTTTACGTACGATTGCGTGGCTATGCTAATAAACGTTCGCAAACCATGGATCTCAACTGTATTCTGAATACCGCCAAATGAACGTGTAACTGCACCAGAATACATTCACTCAAAATGTGTATCCTGAGTATGTACTTTAGCTACGTTAAGATACTTCCTAATACTACTTGTACGGATGCAGTTTCTTGACGTTTCTTACCTTTTCAAGAGCTGCGCGGTCGTCTTCTCCCCATTTCCCTCTTCTTCTCGTTTCCGTCTTTGACTCGTCTTCTGCAAACGACTCGCCTGCGCCTTCATCGTGGGCGTGCGTTGTCTCGTGCTCGTTCGTACTTTGACCAGCGAGATCACTTCGTCCACGAGCCGCGCGCCGATCACCGCGTTCCCAGGCGCGATCGCGTCGCCGTTTCTACGTTGGCCTCGCTCTTCCGTCGTTCCGGATGCCGTTCCTTCATTTCCTCCCTCCGCAGTCGCTCCATAAGCGTTAGAATCTGTATGCGTTTTCAGGTGTCTTTCCAAAGCTTGCTCTTGGTCAAAGTTCGCGCCGCACCGTTCACAATCAAACTCCTGCGCATGAATTGGCCCGTGCGCATTCCTGGCCGCCGTCGGAGGCCATTTCCCGAGACCCGTCGCGCGTTCGTAGCGTTTTCCCGTCTTGTGCGTGTGCCTGTGTCGTTCTAGAGACTGTCGGAAGGAGAAGCGGCGTCCGCATTCGCCGCATCTGTGAGGGCGCTCGCCGGTGTGAATGACTCTGTGCGCGACGAGAAAGGACGCGAATTTGAATTTCTTACCGCAATCGGGGCAAGCGTGACGTCCCGGAGCGCTTTCAGGCCGCGAAACCGCCGACGTCTCGCTCTTCCCCGCGGCGCCGCGACTTTCGCCCGCGTTTTCGCTCACATTTTCGTATCGTACGTTTGGAATTTCCTCTCCTGCCGCTGTGCCGTCGCGACTTGAAGCTTCCGCCGCGTCTGCGTCAACGTTCGTGGTCAGTTCGACCTCTGCGTATTCAGTTACCGTGACCGTCTCCATAGCGACGTCTTCGACAAACGACACCGGAGGCAGGTCTTCGTTGGCGACGTGGAGTTGAACCGATTGCGCCTCAGCGTCGCGCTTTTCTTCGCGTTTTGTTGCTCTTTTCTGGAACGCCGTTGAAAGGTACGGCAAGATGTGGTCGCCCAAACTAGACGAAGAAGAAACTGGGGAGGAAAAAGGTTTAAAAAATGTCCAATTATTACATTTTTTAACAGTAAATCAGAGTTCGATTACAAATATCGACTTGAATTAATACAGTGTAATTTCTTGTCAAAATGGATCAAAAAAGGCCTCTTAAAATTAAGTAATTCATCGAAAATAAAATATAGTTAAACACATGGATTCATCTGAAAATTGGATTGCGACAGATTTAAATGTATTTCTTAATTTAGACTTATTTGATTTTGATTTTGATTTTTTTTCTCTTTAAGTATTTGAGTCAACTAGATCTGACTGAAAACTGGTGTAAAAAATTCAAATTCCGCCTATTTTCCCCCCCATTCAAACTTGAATAATTCAGATTCAGAATTAAATATCAACAAATCCTTCAGTTCGATGGGTCAAATGATAAAACAGTAGTTTCTCGCTTTAATTGCAGTGATGACATGTGTTTTTATAAGTGAATAAATCCCACCGTGCTGCTCCAAATGTCCAAGGCGTTTGTGATGTTGGAGCAGATTCTTCATGTTCGTCGGCTCAAACAGAAAGTCTTCAAAAACACCACTTTCTCCGAGCCAAGAAACGGTCTGTTGGAAATGAAGGGAAAGTCGAAACACTTAATAAACCCAATGTTAAAGCCGCACTGTGTAACATTTCAGACAAAATCAGACTGAACCTGAGAGAAGAGATATTGACATTTATTGTGCTCAGGCCGTTTATGGAGGCTCCACTGTGCCAAAGCGAAATAAAAACATTATTATGAAATTTATCATTTAAATATTTTAAAACTATATTTATATTTGACATTTAAAATGAAATCGTGACATTTAAAAAAAAAAATTTAAAAAAAAATTAAGGATTCTTTACATTTTAGTTGAATTGTTTATTGGTGCATTTATTTCGTAATAAAATTTAAAAGTAATTGAAACATTTAATGATAATCATAAGTCATTCAATCAATTCATTGAAAATTGTATTATTTAATTTTCAATTTAATCAATTAAATGTCTATCAATTTTAATTTAAATGATTTAATGACATTACTTTTGGTGCACTGAATCCTCCATAGCTGTTCAATTCAAAGTTTGTACCTATAGTAACATTTAAAAAAAGATTGCTACGTCATTTTTAAGAAATCAAAAGCTTTTTAATTAAATAAATGCTTTAAATTTTTCTTTTCATTGGCCGAAATGTTACGCAGTGGGGATTTACGTTAGCAGCGGACAAAAACTGAATTTAGTTTATGATCATCATCACCTGATCTAGATCTGGCGCCGGCAGAAGTTCATCCAATCGACACAGAAACTCCCAGAACAGCGTCTGCAGCTCGCGGTCGAACGCGCCGGACTCTGCGCGCCAAACCTCCTTTTCCAAACGGCATAAAAAAAGGAAACAGTTGAATCCGGACGTCATTGCATTTCAAATCATCTCCAATTGAAAAAAAAAAAAAACAAATAACAAAAACGCGCTTAACTTGAAAAAAGTGCTGTCTTTCACGACTGTTCTTCAGAAAAACGTGAATCGACGCTGCAAAGTCCTCTGCAGCGTTCTCCTCTTCTGACCCCTAAAACATGAATATAATTACACTCATTGAAAGAGCATTGACCATAATAAAAATCATAATAATCGTAATAATCGTAACATATTGACACTTACTTCTCTCGACGTCTGCGTTCTAATCTTTTCCAGATGAGACTGAATTAACTCTTGGTTCGCTCCGTTTTTGCACAACTCTAGAACGAACTACAAACAATAATAATAAACACATGAAAACGTAATAATCATATAATAACGAAGCAATAAATAAAACGTTAGGGAATACGTTTTTTTTTTACCCGAGTTCTGAGTCCGAGCGTGAGTTGCGTCCAGTGTCTGCGCAGGAGCAGCTCCGGGACCTCCTCCATCACCAGCGACACGAACTCGGACACTTTCCAGAAGCGCGTCGCCTCCTTCTGCCGCACCGCCTGCCACAGCGACGCGGACAGGAGCTGGAGAGGAGGAGCCAGGAGGCGCAGGGAGGCCACAGGGAGCGCTGGGGGCCAGAACGACAAGAAGATCAGGACGGAACGTGGACCGGCCTCCTGCTGGTGCCCAGAGTCAGGGCTGAACGTGGACCGGCCTCCTGCTGACAAGAAGATGAGGACACGTGGAGGACTCCTGCTGGTGCCAGAGTCAGGGCTGAACATGGAGCGGCCTCCTGCTGGTGCCCAGAGTCAGGGCTGAACGTGGACCGGCCTCCTGCTGGTGCCAGAGTGAGGACTAAACGGTGACCGGCCTCCTGCTGGTGCCGAGTCAGGAGAACTGGAGACCGGCCTCCTGCTGTGGCCCAGAGTCAGGGCTGAACGTGGACCGCCTCCTGCTGGTGCCAGAGTCAGGACTAAACTAGTGGACAGCCTCCTGCTGGTGCCCAGGCGACGCTCTGCTTCCAGGGCTGAACGTGGACGCCTCCTGCTGGTTGCCCAGGTCAGGGTGAACGTGGACGACCTTCCTGCTGGGCCAGAGACAGCTAACGTGGACGGCCTCCTGCTGGTGCCCAGAGTCAGGACTAAAGTGGACCGGCCTCCTGCTGGGCCAGAGTCAGATAAATGTGACCGGCCTCCGGTGCGTCAGGACAAGTGACCGGCTCCTGCTGGTGCCAGAGTCAGGACTAAATGTGGACCGGCCTCCTGCTGGTGCCCAGAGTCAGGACTAAACGTGGACCGGCCTCCTGCTGGTGCCCAGAGTCAGGAACTAAACGTGGACCGGCCTCCTGCTGGTGCCAGAGTCTTATTTGAGTGTGTTGTGATTTGAATGCATCATTTCCTGTTTCGTAAAGCGGTTTGTTTCTACATTGTGTACGACTTGCGCTCTATAAACAAACTTTCCTTGCTGCAGAATGCACTTTTCCCACAAATTCATGTAATAAATAAACAAATACATAATTTAATTGTCCTAATAAAAGGAGGAGAAATACACTTGCTCATGTAAGTCAAATTAAACCATTTGGCTGAACTGTCAGAACTATTATTGAATTTACACGTAAAAACATGTCATACAATAATCAAAATAAATGTAGTTGGTGTTTAATTCAATGCTTCGTTCCTCTGGCGCTATTTTAACATTTATTTAGTATTTAATTCTGTAAATTGGGCGCATAAAAGCGGATGTTCCTGAACGTCGCAGAACAATAGCGCTTTTGAACGCAGCGCGTCGTGTTCGAAGAGCTGCGTTCACAAACCCGACACGAGCCTCGCGCCGCACGACATTCATCACCTGCGAGCGCCGTCACGTCAGAGTGGCACGTGACATGGTTTGGTCAACTTTACAGCGACTAAACGACCGGTTCAATGCGGTTATTCGATCATTAAAACGAACCTTTTGCGGAAGGTGACGCGGCCGGGTCCGTCTTCCGCAGCGCCATGTTAAAGTTTGAGGAGCCGCTAGAGAAACGTCGCTATGGTAACCGATAGCACCCGACGTCCGGGTGCAGACGCCATTTTGTGACTGTAAAATGTCCCGTTTTGCCCATTAAAAAAAAAATACACTTTTAAAAAAAAAATTATTTCTAAATTTGTATCACTCTGAAACGATTATGAAGAAGGAGCTGGACTTTAATAATTAAATTCAGATTTTTACGGCAAACACCAGTGTGCCTTGAGGAATTCCCTAGCGTTTCTTAAAAAAATTAAAACTGCAATGTCGTTTAACCAATTCACATGTATTTAATGTAATATATTGCAATATCTTGAGACTTTTTACCCCAAAAAGGTACAAAAGTGACCACTAATCCAACTAATCCCAAATCTTCAGTCCAGATTGTGTCCATATTGAGACACAAACATTGTTAAAATATACATGGGTTTCCCAATGATGAAAAATTCGGACTGTTGCCATGGCAATTAACAATGTAAAATGAAATTCTCTATCTTTTGAAAGGGGAGAAAGTCCTCCAAATGTTGCCAAATGTTATTCATGGTTTCAGGCAAATAATTCCTTCCTGTTTTGAAAGCTTTTGTGAGGACCTTTTCCCATTCAAAAGATATTATTATATGTTTGATTTGGATTACAGCGTTTTTGCTGTAACAACAGAGGATTGTTGTCATGACTGTTTTAAATCCTCTGTTTTCTTCTGCTGGTCGAGTGCAAGTCTGTAACAAAGAGACATTTCCCTGATGAATAAAAGTAATTCTGATTCTGATTCTGAAACACTGTATGAATAATTGGAAGCTGAAAACAATCGCCGGTGCAGAGTTGGAATATTCATTTTTGTAGAAGAATTGTCCTGACAAGATATAAGTAGAGTAACAGACCACAAATATTCCATTATATGTCAATTTAAACCCTTTATTCTGTGATTTTTCTGTTTACCATGACTTTTTCCCTTTCTTTTCTTTATTACAACCACAAGATGGCCGCCACATTTGCCATGGCAACAGAATCCTACGTATGTCTAGCTTTACTATACGCTTGTGGAGCTAGCTGCTGTTAGCCTGCGATAAGCATAAATATCTATTAAAATACGCCAAACGACGCACGGACATTAAGGTCATTGTTCAAACACGAGTTCTTCTGATGAATCTACTGATAATCGGGCGGTTAAGTCGTGTTTTGGGAGTTTAAAATGTTAAAAATATAAATCTTTGTTTTGAGCTCTTCTTCGGAGAGTTGGTGATCGCAGTTTCTCTCTCCTTCGCCCTCTGCTGGACAAACAGTGTAGGCCCACCTGCATTTAGCGTCCTTCTAATTTAGTACAAATCCATACAAAACTCAATCAATAGCGTAGTGTGTAGGGCAAAATATAATAAAAAAACAACAACATAGAAATAAAAAATGTGTAATGTAAAAGTATTTAGCTATTTCAGCTACTTTACCATCTATTTTTGCCCTTGGTTGTTACTTTTTTCCCTGTGGATCAATAAAGTTTTGTGTAAATGTACGTTTTTCTTTCAACATATTATTAATGGGAGGTTCGTTGTACAGATGATTGAACGTAATTTGTGGAAAAAATACAGAAACGCCGCAACAAAACGGCTATTTATGAGTATTTATTTATCTCCAGTAGGTTTAGTTTGCAGCTGGATGAGTTGAGTGACGTGCAGATGATCAAAGTGGGGCGTTATAAGGAGATGGAGGGGCCGGGACGGTTTGACCCCAGGGGGCAGGTGCGCGGGGACCCAAGAGCGGCGGAGTGTCTCAGCGGGTCAAGACTTCTGCCCGGAGCAAAGGTGACAAGATAAACCTCTACCCAAGCCGCAGCCCACCAAGATTATGCCCAAACAAGTAAAAGGTAGTTAATTTAATAAAACATGTCATTGAATCCACTTTCTTTTCATAATACAGCACATTTTATAAACTGAAATGTTTCCGTGCTGCACAGAAAAACAGAAAAACATTAAAAACAAAAAACAATTGCCCCTAAAGGTAAAAAAAATACAATAAAAAAATAAAAGTGTGAAAAAATACCTATAATCGCGTACTGAAGTGTCCAGTCAAACCTTTATTTTTCTTCATTCCCTTTTGTCAGCCATTAAATGACCAAACAGAACTGTCAGGCTCCTGAAGACGCAGCACCGATCCGCCTGTCAATCTCACGTTCCATCCTTCCCTCAAGAAGACCCCAAGATACTTGAACTCCTCCACTTGGGGCAAAGACCCCCCCCCCCCCCCCCCCCCCTGAGCCTAAACTGTGCGTGGCGGTGAGGCCCAACCTCCCGCACAAGCTCAGGCTCTTTCCCCCCAGCGAGGTGACGTTCCATGTCGCCAGAGTCCCAGATCCCAGATCTCTGCAAAGGCCCCTTACTGCAGATGGTGGGTCCACTAAAACAACTTTATCCAAGATATTTACGGCCTTTTTAAAAAAGCGATTCTCTGGGTTTAAGTGTTGTGCAAAGTGACCAGAAGGTTATATCTATATCTGAGACCATAGTGTGTAAAAAACATCCTCAGCATTCAGCGTCACAAGTGTCTGTCAAAGCATTCGAGAGGATCTTCTATTCTGTGTTTTAACTCTTTCAGATCGCAGAAGTGTAAGATGACAGCAGGATGTGGGGAAGCGTTGGCAGAAGTCCTCAGTCTGGACTGGACCGGACTCAGACTGTTGGACCTGAGTCCCGAACGAGCTCTCCGCGAGTCCGGCCTAAAGGGCTCTGTGTGCAGGACTGACGCAACGGCACTGTGCACTGCAAACGCTCCGGTACAGAGAGACTCATCAACATGTTTATACATTATTTTATAGCTTTTAGCACTAGTTTTACTCATTTAAAGCTCGGATACCTGGCTGAAAAATGAATGCATGTGAATATTAAAATGTGTGTGTGACTTGATTTCCCCTTCAGAGCCTCCGTAGATTACAGTGTGTAATCACTTATTTTTACAGACTGAACCAGTGCAAGTTGAACGACATCTGAAAGAGCTGGACCTGAGCAACAACAGCCTGTAGGACAGTGGAGTGACTCATCTCGGTTCTGCTCTGACCCGACCGTCAACCTGCGCACTGGAAACTCTCAGGTTAGTAAGAAGAACTAAAAACTGGTTTGTTTGTTTGTTTGTTTGTTTGTTTTGTATTCAGTAAATCTATTGCTCGTCTTTGTGTTACAGTAAGCCATTGCTCAGTGGGTCTCAAACAGTATCACGAGTATCATCAGGTCTGAAACAGATCTAAAACAGGGCGATTCCAGGTCTGGACTTGGGCTAAATCAACACAAAACTAGTATCAAAGCTCGATATTAATTTCAGTCCTTTAAAAAATGACATAAATAAATTGGGGGACTTTTCCTGAATAGATTAAAAGGGTCTTGATCTATGGAAGAACTACCGTAAGACTATGGTCATAATATTTCAAATGATGTTGAATTATTATTATTATTATTGTTATCATTATTGTTGTTGTTGTTATAATAATAATAATAATTATTATTATTATTATTATTATTATCATTATTATTATTATTATTATTATCATTATTATTATTATTATTATTATTATTATTGGTATGACTGCAATAATAATAATAACAAGAATGGGGAAACCAAAATGAGAAAACCTCTCCTTTTCATTGGTACCCGGTCAAATACAAAATCAAACAAAGAAACACATGATATCCTGATAAAATGCAAATAAAACATCTAATAAAACAATCAATAAATTTAACAAATACCTAAAAACACACGAAATACAAAATGGGATAAAATCACATAAAACAAGAGCACTGGTTCTGTGGGTCATCTCTAACCAGTGCTTGGAATTCATTTAATTTAATCATTCAATTTAAAACATTCTTTTTAAAATTTCGTTCTATAGATCTGGAGCAAGACCAGAGCTTTATGAATAAACAAAAGGCAGTGCTGTTCTCCTCTTGCATCCATTTATACCGTACATTACACAATTGACAAAGTACTACACACAGTACGACAGACAATATACAAAACGTACACAGTTTAAAATACACAACACACACACACACACACACACACAAGACACTTACTTATTAAACCCACTCTTTGGCATGATTTTTAAAACATTGTCCAGACAAAACCTTTAAAACTCCCCCCGTGATATACGTACAGGGATGGGGGGGATCTCTTACACTTAACACACTATAATTAGATGCAGAAAGCACACAGCGGTCTAATTCTGTCCCTAAAAGCTGCTTATACAATAGATTTGTACTGGGGTAAAACTAATTTGACTTTATTATACTAAAGAGTGTTACAAAATGACGACAACACAATACAATAACCATAAAGTTAAAACGTTCTTCCTTTCATCCGTCTCTGCTGGCGTTCGGAGGGCGTTCGGAGGGTGACGTGGCGCCGGGAAAGTCAGCCGTACTCGGACCATCCCGACAGGTTTGAGACGGTCGGACAGCTCCGGGATCACCAAGCGCTGACCCACAAGCGCTACTGGGAGGTACACGTCTCACAGCCGCAACGTTACACCGCCACGTCGAGAAAGTACACGCATTCTGTCACAGTATTCTCCATTCACAAGTTGAATAGGTTTCCTTGTTCTGAGCAGTTGTGAGTGTTTCTGCAGCAGATAGTAACAGTTTCTTGCCAATTGTGCTTTTTTTTCTCTCTGCTATGCTACCAGTAGAGGGCACAATAACACCTAAAGTAAAAGTTCAGCAACAGCCTTTGCCTTGTGGTTTCTAAACTTTGGAAACATTTGAAGGTGCAGAGCTATGCAACTGCAAAAGTAGCTAAAAGCAACTTTTCGAACAACAAAAATATATCGAACGTAAGCACACAGTGTGATGAAGGTGATTGAGTCAGACATGATCAGAACAAGTCTGGTGATGGCTTATGGACTTAAAAACAGCACAAAAGATTCTACATCTGATGTCTCAAAATTGATAAACTTGAAAAAGTGTTTTCTGAGGCTCAAAGGGAAGAGGAACTTTCTGAGACTGAAGAATGAAACACGTGTGAAAGAAGCAAAATACAACTTCAGGCATGTTTACGACGAGGGAAGGGAGGAAAGTCGTTGTGTCCTTTAAAACTCTGCATGCTACACTCATTCATTTGTGGTATTGCCCCTGACCTCTCCCTGACCTCTTCTTGACTCTCCTTGACCTCTCCCTGACCTCTCCCTGACCGCTTACTGACTCCCCTGAACCCCTCCCTGACCTCTCTTTTGACCTCTCCCTGACTCTCTGACTCTCCCTGACCTCTCTGTGACCTCTCCCTGACTCCCTGACCTCTTCCTAAACTCGCTGACCTCTCCCTGACCTGCTCTCTGACCTCTCCCTGACCTCTCCCTGACCTCTCTTTTACCTCTCCCTGAGCTCCCTGACCTCTCCCTGACCTCTCCCTGACTTCTCCCTGACTCTCTGACCTCTCCCTGACCTCTCCCTGACTCGCTGACCTCTCTGACCACTCCCTGACCACTCCCTGACCACTCCCTGACCTCTCCCTGACTTCTCTCTGACTCTCTGACCTCTCCCTGACCTCTCTGTGACCTTCTCCCTGACTCCCTGACCTCTTCTAACTCGCTGACCTCTCTCCTGACCTCTCTCTGCACCTGCTCCCCTGGACCCTCTCCCTGACCTCTCTTTTACCTCTCCTGACTCCCTGACCTCTCCCTGACTCTGACCTCTCCCTGACCTCTCCCTGACTTCTCCCTGACTTCTGACCTCTCCCTGACCTCTCCCTGACTCGCTTGACGCTCTCTGACCACTCCCTGACCAACTCCTGGACCAGCTATGCTTAGCTGTACCGTGAGCGCTTTCTAGCGTATACTGCTCTATGATCTCGTCGTCCCCCGGACCGTTCTCAGGACCTGACCTCTCCCTGATTCTTCGCGTGGATCTTCATCTCTCTCTTGACCTCTCCCTGACCGTCCCGTAGGGTTTCAGGTGATGTACTGGTCCGGGGCTAGCGACAGCCAGTCTGCGACGTTCACATCAGCGAGGGGGCTATTTATGGCAGGGCCGGAGACTGCGGGATGAGCTGCTAGAGGTTAGGTTAGGTTAGGGTTACGCGGTAGCGCTGAGGGTGATTATTCCTGATGTTGCTTATGGCTGACGGGTTAGGGCTAGGGGTGAGCGTCTCTGGTCCCCACCCAGGGAGCCTGATAGCCACCTCGAGCCGATGCCTAGCGGCCTCCCTCCATCGGACCAGCCACGGCGCACCCCGCCGTCTAACGCACCCCCCCCGGCCTGCTAGAACACCAACACCTCGGTGAGCTCCGCCCCCCGACATGGACGTCGTTGCCAAGAGCTGTACCCGAGCCGGCGAGGCTGGCGGCGACGTCCGTGGATAATACAAGACTGGCGCAGCGACGCCGTCCCGCTGTACCGCCTGGCGCTCCTGGTCACTTGGATCAGCTATGGTCGCGTCACAGCGACGCCCGCTCGGGGCCCCTCGGTAACCCTCGGCCGAGACTGCTGAAACTTCCGGGCCAGCATCCCGCGCCCGCTGGGCATATACTCACCACGCTCTTAAGACTGTGACAAAACTTCGTTGCCACGGCGCGCGCGCACCCCCGCGCGTACTCCTCCCCGGGCCGGAGACTGAGAGCAACGCACCAGAGGCGCGGACGCCGCATGGGTTCCCTGCCTCTGCGCCACGCCTCGTGACTCACAGAACACAACCAGAAAGAAGAAGGGCACTTAACGACTAGAAAAACACTCCAACTGAGAGGGAGAGGCGCGAAATGCGTAGCAAACCCGCGGACATTTTAAAAGTAAATAAAATCAAATGTCTGGCGCACGCTCCGTTGCTAACACCAGACTCGACATGCTTTCTAGCTCACGAGGCAGTTCCTATCCGACTCACCTGCTCGGTCATTCTGCGGTCTCATCCAACCAACCTCCCTGCCACCCCTGGATACCAGAATAACATGCATCCACCCGGTATACGGACACGGCAACCACTAACTGTATGTGGGAAGGCAACGCACTAAAAGAAGGCAATTACAAAGAAGCGGGACTTCTGAAAGGACTGGACTGAAAACAACCAGAACGACAAAAGCCACAACGATAGAGCTGACTTGGTCAATAGGAGACGCAGCAAGCGAGATACCGTTTGCCAGTGCACATACAACGATCCCTGAGTAAACACAGAATTGGAAAATCAGGGTCGCGTGCAAGTCGTGTTCATCATGCGAGAACAAGAGAATCTCTCACAAAATATAGAAGTAAGTGCGCCCAATTAATAATATAGAGTAGAAGGTAAGAAAATAATAATCGACACATGAATAAGTAATCAACTACATACACCCCATACAGCCCTCTGGTGCTGAGCTCGCCCACCGATCCCACGGGGTCGGATTGATCTCGCTTGATGCGTCATCTCGAGGTGTTCCTTTCTCTCATCAATCAATAAATGTTATTCTAAATCACATTTACCAGGCCGCATAAAACTCGCAAGGTAAATTGACAAACGACATATAGCAAGGCAACTAGAACTATACACGCAAAGGCTTTTACAGTCATAAAACCTACCATGACTACAGTGGCTTCAATGCTCCGGCACCAGATGCTTAAAGGCCTCCCATGCTACAGCAGACACAAGGCACAAGATGTACCTATTAATCGTCTAAAAGCACATTTAAACTGCTCATAGGTGTACGTCTCAGGCCTAGACTCTTGAACGACTGAGCAGTTCTACTCTAACATTGTCTTACACGACATCAATTCTCTATATACACGCAGCTTTCTATAGACCATGCGAGTCATACCTTAACCACTAGTGCGTCAACGAGCTGCGTATACCTGACACCCAGCTCTCAACGTTACCATTCGCATGCATTCTATGCGGTCATGGCAGAACTCACGTCAGCCACTCCGTCCCATTGCATGCGAATTTTCTGCGTACATCACGAGCAAGAACATAGCTGAAGGAGTCCGTAGCCAACATATCCGATAAAAGGATCAAGACAAGCCAGCTGCTCCTTGCTCCCTATGCATGGACACTCCGTCCATGCGCCTTAACGACTCGCCACAAGGCTCTTACACACGGTATTTATCCCGCAGCTTGCTTAAGTCACTGTCATGGCTTACACGCTCCTGTGCGTCATACACGTAACAACCCTGAGACAATACCCGTCATCGACAGGAGTGGCTTACAAGTACCCCAGGCCTTCAATCCTCATGGCCGTATTCATATCTATTAACAAAATGCTCAAGATTCAAGGCAGCGTAGTACATCATGCCCTATCGCGGTGCTCCACCTGAGACATGGAGCGTAGCGGATCCCCGTCATGCAGCATACCTCGTCAATTGCTAAGCTCCGTCATGTCACCAACACGACTCTAAAGCAACAATCTGCCAGCTTGATCATAGCGGCTAGGCTCTTGAAAGATCGATCAAGCATCCTACGCACCTCCGGCAGCTTACTGAGCTACATGCAGCTCCGTCATGCAGCTGTCGTCCGTCTTTGGCGCAGCCTCTAACATGCAGCATTCTAACAATGCCAGCGTCTAACATGCAGCTCTAACATGCAGCTCTAACATGCGCTGCTGTCATGGCAGCTCCGGCCTCATTGCAGCTTCGCGTCATGCAGCTCTAACATGCACGCGATCACTGCGCACTTCACACATGCAGCTCCTAACAATGCAGCTCTAACATCCGCGAGTCTCGTATGTATCTCTCCATCATCCGTCAGCAGCTCTAACAGTCAGAGCTCTGACATTGCTAGCTGCTACATGCAGCTCTCATGCAGGTCTTCGCCAGCTCTTCATCCACGTATGCATTTGCATCCGTCATGCAGCTCTACAGCCAGTCGCAGCAGCTCTAACATCAGCTCTACTAACATGCAGCTCTACATGCACGACCCAGCTCTAACAGTGCCAGCTCCGTCATGCAGCTCCTATACATGCCCAGAGGCTACTAGACTTCATGCAGCTCCGTCATGCAGCTCCGGTCATGCAGGCTCCAACATGCAGCTCTAACAGCAGCCTGCTAACATGCAGCTCTGTCATGCAGCGCCGGTCTTTGTGCTACTTCTTTTGTCCTGTAACATTGCAGCTCCCAACATCCGCCATGCTCTCAATCATGCAGCTCGTACTGCAGCCTCCGTAACAATAGCGCAGCACCTGTCAGTTCGCTCAGCTGCGTCATGCAAGCTCCGTCGACGCAGTCTCCCCGCACGCAGCTTCTAACATGCGCGCTTTAACACTCGCTCGCTCTAAACATGCAGCTCTAACGTGGCAGCGGGTCCGTCATGCAGCTCCGTCATCGCAGCTCCGTCATGCACGCCTCCGTCATGCAGCTCTAACAATGCAGCTCTAACATGCTAAGCTCTAACATGCCAAGCTCTGTCATGCATGCTCCGTCCATTGCAGCCTAACTGCAGCTCTAACATGCAGGCTCTAACATGCAGCTCTAAGCATGCAGCTCTAACATGCTAGCTCCGTCATGCAGCTCCGTCATGCAGCGTCCATCATGGCAGCTACATGAGCTCTAAACATGCAGCTCTATACATGCAGCTCCGTCATGCAGCTCATTATTCGGCAGTTCAGTCAGCATCATGCACTTCTAACATCGCAGCTGGTCGTAATCATCGGCAGTCATGCCTCTACACATGCAGCTTCGTGACATCATGGCTCATGCTATCGTCATGCAGCTCTACGTGGCAGCTCTAACATGCAGCTCGCTAACATGCAGCTCTAACATGCAGGCTCTAACATGCGAGCTCCGTCAATTGCAGCGTGGGGCTTAACGTGGCCAGCTCTAACATTGGCAGCTCTAACATGCCAGCTCTAACATGCAGCTCTACATGCAGCTCTAACATGCAGGCTCTGGTCATTGCAGCTCCGTCATCGAGCTTCCGATCATGGCGGCTCCCTGTCATGCAGCTCCATCATGCAGTGCAGCTCTAACATGCAGCTCTAACATGCAGCTCTAACATGCCAGCTCTAAACATGCAGCTCGTGTCATGCAGCTCCGTCATGCAGCTCTAACGTGCAGCTCGAACATGCAAGCTGCTAACATGCAGCTCTAACATGCAGCTCTAACATGGCAGCTCTAACATGCATGCTCCGTCATCAGCGGCTCTAACGGGTGGCAGGCTGCTCACATGCCAGCTCTGAACATGGCAGCTTCTAAGGCAGCCTGAGCTCTGTCATGCAGCTCCTCATGCAGCCCCGATGTCTAGCTCCCCTAACATGCAGCTTTAACATGCAGCTTAACGGTATGCAGCTCTAACATGGCAGCTTCTAACATGCAGCTCTAACATGCAGCTCCTCATGCAGGTCGTCATGCAAGCTTGCCGTCATGCAGCTCTTAAACATGCAGCTCGCTAACATTGCAGCTCTAAAACATGCAGCTCTGCAGTAACATGCAGCTCCGTCATGCAGCTCTAACATGCAGCTCTAACATGCAGCTCTAACGGCATGATATATCATATTTTTTAAAGAGTGAACCTAAATATGATCTGGGCCAGTGCACGACCTTTGACACCAAGGATTTCCTGGAAGATAATTAAAAACATGTAAAAGTGCAGTTTCTGTGCCATGTTGTTTCTCAAAGCCTGAGAAAGGTGTGACTGCAGGTGGCGATAGACCACCTTTTCCAAAACTTTAGAAAGGAAGGGAAGTTTAGATATTAGTTTGAGAGAACATTCGGATCCAACTTGTGCTTTTCAATAAGGGTCTGGACGACAGCATGTTTAAAAACAGAGGGGGCAGTCAGAGGAAAGCGCTGCATTGATCAAAGTTAAGACAATTGGACTAACGGCATCGAAGAAGTTTAGAAGGTGGGCAGTCTGTGGGACAGTAGGAGGGTCTAAGAGTCTTAACGATCTTTGCCAATTCACTGAGGGCTCTCGGCTCAAACTGTTCCAAGGCTTTTGCCATTTCCTGCCAGTGTCTCTCAGGTTTTTAAGGACAGCTCTGCCCGCCTGCGACCAGCGTGTTCTGCAGTATCGAGACGCGATCGCGGCGTTAAGAAAAAGAGGTCTGTGATGCTTCCAGAGCCGGCGAGTGATGCGGCAGCGACCTTGAGAACTGTTGCGGCGGGCGCAGCGCTGCAGCGGGGAATCGGGCCCGGTGCCAATCAACCTCACAGCCCAGAGAGGTGTTGTTGTTTCGAAGCAAAGCAGAAAGGGCCGCGTCACGCCTTCACACGGACCGCAGCGGTGCGTCGCGTTCACGGGACCCCAGAACAGCTAAGCGTACCGACAGTTAGCCCTTTTAAAAGTCTGTGAACAAATAATCCTTTAACGTGATGGGATTTCACTGGAGAAACCGCGATTGACCACAGAGAATGACCAAATATGACACGTTTTACAGTATTTGTGTATTTAATTGTAGTTTGTCGACACTTTTGTTTAAGGAAAATCCAGAATTTTGGTGGTTTTACTGGGCAAATACAGGAATGTTGACGCAGCAATCGTTTTATTTTTCATTTTCGCCACAGATATCCCTGACATTACCACAAAATTATACTTTTTGTGAAGGTCTAATGCAATTTTGAGGCGAGAAAAGTAAATGTTTTTCATCCTTTTGTAATAGAAATGCAAACTGACCTGGAAATGAGCTCATTAGCATTTCTATCTGATGTCAGTTAATCCGATTACGGTCCAGCGTGTCGGACATCGCGGCGGACAGGTCAGGATTCTGTTTCATCGCCAGTTTACGGAATCTGCTGACCCGGGTTTTATGGTTGGAAAATCTCTGTCATTGCGGTTACAAGACCCCGATCGACACGGAACAGGAATTAGCATCGAGGAACTTCTCTGCTCGCGCAAAGTAAACGCGTTTTTTCACGGTCGCGTCCGAAAGCAGCGCCGAAACTACAAGATTAAAACAGGATATTTGTGAACCAGCTCTCCAACAAAATATGTTTAGAGTCACGTGTGGATTATATAACAGGAATATCCACACACCTGATGATTTTACCTTTTAAATCCTGATATTAAAACAAAAAATCTGCAGTATTTCACCTGCCTCCATCGCTTTTAACTGTTAGAAGACTAAAAAACATAGTAATTCTTTGTGAAATGAGGAGTTTCTGACCCGTTTGCTCAAAGAAATCCACATAATTAAAACTTGTGTAGTTAAATGTACATGGCCAGTAAATCAGATTACTAGACTAATCAGATAACCCAATGATTAGATCTGATTTTTGGTCATTTTTGTATCTGGAAGACGAAGCGCAGTGTAGTTTCAAATATCTCTTCTTTGCCACTTTAGTTTGTTCTGTTTTTTTTTTGCATAATTCCCTTGAACAAACAGAGGGAAATCAGATTACTCGCATCGGACGGAACTGTTATATACGTGACGTTTCAATAATCTGATAACTCCAGACATCAGATAGTGGTCAGGTTCTGGGTTTGCATGTGAACACAGCCCTCTGATTCATGCAAATTGGTTTTGGAAACGTCGAGCGATGGCCTTCGCTTCGTCCTGTAGGGGGCGGTAGCTGTGCATAACCTACTCTGCCACCATGCGGGAAACTGAACCTGCAATAGTCACGTTTTCACACTCGTCAAAAGAGGAGGAATAAGTCAGTTTGGTGCTTTTTTGTGTGTTTTTTTTTAGATATTATTGTGTTTTTTTTTCTCATGATTGGAAATGGAAATATTGGAAATGACGGAATGTGTGCAGTGCTTTATGGATCCTCTGTCCACTCAGATATTAATGACATCAAGTAGATTATTAGTCTACATTTTGTCCATTGTAACATTGATCTAAAACTAAATTCATTGACAGAATGTATAAGCAAAAAGTGTATAAGAAAAAAAATAAAGATCTGAACTAATTTAAGTGTTTTTCAATCAAAACATATTGAAGGAATAATTGCACATGGTCTCACTTTTTCTCACTAATTCAGTTCAAAGTCTAAATGTCATCATCAAACGCGACAAAGAGTTTTAGAAAATGAACAGGATTCTGAAGACCCCCAAAAGAGGGGAGGAATTGAACGATTCTCTCAATTATCATTAGAAATACATATTTTCACTTCTTGTATTCAACACTGCCTTTAACTTGATCATGCCTATTTCCTGTCAACAACATCTCCATGGAAACAAGCAGAAAAGTTGCATTTCAAAGTTCAGTGAATTGAACTTCTCATGTAACACTGAGGTCACTATAGCGACACGAATAACAGACGGATGATGTCAGAGTCTGTTTATGAGTTCTGCGAAGAATGTGAGGAATGAAGCCACAGTCAGAGCGAGGCGTTCAGGGACCCTGGGATTTACTACAGTCTGAGTCAGAGCGAGGCGTTCAGGGACCCTGGGATTTACTACAGTCTGAGTCAGAGCGAGATTACCACAGTCTGAGTCCAGAGCGAGGCGTTCCGGGCACCCTGGAGTTTACTACATCTGAGTCAGAGCGAGGCGTTCGGGACCCTGGGATTTACTACAGTCTGAGTCAGAGCGAGGCGTTCAGGACCCTGGGATTTACTACAGTCTGAGTCAGAGCGAGGCGTTCAGGGACCCTGGGATTTACTACAGTCTGAGTCAGAGCGAGGCGTTCAGGGACCTGGGATTTACTACAGTCTGAGTCAGAGCGAGGCGTTGGGGACCCTGGGATTTACACAAGTCTGAGTCAGAGCGAGGCGTTCAGGGACCCTGGGATTTACTACAGTCTGAGTCAGAGCGAGGCGTTCAGGGACCCTGGGATTTACCACAGTCTGAGTCAGAGCGAGGCGTTCAGGGACCCTGGGATTTACTACAGTCTGAGTCAGAGCGAGGCGTTCAGGGACCCTGGGATTTACCACAGTCTGAGTCAGAGAGAGGCGTTCAGGGACCTGGGATTTACTACAGTCTGAGTCAGAGCGAGGCGTTCAGGGACCCTGGGATTTACTACAGTCTGAGTCAGAGCGAGGCGTTCAGGCGACCTGGGATTTACTACAGTCTGAGTCAGAGCGAGGCGTTCAGGGACCCTGGGATTTACTAAGACAGTCTGAGTCAGAGCGAGGCGTTCAGGGACCCTGGGATTTACTACAGTCTGAGTCAGAGCGAGGCGTTCAGGGACCCTGGGATTTACTACAGTCTGAGTCAGAGCGAGGCGTTCAGGGACCCTGGGATTTACACAGTCTGAGTCAGAGCGAGGCGTTCAGGGACCTGGGATTTACTACAGTCTGAGTCAAGGACGGGCGTTCAGGGACCCTGGGATTTACCACAGTCTGAGTCAGAGCGAGGCGTTCAGGACCTGGGATTTACCACAGTCTGAGTCACGAGCGAGGCGTTCAGGGACCTGGGATTTACACAGTCTGAGTCAGAGCGAGCGTTCGGGACCCTGGGATTTACCAAGTCTGAGTCAGAGGAGGCGTTCGGGACCCTGGGATTTACCACAGGTCGGAGTCAGAGCGAGGCGTTCAGGGACCCTGGGATTTACCATCATCTGAGTCAGGAGGAGGCGTTCAGGGACCTGGGATTTACCACGTCTGAGTCAGAGCGAGGCGTTCAGGACACCTGAGATTTACCAAAGTCTGAGTCAGAGCGAGGCGTTCAGGGACCCTTGGATTTTACTACAGTCTGAGTCAGAGCGAGGCGTTCAGGGACCCTGGGATTTACACAGTCTGATCAGAGCGAGGCGTTCAGGGACCTGGGATTTACCATAGTCTGAGTCAGAGCAGGGTTTGCGGGACCTGGGATTTACTACAGTCTGAGTCAGAGGAGGCGTTCAGGGACCCTGGGATTTACCACAGTCTGAATCAGAGCGAGGCGTTCAGGGACCTGGGATTTACCATAGTCTGAGTCAGAGCGAGGCGTTCGGGTGACCCTGGGATTTCTACAGTCTGAGTCAGAGCGAGGCGTTCGGGGACCCTTGGGGATTTACCACATGTCTGAGTCAGAGCGAGGCGTCGGACCGCTGGATTTACTACATGGTCAGAGCGAGGCGTTGGGACCTGGGATTTACCATAGTCCTGAGTCAGGCGAGGCGTTCGGGACCTGGGATTTACACAGTCTGAGTCAGAGCGAGGCGTTCAGGACCTGGGTTTACTACAGTTTGAGTCAGAGCGAGGCGTTCAGGGACCCTGGGATTTACCACAGTCTGAGTCAGAGCGAGGCGTTCAGGGACCCTGGGATTTACTACAGTCTGAGTCAGAGCGAGGCGTTCAGGGACCCTGGGATTTACACACAGTCTGAGTCAGAGCGAGGCGTTTCAGGGACCCTGGATTTACTACAGTCTGAGTCAGAGCGAGGCGTTCGGGACCCTGGGATTTAACAGATCTGAGTCAGAGCGAGGCGTCTCGGGGACCCTGGATTTACACAGTCTGAGTCAGAGCGAGGCGTTCGGGACCCTGGATTTCCACAGTCTGAGTCAGAGCGAGGCGTTCGGGACCTGGGATTTACACAGTCTGAGTCAGAGCGAGGCGTTCAGGGACCCTGGGATTTACAAGTCTGAGTCAGAGCGAGGCGTTCGGCGACCTGGGATTTACTACAGATGAGTCAGAGCGAGGCGTTCAGGACCCTGGGATTTACCAAGTCTGAGTCAGAGCGAGGCGTTCAGGACCTGGGATTTACTACAGTTCTGAGTCAGAGCGAGGGTAGGGACCCTGGGATTTACCACAGGACCCTGGGATTTACTACAGTCTGAGTCAGAGCGAGGCGTTCAGGGACCCTGGGATTTACCACAGTCTGAGTCAGAGCGAGGCGTTCAGGGACCCTGGGATTTACTACAGTTTGAGTCAGAGCGAGGCGTTCAGGGACCCTGGGATTTACTACAGTCGTCATTTAGTGTCTGAATGTGTTAAAATGATCTTATATATGGTCAAATTTGCTTTAAAGTGGTTAAAATTTGCTTAATAATTCATACATCAAACATAAACGAAAATACACGCACAACATTTAAAGATTGCGACAATGACACAACCAAACAATGACACAACCAAACAAAACCTGTCTCTTCACTCAAAACTAAACTTTGTCTAGAGCCTCTTCTCATTAGCTGCCCTCTAAGTCTTTGGCCTGAAAGGACTTTGTTGAAATCTGACAGAAATCCGGTGATCTGCCAAACACGGCGTTTTTAATTAGGCCCCCTCGGAAGCACCCCTTTACAAAGCGGGGGATTAACGCCGCCCACGCGCACAACGGAGCTGTTCTTCTAAATTGCGGCCCGCAGGTGAAGAAAGGGCCGTCTCGGCGGGTCGTTAGCGGGACAGAAATAGCGCCGATCGGAAGAAAGAAAAAAACAAAAACTCAGAGTGTAACGAAGCAAAACAGGGTTCAGACCAGGGTTTAGTCGCAATTTCTCTGACAAGTGCCTCTGCCTCGCCACAGAGCTGACTTGTAACTCGACCTTTTTGTTTCCGTGAAGATGTGTCATAGGCCTGTCGCGATGCCACCTTTTTTTGCGGCGGAGAATATTGCGATAATATTAAAGGACACATATTGAAAATTGACTTGTTGTTCCCTCGTCAAGAACACACATGGAGTTGCTTTGGCTTAAGTTACGATTGTCCGGTCAAGCCTGGTTGGAACGTCGACGCCCTCCGAGCCTCAAAAACACTCCGTTCTGATTTTCCGAGATCTGTGATGTCATCGGTCGAGCTCCGAGATCTTCTACTGTTTTTCTAAGTCCGTAAATCATCGCCGGATTCGTTCTGAGCATTTCTGCCGTCACGTTACGATCGTTACAACGCCGTGGCTGCATTAGCGTTGTCGGGCAAGCTAGCTTTTGTTCGTCTCACTTTCCTCGGCAGCCAGAAGATGGAGCCAGAAGTCAAGTCCTGGCATGGGAAACGCCAGAGCGACATGAAGTCATTTAAGTAAAGTTACAAGAAGGTGTTTAAAGGCCAATAACTACAAATAATGCAGAATATTTGTCCTTTAAAGCAGAATAAATCCTTTTCTAAAATCACAATATTGTTTAAAATCACACCTAAGCAGTTACTTATTATATTTAATAATTCACATAAATATGACCTATTTAACCCTCTACACAGCTCAAATCTCTACAAAAAATAAAAAATAATAAAAATTAAAAACTAAAATATACCCACAATCGTAAAGAAAAAACCATTGCTCCAGCTCTCATTTATTGAAGTCGGTGTTTGTCATTTCAAACTCAGACAGGCCCTTCTAATGCCACACTGCGGAACATTGCGCTCCGAGCAGAAAACATCTCGAACCAGAAAAAGTGACGTGGCGAGCGCTTTCCTCGGACGTAGTAGCGTAAATGCAGAGATGCCCAATGGGGAGCTCGTTAACGGAAATTCTCCCTTTCGCTTCGTTACAGACTCGGACTCGCCAGAACCAGCTCAACTAATCCAGGCTTAGTCACAAACCTGAAGCCTGAGGGCCGAGGGCTTACGCATTTCAGAAGCGTGCAAAGTCGCTCTCCTCACGGTATTTCAAAGGACGACATTTTGACAAAGACGAAAAAGTGATGCGTTTCAGATACACGTTTGAAAAAAACCATCTGTAACATGTCTCACTGGTTTCAAGAACATTTAGATTGAAATGAGAACGTAAACGCGGCAAAATAGATTGAAAAAAGCGACATACCATGGTGATAATTTAAGTGAAATCAGTATTTTGAAAACCGTTCTGTTAATATTACAGTTTCAAGTCGATGGAAAGAAACTAGTGAAAATACAGTTAATTTTACGGTTTTATAGACGTTATTGTAGAGATTCCGCTACATACGTGGAGATTCACTCGTGGGAAAAACACAAATGAAGGTGAATTCCAGATATTTCGTACATATATTTCGTACATATATTTCGTACATATATTTCGTACATATATTTCGTACATATATTCCGTATCGTCGTTTTCCGGACGCTTCGGTGGCTCGGTTTTTGGTTTTTCCAGTCGCTTCGGCGCACTTTCTGACACGTGTTGCAGGTGTTTTGGAACCATTCGCACAAAAAGTGTGTGAACAAGTCAAATATTGTTTGAAACGATTTATAAACTTATCCAACACTTCCACAAACGTAGGTTCTTTTATTTTTTTTAAAGACGTCAATTAGGAGATGTTTTTTACCTCGTCGACACCCGTTCCGGCGCTTAACCGCGAGACGTCTTCAGGACTGAACGTCTTAGTGAAACAACCAAAGTGTGTGGATTATATTAAGAGGGCAAAATGAATGTCGTTGGAGTTAATCTTTGACGTGTTCTGCGAGAGCTTATATTTGTTTATCTTTCGGGCATCTGATCGGACAATGGAGTCTGCGAAAAAGCATTATATGTTTGTTTAGTATGTTACAGAGATGCATTGTTGATGTTTTTTTTGTCCAATATTGTAGTAGGATAGTGCAGAAAATGAAGTACACGAAAGTATTTGGAAACTCGTGACTGCCTGGACAACATCTGCGTGCGACGGGGACGAGACTGTGCGGCGTGCGACGGGGACGAAACTGGGCGGCGTTAGAAGGGGACGAGACTGGGCGGCGTGCGACGGGGACGAGACTGTGCGGCGTGCGACGTGGACGATACTGTGCGGCGTTATGAAAGGGAGACGAGACTGGGCCAGGCGTGCGACGGGGACGACGACTGGCAGGCGTGCGACAGGGGAGACGAGAACTGTGCGGCGTGCGACGTGGACGAGACTGTGCGGCGTTAGAAAGGGCGAGACTGGGCGGCGTGCGATCGGGACGAGAACTGGCGGCGTGCGACGGGACGGACTGGGCGGGTGCGACGGGGAGAACTGGGCGGCGTGCGACGGGGACGAGACTGCGGGGACGTGCGAGGGGACGGACTGGGCGGCGTGCGACGGGGACGAGCACTGGGCGGCGTGCGACGGGGACGTGACTAGGGCGGCGTGCGACGGGGACGAGACTGGGGAATCGCCCCGTCCGACCTCCAGCGGCAACGCAATCTGGTGTTTTCAAAGGCACAAAAAAAAGAGAAACTAAATCGAACTCAATCATGTTCAAATCATTTCCCGTTGTCAACATGAAGCTAGATTTAGAGTAAAAGTACGTGGTTCAATATGACCAAATTACTTCCCAAACCCTGGTATTGGAGTCACTGGCTTCATTGGAGTCACTGGTTTTATTGGAGTCACTGGTTTATATTGGTGTCACTGGTTTCATTGGAAGTCAGTGGTTTCATTGGTGTCACTGGTTTCATTGGAGTCAGTTGGTTTCATTGGTGTCACTGGTTTCATTGGAGTCACTGGTTTCATATGGAGTCACTGGTTTCATTGGAGTCACTGGTATTGATTAGAAAACGTTGAAAAATCTGTAGATTTAATTTAATTTCCTGCTGTGATGTCATCAATTACAAACAGGGAGGGGAATTACACACTTGTGAATTGTGTGATTTTCAAATACATAAATTTTTTTTTTTTTTAAAGTAAAATAAAAAAAATAAAATAATATAATAATATTATAATATTAAAATTAAAAATATTAAAAATTAAAAATATCAAAAATATTAAAAACAACACACACAAAAAATCAGGACTAGAGCAGGACAAACGGAACTAGAACAGGACTAAATCCAGGACTAGAACAGGACTAAACCAGGGCTAGAACAGGACCAAACAAGAACTAGAACAGGACAAACAAGGACAAGAACAGGACTAAACAGGACTAGAACAGGACTAAACCAGGGCTAGAGCAGGACCAAACAAGGACTAGAACAGGATCAAACCGGGACTAGAACAGGACCAAACCGGGACTAGAACAGGACCAAACCAGGATTAGAACAGGACCAAACCAGGATTAGAACAGGATCAAACCAGGACTAGGAACAGGGACTAAACCAGGAACAGGACTAGAACAGGACTAAACCAGGACTAGAACAGGACCAAACAAGGACTAGAACAGGACTAAACCAGGACTAGAACAGGACTAAACTAGAACAGACTAAACCAGGACTAGAACAGGACCAAACAAGGACTAGAACAGGACTAAACCAGGACTAGAACAGGACTAAATCAAGACTAGAACAGGACCAAACAAGGACTAGAACAGGACTAGAACAGGACTAAACCAGGACTAGAACAGGACTAAACCAGGACTAGAACAGGACTAAACCAGGATTAGAACAGGACCAAACCAGGATTAGAACAGGATCAAACCAGGACTAGAACAGGACCCAACAAGGACTAGAACAGGACCAAACCAGGACTAGAACAGGACCAAACCAAGCTTACATCAGGACCACACTTGAATGACACCAAAGCGCACGTCTCAAACCTTCTGCACAGTTTTGGTTTTCACATTTCTGAACCCGGTTGATCCGCGCGTCTCTCCAGAAGCCGTCTTCACAGACGCTCTGGACCTGCATCTCTTTCCACCTGCAGGACGTGTCCGGACCTGCACATCTTCCATTCTCTTTCTCCTCCGCGCTCTCTGAAGCTCTGCATTTTTTCCCCCCGCCGCGAAAAGACGTCCAAAACCAGCCCGAGACGGGGCCGGATTGCACCGCACTCACTTTAATCCGAGAAGACGAGAGCAGGAGATGGTGATTTTCAAACTTTCTCTATGTATTATTTGTCAGCGATGGAAAGAAACTAGTTAAAATACTCATAGTTGAGGAGATTTTTGGGATAATTGTACTTTTTTAGTGTGTTTTGAAAGCTAAAAGACTTATAATTCTGTATAATTCTGTACTTAATTGTAATTATTATAACGTTGGACGGATTTATCGCGACTATTCAAAAGTAATTGCTATATTTCGATGATTGGAAGTGTTATCTGGATTAAAAAGACAATAAAACACACATGAAAATAACTCTTGTATCAAAGACAGTGGCGTTATTACATCACAATGTCAAAAAATAATAAATAAATTCAGATTTTCGTCGATAATACGTTTATTTCGTCATTTATTTGTAATTATTCTCTGTAGAAGCTTTCGTTCAGCTTGTTTCCATCTTTATTTGGTTGATAATGTTCTTAAAAAGTCTCAATGTGCAATAGAAATAATCGATATACCGCAGACAACTTCATTCAGCTTTGAATTGTTGTGTTATGAATAAAGTTTGGCTCTAAAATGCTTCTAAACGGCATAAAAAGTAAGTGGTTTGAGTCGTGTTTTAAATACATACAACAAGCAAAACAACAGAGCAACAACAACAACAACAACAACAGAAAAACATAATAATGACAATAATAATAACAATACAAAAATAATAATAATACAAAATATATACATCATATTTATTTATTTTTTAAACTGAAAAAAACAAAACAAAAAAAACACACAAAGAAAGTGCAGGACCAGGGAGAACATAGGGTTAAAAGGAATAAAAGTATAATCGTATGTCGTATTTTCGATGTGTACTTTATACTTTTACCTAAAGCGGGACTATTCTTACATTTACAGATATTATATGTCATTTGAACCTTTTTCTGTAGCGTAAACGTGAGTTACATTTAACTCATGTACATTTAAGGCATTTCATGTGTAAAAGTACCAAAAGTGCACGTCTTTGGCCGAGCTGGAAATCAGCAAACTTGTTTCTTTTCCTGAAGTTGGTTTAGATGATTATTGTGATTCCAAATGTCCGAAATATAAAATAATGACCCACTGGCGCCACAGATTGTAACGTTATCTTTAATACAGATTCCAGTCCACTCTTCAGACCAAAGGGGTCAAACTCAGGCTGGGTCGTGGGCCGGACAGAACGGAGAAAACAAAACAAAAAGAAATAAACAGCTTCATATAGTTTAGGACTAAACATAGGCCGGTCCATGTTTAGTCCTGACTCTGGGCACCAGCAGGAGGCCGGTCCATGTTTAGTCCTGACTCTGGGCACCAGCAGGAGGCCGGTACATGTTTAGTCTGTGGGCCGGACAGAACGGAGAAAACAAAACAAAAAGAAATAAACAGCTTCATATAGTTTAGGACTAAACATAGGCCGGTCCATGTTTAGTCCTGACTCTGGGCACCAGCAGGAGGCCGGTCCATGTTTAGTCCTGACTCTGGGCACCAGCAGGAGGCCGGTACATGTTTAGTCCTGACTCTGGGCACAGAGCCCGTCGTACAGTTTAGTCTGAACTCTGGCACCATGCAGGAGGCCGATCCGAGATAAGTATTTAGTCCTGACTCTGGGCAACACCAGCAGGGAGGCCGGTCCATGTTTAGTCCTGACTCTGCACCGCAGGAGGCCGTACATGTTTAGTCCTGACTCTTGGCACCAGCAGAGGCCGGTTCCATGTTTAGTCCTGACTCTGCGCACCACAGGAGCCGGTCATGTTTACGTCTGACTCTGGCACCAGCAGGAGCCGGTCCATGTTTAGTCCTGACTCTGGCACCAGCAGGAGGGCGTACATGTTTAGTCCTGACTCTGGCACCAGCAGGAGGCGGTTCCATTTTAGTCCTGACTCTTGGGCACCAGCAGAGCGGCCATGTTTAGTCTGACTCTGGCACCACAGGAGGGGCCGTCCATTTAGTCCTACTTGGGCACCAGAGAGGCCGGTCCATGTTTAGTCCTATCTTGCACCAGCAGGAGGCCCGGTCCATTGTTTATCCCTCGATCTGGCACCAGCAGGAGCCGGTCCATTTTAGCCTGACTCTGGCACCAGCTGGAGGGTCCCGGCCCCTTGAGGCCTCAGAGTCCGAGATGGTTCATATGGCACTAACATGTCCGAGATGTGCTTTGGTGCTAGGCCATGGAGAGACTTGTATACAAGCAGAGCTGCTTTGAAGTCTCTTCTCTGAGCCACAGGGGGCAGTGCAGAGACCTGAGCAGCTTCACTCTGTCATGTTCAGACTTTATCACACTCTGACCTGTGTTTTCTCCTGTGGCTCATGATCTGTCCAGGTTTGCACTGGTTTGGATGTTCTCCTCACAGAGCATCAGCACAGAAGTTTGTTTTCTTGTTGTTAGCTCCACGTTAGCTCCACATTAGCTCCACATTAGCTCCACGTTAGCGCTGCTTGTAGCACAGCTCTAACGTCCACAAAACCGCCTCCTTTCTTTATTCCTCGTGTTTCCCAAAACCACATGTCTTTTTCCCCGCTCAGACCTCTGTTCAAGTCTAGTTTAGTGCGCGACGCGTGTCGGCACTTCTCAGCCCTCGAAAATCGCTCCAGCGGCACACACAGCAGCGCAGCAGAGTGGGGAAGGGCTGCTGCTGCAAAGGATTGTGGGACTTGTAGTTCTAGCGATGAAAATGCTAAATATTGATGGGAAATTAATGAAAAAGACATTAGAAATGATTTGTGTGTTGGATTAAAACATCTGGGGGGCCGGATGCGCCCGCGGGCTGCATGTTTGACGCCCCTGGGCCAAGGACACAGTGGTGCGACTCAAAAACACAAACTATTCCGACAGATGCATTACACTAACGTCGAACCGCAGGAAAACTATTAGAAAGTCCTGTTCTCGTGTCCGCGTCCTTCTTTAAAATTCCTGCTGGAGGCCCCGGCCCCCTTTACGCCGCGTGAATCTGCAGACTCCGGTTGTGCTGAAGCTGCAGAATCACAAAAGCGTTTCACTTTGGAGCAGATTCGCCGCCGTCTCGCTCTGACACGATGATAAAAGAGGGCGCCCGCTCGCGCAATTACCACGTGCTGAACTCATCTTTCACCGTTCCAGACCGCAAAATGAGAAATGTATGAGAAGCTAATGCAGGCGGCGCTGGGACGGGGCCAAAAGTTTTAGAGAGATTGGTGCTGCATGCATGTTGTTCAAGAACAAGTCCAAAAGTACACCAAATTGAAGGAAAATGTATATAATTCAATTACAAATGAATTATCCCAGATTTTCAATACTGTGTGGCTGTAAGTACACGCGAGATAACTGAATGGCTCTGTTGTAAAGCTCTAAAGGGCTATGATGTTACCATTTTTCAAAAGTACAATATTTAAATTTGAAATACTTCTGGCGACTGGGAAAAAGGCCATCACATAAAAATGTCTGACACAAACTGCGCCGCCGACGAAGGACTGGACCGACACCAGAACCGACGTACGGAAAATGGAAAGAATCGCATCGGTCTGAAAATGGACACATTTAATAGGAACTGGACCAAATGGGACACTTTTTGGGGACTTTGTGTGCCACACCCTCATTTTCAATTATGCCTAATTTGTTTCTTTCTGGTTTTGCCCTGTTTGTTTGTTTTAGTTGTTTTATGTTTTGGTTTGGTTTTCGAAAAATAAAAATAAATATTAAGAAGAAATAAATACATTTAAATAAATAATGCAATTAAAATAAATAAATGCATTATATTAAAATAAATAATTCAATTAAAATAAATAAATGCATTAAATTAAATAATACAATTAAAATAAATAAATGCATTACATTAAAATAAATGATACATTGAAAATAAATAAATGCATTAAATTAAATAATACAATTAAAATAAACACATGCATTAAATTAAAATAAATAATTCAATCAAAATAAATAAATGCATTAAATTAAATAATTCAATTAAAATAAATAAATGCATTAAATTAAATAATACAATTAAAATAAATAAATGCATTACATCAAAATAAATGATACAGTTAAAATAAATAAATGCATTAAATTAAATAATACAATTAAAATAAATACATGCATTAAATTAAAATAAATAATTCAATTAAAATAAATAAATGCATTCAATTAAATAATACAATTAAAATAAATAAATGCATAACATTAAAATAAATAGTGTGACTAAAATAAATGAATGCACTACATTCAAATAAATAATACAACTAAAATAAATGAATAAATAAGTGCTACAGGGACTTGCCCCGTCTTCCATGTCAGATTTTCTCAAAACAAACACTCACAAAAATGTACTTAAAAAAATAAAAACCCTGTGTTGTATTAATGTCTCATATTTGGAAATTGCATTTTGTTCAGATGTTCATTAATGTGCATTGCCCTTATATAAATATATCAAAGAAAATCGCCATGGAGACAATGCAAAGTGGCGCCACCATAGGCCAAGTCAGATCTGTGGAGAGGTGTTTTTGTTGCCCAGAAATGGAAGAAATGCAAAATATATAAGTTCAATGCAATACTGTGGAACATTAAAGACACCAAAGTGACACAGCTCCTTTAAAGTCCGTTATTGCCCTGTTTTCCTCCTAAACCACGCAAAAAACCATCAGACTGTGTTTTCTGTCGGTCTGTGCGAGTAAACAAACCAAACAACATGTACGGTTTGGTTTGGTTATGTGGTTCTAAAGCGGCACGTGACCTCTGCGGTGGCGTAACACTGGATATACAGCTACTAAACTAAGCATGTGCCCCCCTGGAGAGTCTAAAGTCGAGACCCTGGATGCAGCACAGATTTACTGCATGTGATGTCATAATGTCGTTTCAGGATTACAAGGATTTTATATCATATTTTGTATTTTTAGAGGATAAAATACTGTAAAAACACTACATAATCTCTATTTTATGGGTTGTAAAACTTTTCAGACCAAAGAAACTAACCAGGTCTAAAACAGAACCAGTCTTAGTCCAAACCAGGTCTACAGCAGGAGGATAGGATTCTATATTATTATTATTATTATTATTATTATTATTATTATTATTATTATTATTATCTTTTTTGTTGCCATCTCTAAAATGTTCTGTTTTCTCTGTATGTCTTTTTTATTTTGTCCTGTGTTTTTATCATTTTTTTATACATTTTTTTTTCATCTTCTCTCTTTTCTTTCAGTTTGGAGAAAAATACAAAATAAAATGAAAAAGATTCCAGACCCACATTTGGGCCGAAACCGGGTCTAAAATAGGACAAGCCTTTGATCCAGTCGTTCGACACTTGACTAATGTAACGACTCTAACGGTCCAAATCGCTCCGTGTTAGATTTATTAAGAGGCTTTGAACAGAACATTTTCCTTTCAAAATGCCTTTTTTTTGGCAAGTTTATTTGTAGAGCACAATTCGTACACGAGGCAATTCAAAGTGCTTCACACAACAGGAAAAAAATGCATTAAAATCACAAAGACAAGACATAAATCACAAAACCTTCATTTAAAGAAATTTAAAGGTGCCATTTTCAGACTAATCGTCAAATAGTTCAAGACATAAAAGAGAAGAGTGCAAAGAAAAGCATTTCAGTCATATGCACAGCCAAACAAAGCAGTTTTTAGTTTAGATTTGAACATTGCCAGAGTAGAGAACCTGTCTCACATCCTCAGTCAGACTGTTCCAGATTTTAGCTGCATAAAAACTGAAACGCACATTCCATGTTTTAGTCCGACTCTGGCACCGAGCAGGAGGCCGGCCAATGTTTAGTCCTGACTCTGGGCACCAGCAGGAGGCCGGTCCCTGAAGGTCCTCAGAGTCCGAGATGGTTCATATGGCACTAACATGTCCGAGATGTACTGTTGGTGCTAGGCCATGGAGAGACTTGTATACAAGCAGAGCTGCTTTGAAGCTCTTCTTCTGAGCCACAGGAGGGCAGTGCAGAGACCTGAGCCACAGGACTAATGTGATCGTGCTTCTTGGTGCTAGTCAGGCCCGAGCAGCGGCGTTTCTGGATGTACTCGGGCAGCTTTTTACAGCTCGTTGTGGGAGAGACCAGGTGAGCAGGCCGTTACAGTAGTCTAATCTACTAGAGACAAACACATGGATAAGTCTCTCCAGGTCTGGTTAGACACTTTTGATTTTGGCAATGTGTTTTTTAGATGGTAAAAAGCTGGCTGATGTGACGTGGCTGTTGTTCAATCTGAGTCCATTATTGGCTGATTTTAACTTATGTTCAAGGTTTTAGAGCGAGACTCTGGAGGTGACAGTTAACACTTTCTCTTTGTTTCTGTGGCCAAAGACGATGATTTCAGTCTTGTATGAGTTCAGCTGGAGAAGGTTGTTTTCATCCACACACTGATCTGTTGGATGCAGTGACATCATAATGTCATATGATGTTAATAATAAGCTATAATAAGTTATTTCTTCATCTTACACAGAAATGGAGCAAAGGATCATGGTCTATGTCGCTCATATTTAGTGTAAAAGACTGACAGAATCAACATTTACTCCTTTACTTAACACACCCGCCTGCTTTTCTCTCAGAGTATACTTTATTACCTTTTGGTGCGTAAACGGCGCATGGGACACCGTGACGCAGCAGGGAGACCACGTGAGCACCCGCGCGCTGCTGGCGTCTCCAAAAAAGCTCGCGTTTGGACGTCCCGGTCTCCGTGACGCCACACAGACACCCCCCCTTATCCCCGGACCCCCGCAGACCCCCCGCGCATCAGCCAGGCGGGTCCGTCATGCTTTGCGGTGTCCCACTTCTGCTCCCGTGCCAGTCGCGAGTCGTGCGCGTTTCCCCGTCTCACGATCTCACGCGGTAGGTTCACGCGGGGGAGGAGGAGGAGGAGCAGGAGAAGAGGAGCGCGAGGAGAGCTCCGCGTCGCCGCGTGTCGGATGTCCCGTGCTGTGTTTATGCGTCCAGGGGGGAAACGGTCACCCACGCGAGAGAAGTCCTGCGCGAAAACGGTGCGATTCCAGCGCGACGCCGGCGCTGCACGCGGCGCGCCCGGACACATTGCGCGCGGAAAGGTACGTAAAAACAACACGCGCGGAAAGGACGCGGACAAGTTAACGCGAATGTACCGACAGGCGACGCCGCACGTGCAATTAGGCGCAAACGTGGTTGTGGTTGTGGGCCAGATGTATTGTTGTAAACTGATGGTGAATAACGCACCTGCTTTAGAATAATAATGATAATAATAATAATAATAATAATAATAATAATAATATAATAATAATAATAATAATATAATAATAATGACTGGGACCGATCTGCGTGAAACAAAAACTGTCACAAAGTGAACGGGGACGTGAGTCACTGGAATGTGGAGGTATCGTAACGTGGGAAATGTCCCGTAATGTCGCGGGATGTCACGTTATTTGCTTCTTTGGCTCAATGCGTTCATTGTTTTGATGCAGTAAAAACGGAGGGAACATAGACCGTGATCCTTTGCGCCATGTCAGGGCAGATGATATGTTTTTTTTTTTTTTTTTTTTTTAAATAATATGATAATAATGATTTTTTTTTTTTTTTTTTTTAAATAATATGATAATAATGATTGGCACCAAAGGCTTGTTGAGACATTTTATAGTATAATTTCTGCAAAACTGTGCGCGCCGCTCCACAATATGGCAAAAAAATATATTGTGAAATTGTGCTAGTTTTGTACTGTGATATTTGTCCGTTGTTAAATACTCACTCGTGTCAAACATTTGTCATTTCTGTCCCATAAGTGTGACCATTGGGACGGTTGACTTTGGAGCTGGGACGTGCTAAATGTCTCCGTGAACGTCTCGGTTGAGGTTCAAGTGTCTCGCAAAGAAGAAAACAAAAACAGAACGTTTAACCACAAAAGTGCGGACATTAAACGTATCTGTCTGCATGGAGGCAAGCCGGGTCACAAGTCAGATCTGTGATGTGGCGAGCCTGCTCACAGTTAGAAGGCATGTTTTCTAAGGCACATAAGGTGGATGTAGAGGACAGAGCGCCCCTTTGGTCACGAGCACACAGCGACAGTGGCTTTAGTGGAATATTTAAATGTTTATTACAGTTAGAAAAACAAAAACCTCAAACAAATTATGACATAAAAGAAACACAATTATTCAGGCGTTAACGATCGTAATGACTACTTATTGTATTTTTGGATTCGTCCAAGTCTTTTCTCTGGATCCAAATAGTCTGGCCCCAGTCCCTGGTTCCTACTCTTGCAAACACACATCAAATAGGGACTAATCACGACACTAAAAACGAAAAAAAGTACCAGGAACTAAAAAACTGCACACAAATAAATGTTTTTTTTGTTTTTTTTTGCAGTTTTATACAATAGTCATGGTTTAGTAATAAACAAATGACTAATGTTTCTTTCAGTATTTATGTGTCGGGTACAAACACATTCGTCCTGTAAAAGATGATTTGCAGCAGGTTTAGTTCAAACTGTTGCTCTGCACTTTAGAACGTAGACTTAATCAGGCTTAAGAAAGCTGGAACAAAGGCTTCATTCAGGACAAATCGTTTAGTAAAGCAGAGTAACTTAACAAAGGGGTGAGGAGTTGTTACTAAGTTACTCAGCTGTAATAAAGTATTTGTTTAATACATTGTTTGTTATAAGTTTTAGAATGAAATCTTCGTTCATGCTTTCCCTGCTCACGACCTTCAAAGCTGCATTATTGCGTGGTTGTGGTGTTTGTGGCGGTTGCCGTGGTTGCAGAGGTGGTTGCACTGGTGGTTGCCGCGGTCGGTGCGCAGCTCATATGAGTGAGTGCCTGAGGCTGCCTGCCAATGATGAATCTCCTAATAGAGTAGAACTGTAAGTGCCCCGTCAGCAGCGCTTTTAATCAGACGGCCTCCTCTTCCTCCTCCTCCTCCTCCTCCTCCTCCTCCTCTCTCCCTCTCTCGCACAGGCAGGAGCGACCCGGAGAGGGGGAGACGGGGGAGACGGGGGAGACGGGGGGGAGAGTCCTTGGGTGCACATGTGTGATGGAGGCAAGGGCAAAGCGGTCTGCACGTGGAAACACTGACGAGAAACCCAGAAAGAGAACAGACACGGAAGGAAAGTGACACCGAAGACGCAAGAGTGACAAAGGGCTGTGGCAAAGGTCTGTGGCAAAGGTCTGTGGCAAAGGTCTGTGACAAAGGGCTGTGACAAAGGTCTGTGGCAAAAGTCTGTGGCAAAGGTCTGTGGCAAAAAGTCTGTGAAAGCAAAGGTCTGTGCAAAGGTCTGTGAAGTCGATCAAAGGGGCTGTGACCAAAGGTCTGTGGCAAAGGTCTGTGGCAAAGGTCTGTGGCAAAGGGCTTGTGGCAAAGGTCTGTGACAAAGGGCTGTGAAAAAGGCTGTGACAAAGGTTCTGTGGCAAAAGGTCTGTCAAAGGGCTGTGACAAAAGGTCTGTGTGACAAAGGTCTGTGGCAAAGGTCTGTGGCAAAAGGTCTGTGACAAAGGTCTGTGGCAAAAAGGTCTGTGGCAAAGGTCCTGTGAACAAAGGGCTGTGACAAAGGTCTGTGACAAAGGTCTGTGGCAAAGGCTGTGACAAAGTCTGTGGCAAGGTCTGTGACAAAGGTCTGTGGAAAAGGTCTGTGACAAAGGGCTGTGACAAAGGTCTGTGTCAGGGCTGTGGTTCTCAAGGTGTGGGGAGAGTGCAGTGGGTGGTTTTGATTGAGTCCTGGTTCAGTCCTGGTTTCAGTCAAGGGTTTAGGGTGCGCTCACACTCGTACTTGTTTCGTCCCGTTTGAGCCACTTTCATTCTAATGTAGACTTGGTTGGTCCTGGTTTGGTCCTGGTTTGGTCCTGTGTTGGTACTGTTTGGTCCTGGTCGTTTGGTCCTGGTTTTGGGTCCTGGTTTGGTCTGGTTTTGGTCCTGGTTTGGTCCTGGTTGGGTTCCTCTGGTTGGTACTGGTTTGGTCCTGGTTTGGTCCTGGTTGGTCCTGGTTTGGTCCTCTGTTGGTCCGGTTGGTCCTGGTTTGGTACGGTTTTGCTGGTTGGTACTGGTTTGGTCCTGGTTTGGTCTGGTTGGTCTGGTTTGGTACTGCTTGGTCACTGGTTGGTCCTGGTTTGGAAGTTTATGGGTTGTGGTTCTCATGGTTCTGGTCCTGGTTAACAGCACCTGAGTTTCCAGGGAAAAATAAACTGGTGATAGTGAGTTTGAGCTTCTGCAAAAGCTGGTAAACTGGTTTGGTACTGGTTTGGTCCTGGTTTGGTCCTGGTTTGGTCCTGGTTTGGTACTGGTTTGGTCCTGGTTTGATCCTGGTTTGGTCCTGGTTTGGTACTGCTTCGGTACTGGTTTGATCCTGGTTTGGTCCTGGTTTGGTACTGCTTTGGTCCTGCTTTGGTACTGGTTTGGTACTGGTTTGGTACTGGTTTGGTCCTGGTTTGGTCCTGCTTTGGTCCTGGTTTGGTCCTGCTTTAGTCCTGGTTCAGCCCTGCCCTTGGACATGTTTGGTTTTCGGGTTGAGTCCTAGTTTAGTCCCAGTTTTAATGTGGCGTTTGTGCACGTGAATGCACCCCTAAGTTGAGTCTGGGTGGAGTCGCAGTTGAGTCCTGGTTTAGCTCTGGTTGAATCCTGGATTAGTTCTGGTTGGGTCGGGGTTAAGTCTGGGTTGAGTCCTGGTTGAGCCATGGTTCAGTGCTGATTTAGTCCTGGTTCTGTCCTGGTTTCGCTCTAGTCCTGTCTAGTCCGTCCTGGTGAAGTAGTAGTTGAATCCTGGTTGAGTCTTGAGTGATTCCTGGTTCAGTCCTGGTTTAGTCCTGGTTCAGTCCTGGTTTAGTCCTGGTTAAGTAATAGTTAAGTCTTGTACTGGTTCTGATATAGATAAAGACTTTGTCTGTTTTTGTGTTCAACTTCCTGTCAACGAACATCTGTTTGATTGTTTTTCGCGCGGGATTTTTTCATTTTCATTTGTCCGCATTGATTCCTGCTCAAATGAACATCTAGTTTTGATCAATCGTTTTCGCGCGGATTTTTTTCCAGGTTTTTCATATTTGTCCGCCCCTCTCGGACAAATATGGACAATAAAACATCTTTTATATAGTTCTTTGCAATAAAACGTGTGGATAATCATCATCTGTGGTACAGTTTGGATGCACATATCTCCAGAATGTGCACAGAAACACCACGTTTGCAGCACGTTTCTCCCCAAGATTATGGTTGTTTTTACTTGTAATAATTCTATCACATGGAACTTATTCACAAAATTAAAATTAAAATGAATAATATCTAGGGCTGAACCAAGTCGTAACAAATCGATTATTGAAATGCAGTAATCGTCAATTTATTTAGTGACGGAATAATAATTTATAAAACAACAACACCTGCCGCGAGAAGACGCTTTAGGACGCAAGAGGGTCTATTCATCCATTCATTGGTCATCACAATATTATCACAGCAAATATCCATACTTTTTCCATAAACTGTCAGCGATTATAATAATGACTGTGATTATTAAATAAAGTTGGAATTGTTAATCGCAGTTATTTGGGCCGATATCTTCCAAAAACGGCTTTATTAAATTCTCAGATTCTTCCCACTGACGTCGTCTGTCCTCGTAACGTCTGTCGAGCTTCTGCGTGCGGAGAACAATGTTCGCCATGTGCAGCGTCTTGAGTGGCGCGGCTGCGTCTCGTGCCGGCCTAAGCTCCGGGGTCTTAACCGGCTTAGCCCCTTCACAAGCTGATGCACTTTTGAAACCGCACTTCCCCCAGGCACTGCCGCTCGGTTTGGCCCACGCCACGCCCGGCGGACACGGCCGCAGCAGCTTCAGTAACGCGCATCGGCGTCGCTCGTGCGTCGGCGTGCGTCTTCCGGGTTCGATGCCACGCTGCGTTTCCGTTGCGCGATGATGATGATGAGGATGAGGATGAAGATGAGGATGAGGAAGTTGAATCTAAGTTACAGTTGCGTTCACAGTCGTCGTCGTCGTCGTCGTCGTTTGGTCCCGAGTTGAGTTCGTTTCGATGTGGACTTGGATTGATCCTGTTCCGGTCCTTGTTTTGGTTTTGCCGTGGTCTAAGTCCAGGTCTAGGTGTTGAGTTTAGTCCCGGTTTGGATGTGGCGAATTCACAGTCAAATAATCTCATCAAATATTTGTCATCGTTAAAAAAATGGCTTTGAATCTTCATTTTCCTGAACATAAACTACAGACTTTTAATCAGTTTAAGACAAAAAAAGAGACGTTTTTATCCCCTCCGGAGTCTGAACTCTTTCCCAAACCACATGTTTTCCTGACAGAGGATTCACTCTGGACGTCTTTATCAAAACATGTCACTGATGATTAGAAATGATTCAAATCTGACTCATTACAGAGGCCTGTCTCGTGTAAAAAAGAAGATAATATTCATTGTTTATGTTGGAAAAAAGCAATACAAAGCCTTTTCTCCTTCATCTCTGGTCTTGTCCTGTTTGTTTTTGTGGTTTTATGTTTAAAATTCTTAAAAATGAAATAATAACAACAACAATAATAATAATACTATTGCTAATATTAATAATAATAATAATAATAATAATAATAATACTATTGATAATAATAATAATAATAATAATAATAATAATAATAATAATAATTCTATTGATAATAATAATATAATAATAATAATAATAATAATGATAATAATAATAATAATAATAGTGATATTAATAATAATAATAATAATAATAATAATAATAATAACAAAAATGCTAATAATAATAATGCTAATAATAATACTATTAATAATAATAATAATAATTTTTTTTAAAAGTGTATTTCAGTTTTGTGTTTAATGTTTTTCCCCCACAGGAAGTCATTACGGGTCAATATTGAAAAAACTGAAGCTAAATTTACAAGATTAAAAACCAGCGCATTCTTTGAGTTGCTGTATACCTATTTTATTTCTAGTTGCCAACAAATAAAATGGCTAAATAAATAATCAATGGTGAAAACTATGTGTGGTGAACGTATCAGTCTCCCAATGTAAAACCGGCCCTCGTATCAAACCCGTATTCAAGTGTAATGAAAAGAGCTTTCGGGGGGATTCGTTTGCAGCGTGCGCACTTGGACCTTTTCCGCTGCTGCAAATGTACAGATGAATGGTTGGTCGCGCGCGCGGGGCCCGTCGGCTCTGATGACGCCGGCCTTTTTTGTCCACTCGGCTGAACCTTCCTCCACACTGCGCCGAGGAGCTGACAAAGTCCATTCGGAGGCAATCGCTAAAAACGGTTTCCATCGAGCGGCGGGCAAACGGAGCGCGGACGTGGAGGAACGTGAAAGGCACAGAGTTCATTTTAGCCGCGCAAAGCAGTTCCACGGCAGGGGAGAGGACGTCGCCACTATTCTAAATGATCAGAGCGTTAACGGAGCTGAGGCCGGGCCGTGTCAAACATTTCACGCAATAGAAGAGAAATAACGATCAAACATAGACGTAAATCTAACACAACACTGTAAACGCGCGACTTAAAGCGACGACAACATGTGCGCGCGCTGTGCAAAAGATAGTCACAAAATAAACTGAAAAAAGAGCAAAAAATTGGAAAATTAGAGTTGGCGTTGCAACCAATCACCTTAAAGTGCCCCCTACAGGTTGGACGACTCATTGAACTAAATTGCAGTTAAGTTTTAAAAAATGTTATCACAGAATAGCACATTTTTTAGGTTTATAATTTCACTTCCTGTTTGTAATTGATGACATCACAGTAGGAAATTACCCAGCAAACACTGGGCCAAAACTCATCTAATGTCACCATTTTTTTTATTTGACAAATGAAAATACATGAGCGACTTTATTTTATTGAATTACGTTTAAAATGTCAAAAAAGTAGTTTATTTTGTGTCATTTATGTATAAACTTTGACTGGAATCAGTGTCCCTGGTGTGATGTCACTTCCTGTCATTTTGTACCGATTTTTTAACTTTTCTCCACAAATACCTGCTCAATCGGTGTAAAACTATAAAGTATATGTTCAACAGGTATAAACACACCAAATGAAGTCAAAATTGGAAAATCGTAATGGGCCATGGGCCCTTTAAATAAGCAGATTGCCAGTCAAAAATACCTTAAAACATGAACTCTTACTGAGCAGACCTCTGTTTTCCTGGCCTGCCCGTCTCCATGGCGATGTTCCTAACCTTTTAATAACCCAACTGACTGGACAAACTAACCCTTCTCTTTGCTCCAACTCCAAACCTCCCGCAGTGCGAGGAACGCGCCGCGGCCGAGCCTCGTGTGGTCCACTTTCCCGGCCCCTGCCCTGTCCAATCAACGCAGTCATCTGTGAGGGTCCCGGGACAAAAGCCGAGGGCCCCGTTACCATGGCGAGGGATTGTTTGCACCCAGTCATGCTTTTCGCGGTTAGCTTTAGCATGTGGGCTCGCTCTCTCTCTCGCCGTCTCTCTTGTTCCTGTCACGACCTCTTGTTCCGCTCCAAACATTGTGAGCCCGTTGCATCATCAGCTGTTGTTTTGGTTTATCAAAGAGCCGGGAAAACAACAGGGAGGACGAGGAGGGGAGCGAGAGGAAGAGGCGTTTGCACGGCTGTACAAAAAGACACCACAAAAATAGTAATAACGCATTTGGAGAGGCACTACAATTATGTTTGAGTTAGAACTTCACTGTTCGCGTTTCAGATTCAGATTTTCATTTTAAACTCTAAAAGTCTTTGGCAAATTTTATTTAATTTATTTAATTTATTTAATTTATTTAATTTATTTAATTTATTTAATTTATTTAATTTATTTAATTTATTTTAATTTATTTAATTTATTTAATTTATTTAATTTATAACTGCGGTTTGTCACATTTATAAATAAATAAAGTTTAGGCTCCCTTTTAAACTCTAAAAGTCGATGGGAACACTTGATTAATTAATTAATTAATTAATTAATTAATTAACCTTTATTTAACCAGGAAAGTCCCAGTGAGAATGGGAATTTTAATTTGAATATAAAAGTACAAATATATAATATATGTCCGTGCACTTTTTTGACGTTTCCACCATCTTCGGCCGTCTCGTTTGACACTGAAACACGCCTTGTACGTTCTAAGTGTAAGAGCATGTCTGTTTTAAAGCTGCACTATGTAAAAAAAAACCCCAACAACAGTAAAATGTCTTTCCTCCAAAGTCTGAACTCCTTCCAACGCGCTTTTACCGACTAAGGATCGGCTGTAGACTCGATCTGAGGGACAAGGACTTATTCAAACCCTTTGCTAGTTTTTCCACATTTTTGGTCACCGTCTTTCTAAAACAGCCTTTTCAGACGGAAAAGTGGACCAGCTCTCGTCACAAAGCATCACGGAGACTTATACACGACTCATCATCAACAAAAACAAACCAGACAAGACCCGAGAGAGACGCAAATTAGGTTGAATTGAACAACACGATGGATCCAAAAGACAAAGAAAGTCCAAAGTCCAAAAGAAAAGTCAGTCCAGTTTCCGTTAAATTTGTCCATTTTTAAGTCGATTCCCTTCTCCCCTATTTTCTATATGTAAGAAGTTTGTTCCAAAGGTATCCATTTATTGTGTCCATGGCAGGAGTTTTGAGCCCTGAAGTGGAGTCAGTCTGCAGTGCTTTGTTCATTTCAGTCCGACATTTCTGAGCGACAGGACAGTCCCAGAACACGTGATGGTTTCAGTTTCAGTTTCAGTTTAGTTTATTAGGACAATGTGCAGTTTCATTAAAAATATGTCTGCACCAGATTTAGCTTCAAGCTAATTTCCATCTGCAGTCCTCACAAAAATACATTACAACAAGTATAAAGTGCAATACAAATATAAGTGCTTATCTCCAGACCTCACAATCTAAAATACAGTACAAATGAAACATTAAAGTGCAAATACAAATACTAACTCCAGTCCTCACAGTATAAAATGCAGTGCAAAATACAATAAAGTGCAATACAAAACATAAATACATTACTTTCTTGCTTATAAAAAGCCTCATACCTGATTTGTACTATTGTTTTGAGGGCCATTGCCAACAGAAGATACCCACGAGGGTAACGTCTGTTGGCCGACTACCGTCCGGTATTAGTGCGAGCAGGACTGACTGTCCAGGAGCCAGCTTTTACAGCTCCAGAAAACGATAGAAAGTCAGCCATGTCTTTGATGTGACTCGGGATCTGTTCCACTCCGTCACAGCTTTAGAAGAAAAAGCTGATTGGGAGAAGGCAGTTCTCCTTTTGGGGAGATCGCAGTCCTCCCTCGAAACGGACCTCAGCACTCGGCTGGTGAGCCGAGCGCGAGGCTGGACGTATGTCTGTAGAGGGGGCGGGGCAAGCGTCATGTAAGAGTTTAATGAACCAGACGAATATTGGAGTAGTCGATCAGATTTTCAAAGCTAAGCAATTTGTATTTTATAAGTATATGACAGTGATGGTGCTTTGGGGTTTTTTATCCAGAAATTTTTAGAGCCCGATTATGTAGGGATCTGAGGGGCTTAACAACTGTCCTGTTTGGCCTGAGACCATGAGGATATACAGTAAGAAATGTGAGATATGATCATAGCGTTTAAAATATGTTTGTGCAGCTTCTAGGGATAAAGAACTCCTGATTTGTTTTAAAATTAATAATATTAAAATTTTAAAACATGACAAACTTTTTTTAATGTGTTGTTTAAAATTAAGTGTGGAATCCAGGATTACCCCAGGTATTTTACCTCCTCCACATTCCTAATCATATGGCCTGCCGTAAAAATATTAGGGGGTATATTTTGAGTTTTTTTATTTGAAAAGTACATTGTAACTGTTTTATCTGTGTTTAGTGTTGGACTTGATTTGGCCAGCCATTCAGTGGCTTTTGTCATTGCTGCTGTAAGTTTAGCTGCGACTGAAGATGCGTCCTTACTGTGCGCAAACACCACCGTGTCATCAGCATACCACATACCACGTGTATCCAAGCAACCACAAGTTCTCTCACATTCAGCCTTTATTTCCCTGTGAATAATGAGCACTTTGACGCTGCGTCATGAAGAAACGGGTCACATTCTTCCAACAGAATTCCTTCCAAACATGGGCACTTTGCGGTCTTCCATTGCGCAGTACATACATTTTCCCATTCTTCATCCGTCAAAACAAAAATGACCCTCTTTTCCCACCATGTCATGGATTTCGCTCATTTTCAATTCGATTAAGAAGACGGTAAAGCGGTCGGATTTATGTCACGAAGAAAGTTCTAGTCGTGTTTTCCTTCTGGGGCGTCCAGCGACTGACACTGAGCACGGACTCTAAGATTAGCCCAGAGCTTCTAGACACTCGGCTCGCGTCTGAAACCGGAGAAGGCAAAAGGTCGAGACTTCACGAACCGCCATGTTTACAGTACAGACGCTTGAGGTCGCATTACGTTCGCACTCCGTCTCGTCCCGTCAAGGGTTGCCCAAGAAAAACCACGGTACTTAATCGATCTGAGACATAATTAAACCTTTCCTGAGAAGCGTAATCGTGCTCTCGATCTATATCTGACCTAATAAAAGACGGTAGCCCGCAGTCATTTTGGGGAGAAACTACATTCAGTTGTGTGGGAAGTCTTCAAAGTGCGCATTTTAAACACGTCCAGGCGCTTCACCATCTGAGAGGAAACTGAACCGCTAAACGAATGTGCCCGTCTTCTCGGGGGGCCGTGGCTTCTGGGCCGAATAGGCTACAAAACCAGGTCAGAATCAAGACTAACCTAGAGTCAAACCAGGTCCAAACCAGGTCTAAAGCAGAATTAAATAAGGACTAAGCCAGAAAAACCAACAAACCAGGTTTAAACTTGTACGAACCCAGAATTAAACCAGAAAACGAGAAAAAAAATCTATAATAATAATATTTGGAAGATGGGTCCGGCCGGATCTGGTCGTTTGGCGGGCCTGATCTGGCTTAATTGTGTAACTGGGATTTTAAGGAACACATTGTGCGTTTATTCTGCCTTTTGTTTTGCCCGATATTTGGTCGTAAAGAGACTTGCCACGCCCTCTTTTAGTCAACTGATCGATGACAAAACCCACCGCGCTGCTCTTTTCTGGGGGGGGGAATCGGCACTGTTACGGAGGCTGAACGCGGCTCCAAACGCGGCGACGGGAACATGCCACGTTGCCGTCGTCTGTAGTCGCTGTCGTTTAGATTGAAAATGTAAACGGTTTTGTAATTGCGCTTAGACGTCCGAGATGTACTTTGCACTCTGTAACGTTCCTAGTCACTTTTCTGCCGTTCTTCATGTAGATTTTATTGCTTTTGCCCCGGAATAATCCACAATATGGCATTAAACGCGTCTATTTCCGTGGAGACAAGCAGGTGACCCCCGCCGGATCGAGTTACCGGTCACGTCTGCGAAGAGGCGAGCGCCCTCATATTAAGAATCAAGGTGTTTTCAACATCAAATCCACACACAAACAGCCGTGACTGAATAAATGCTAGATGGATACGTTTAATGCCGTACGGTGGAACATTCCAGACAAAGCATTAGCGTCTCTTCACCAGAAAAGTGACACCGTGCAGCTTTAGTCTTCATGTTTTGGTTCATGGTTCACATATTAAACGCGTTCAGAAGGACGGGCATTTGAGAAACGACTGAAAAACACGCACAAAAGTAGAAACACAACATTTCACAGACCAAAAGTGTGTATACAGTTTTCCCTTGCTCTAACGCGCTTCACTTTTCGCGGCCTCGCTGTTTCGCTGATTTTTTTAGTGCTTTTTTCGTTTTTGTTTTTAGAGCGCATTGTTGTCCGCGTCCTGATTGGCCAAGAGACTGTAGACCATTGTCAGTCACGGTCCTCCGAACCGTGTCGCTTGTACAGTCGCTCCAGAATGCGTTCAGCTTGACAACGGTATCGCTGACAGTGTGACTGAAACGCCGTATGTCTGTACGTTTTCTCTAACCCGAACCCCCAATGTCGACGGAACGTTCTGCACCGACAAAAGTGTATAAAGTGTAATAATTGTAAAAATAATAATAATGCTGACTACTTCACGGATTTTGCCTAGTGCGGGTTATTTTTAGAACGTAACCCCGGCGATACAGTTACTGACATACACTACACAATTCCTTCCATTTCGCTGTATTTTCCTATTACATTAGACGTACATTTTCTTTTAAAAAGGTCTTTGAACGTTTCATCAAACCATAAATGAACTCCTCGAACATCTCAAATCTGACGTGATAAAAACAGACAAGAATCTGCAGTTCAGAACGTCTTTGTAGAGGTCGAACTACAGAGGGCGCTGGTTTTACGAGACCCCAAAGAGTTGGTGTTGTTGTTGTTGTTGTTGTTGTTGTTACTAATCAGTTTCAGCCGTTTCCATTTTGACTGGATCGTGACTCGTTTTGCGTCCCTAGACAACAGCTTCAGCGGCAACCAAATAAAACGCCTGCGAGTTCGAGACGTTCGTTGGCGGTTTGCGAATATGAGACCTCGGTGTCCGCTGTGCATACGCCGCCGTTAGCCGTTAGCCGTTAGCCGTTAGTTGGAGTTAGCCTGAATCGTGTCCGGTTTGTGTTTGTGCCCAGAGTATGTGAGAAACATCTGAACATCTGGTGCCCCACCCACACACGCGCGCACACACACACACGCGTACACACACACGTACACACACACGCACACGTACACACATATGCGCACACACACACGCACACACACGCGCACACACACACGGCTGCTGGCTCCTGCAGTTCAGCCTTTGATTCGCGCTAACACCTGCTAGCATACGGCAAGAGACCAAACACGCGAGTCCTGGAGACGTCGACATGAAAGATCTGGCAAACTGGTCCTTTACGCCGGATGCCCTCCCTCCTAAGACTGGGTAACATCAAAAAGCACACGTAATGTTTGGTTTTTTTGAAGGATTTATTTTTTTAGATCAAATATCAAATGGCATGGAACATCGGTACAAAAAAACCAGATCTTGGCGGTTCCTTATCCATGGGTAATTAACAATGTTCCAGTTTTCCTCAGAGGTGGAATTTTCAGGCTTTTTAATTAAACCCGGAGCAGTCTTACAGCAGTCGGAATACTACTCAAGTAAACATTTCACATCGTCAAGATAAAGTAAAATATTCTACGCTTTTTTTCTATTGATCAATTGACCTTTCTTTGAAGTCTATTTTAATTTCTATTTTATATCAGTACATTTTTATTTTATGCATGCCATTTTGTGTATTATTATTCTTATATTCTTATATGTATATTATTATTATACCTTAACGCCGGAGCAAGTTCTTAGATTGTGACTGTTTTTCACTGAATCTTTTAAAAAAAAATTTTTATTCTGATTTATTCAACCAGAACATTTTGAATCTCTTTTTTTTCGGGGGGCATCTGAAGGAAACCTACACACACAGGGGGGACATGTAAACCTGCATCTGCTGTTATAAACACCATCAAGTACCGCTACCGAACGGAAAACGCACCAAGCAATCTTTTTATTATTATTATTTATTCCCAAAATAAAATAAAAACCAACAAAGACAAAAACAGGAAGAAAAAACAGAAAAAACAGAAACAATTCTAATAAAATAAATAAAATAAAATAAAATAAAATAAATAAATAAATAAATAAATAAATAAATAAATAAATAAATAAATGTACAATTGAAAAAGGAATAATAATAATAATAAAAAAATCATCATAAAACATTTAAATAAAAAAAGGTTAAGGCACAAGGTTGGTGTCCCATTCAGTCCAGTTTCTGCTCAATTTGTCCATTTCTAAGTTGAGTCCGTAAGTGATTTTTTTTCCATTACGTCACTTCTTCTGCACTCCTTTCAACCGTGTGCTTGTGCCAGGCCTGTGTATGTGTGTGTGTGTGTGTGCGTGTGGATCGTCTTGTGCCCACGTAAAAAGGAGAGATTGATGCTTTTACAGGGCTGTGTCACTGAGACGCCCCGGTCCATAAAACCAATAAAACCACAGTGTAGTCCAGTCTCCATGGTGTCATCCACTAAACATCTATGACAACGTTTCAGCTGCGGATGTGGAAATTAAAGGGGACACAACATCATCTGCTGTTATTTTAGTCAAACCTTGAGCTGTAAAGGGATTGTTGTTTACTTTCGGATCGCGTTGTGCTGGTTAAACCTTATGAATAGGTCTGAAACTTACGGAAATGTGTTGTAATGCAGCCCATCTTTGCATTAAAGTAGTAAAATAAAGCTTTATGTGTATTATTTTGGCTGCAGGTCGACCAAAACTAAATATTTGGCCTGTGCTAGAGAATGACTTACTATATCGGTAATATATCGGTATATCATTTATAATGAATTAATTAATAGATAAATGGTGCAGTTCAATTCACAATTTTCACTGCACAGCTTTGTATTTATTTACATTTAATATTTTTGCAGCATTATTCCTTTTTTTCCCAAACCAAAAGTAAACGCGAGGGTTGTCGGCCTTTATTCTAAATTAGTTGACTACTTATTTTATTGAGATTATAAAGATTTCTGTGGGAGAAAAGGAGAAAACATGGAGCTGAGTTAGGCTCGTGTTCAGGCTCGTGTTCAGGCTCGTGTTCAGGCTCGTGTTCTGGCTCGTGTTCAGGCTGTGTTCAGGCTCGTGTTCAGACTGTGTTCAGGCTGTGTTCAGGCTCGTGTTCAGACTGTGTTCAGGCTGTGTTCAGGCTCGTGTTCAGACTGTGTTCAGGCTGTGTTCAGGCTCGTGTTCAGACTGTGTTCAGGCTGTGTTCAGGCTTGTGTGTTCAGGCTCGTGTTCAGGCTCGTGTTCAGCACTGTGTGTCAGACAGAGGAGGGAGGAGGTGAAGGAGCGGAACAGAGAGGAGGAGGTGAAGGAGCGGAACAGAGGAGGGAGGAGGTGAAGGAGCGGAACAGAGGAGGGAGGAGGTGAAGGAGCAGAACGGAGGGAGGAGGTGAAGGAGCAACGAGAGGAGGAGAGGAGGTGAAAGGAGCTGTAGAGGAGGGAGAAGGAGGAGGTGAAGGAGCAGAACAGAGGAGGGAGGAGGTGAAGGAGCTGTAGAGGAGGAGGAAGAGAGGAGGTGAAGGAGCGGAACAGAGGAGGGAGGAGGTGAAGGAGCGGAACAGAGGAGGGAGGAGGTGAAGGAGTGAAGCAAAGAGGAGAGGAGGGAGGTGCGGAACAGAGGAGGGAGGAGGTGAGGGAGGAGCGGAACAGAGGAGGGAGGAGGTGAAGGAGCGGAACAGAGGAGGGAGGAGGTGAAAGGAGCGGAACAGAGGAGGGAGGAGAGTGGAGCAAAGAGGAGGGAGGAGCGGAGGAGCGGAACAGAGGAGGAGGAGGTGAAGGAGCGGAACAGAGGAGGGAGGAGGTGAAGGAAGTAGAATGGCAACAGAGGAGGGAGGAGGTGAGGGAGCGGAACAGAGGAGGGAGGAGGTGAAGGAGCGGAACAGAGGGAGGGAGGAGGTGAAGGAGGCGGAACAGGGAACAGAGGAGAGGAGGTGAAGGAGCGGAACAGAGGAGGGAGAGTGGTATAGAAGGAGTGAAGCCTCCTCTATCCTCCTCCGCCTCCGAATCCTCTGCCTCCTCTATCCCTGCCCCTCCTCCTCCTCTCCGCCTCCCTCCTTCCTCCTCTCTGGTCTGCCTCCTCTTCTCTGTCTGCCTCCTCCTCTGCCTCCTCCTCCTCCTCCTCTCCTCCTCCTCCTCCTCTCCTCCTCCTCCTCCCTCTTCCTCCTCCTCCTCCTCCTCCTCCTCCTCCTCCTCCTCCTCCACCTCCTCCACCTCCTCCTCCTCCTCCTGCCCTCTCCTCTCCTCCTCCTCCCTTCCTCTCCCTCCTCCCCTTTGCCTCCTCTGCTCCTCTGCCTCCCCCTCCTCCCATGCATCCTCTCCGCATCCTCCTCCGCATCCTCCTCCGCATCCTCCTTCCCCCCTCCTCCTCCTCCTCCTCCTCCTCCCCCTCCTCGTCCTCCTTCTCCTCTCCTCCTCCTCCTCCTCCTCGTCCCTCCTTCTCCTCTTTCTCCTCCTTTCTCCTCCTCTCCCTCCTCCCTCCCTCCTCCCCTCCTCCCTCCTCCTCCTCTCCTCCTCCTCCTCCTCCTCTCTGCTCCTCCTCCCCCTCGCCTCCTCCCTGCCCTCCTCCTCCTCCTCCCTCCTCCTCCTCCTCCTCTCCTCCTCTGCCTCCTCCTCCTCTCCTCCTCCCCTCCTCCCCTCCTCCTCCTCCTCCCCCTCCTCCCCCTCCCTCCTCCTCCTCCTCCTGCCTCCTCCTCCTCCTCTGCCCTCTCCCTCCCCCTCCTCCTCCTCCTCCCCTCCTCCCCTCCTCTTCCTCCCCGTTTGCTCTCTCCCCCGTGGCCTTGCCAGGTTAGTAATGACTGTCGGTGTCAGCACTTCAGAAGCCTCTTGTTCCACACGTTCTCCGTCGTTTGCTGCTGACGCCACATCAGCAAATAAAGAACATATTGGACGAGCGCGTTAGCGGTTAGAGCAAGCGCACCACAAGTGATCCCGCCTCCGATTTAGGAGGTTTTTAGGACGTTTAAGGATGTTTGAGGATGTTTTAGGACGTTTAAGGATGTCTGAGGATGTTTTAGGACGTCTGAGATGTTTGAGGATGTTTTAGGACGTCTGAGATGTTTGAGGATGTTTTAGGACGTCTGAGATGTTTGAGGATGTTTTAGGACGTCTGAGCTGTTTCAGGATGTTTTAGGACGTCTGAGATGTTTCAGGATGTTTTAGGACGTCTGAGATGTCTGAGGATGTTTTAGGACGCCCCCGAGTCTATTAAAAAGTGTGTATTCATCAACAAATTCTTGTACTGTATTTTCCAGGGTTCTCGAGTCACGTGTGAGTTTACGCTGCCGTTTGTATATTAATCCATAGTTTACTGGTACTTTTCTGCATAAATCCTATACTTTGACACCGCATGAAACCCGCGCAGACTATAGATACTGCCAACGTCTTCTCCGCCACACGTAGTATAATAAGTATAATCCAAGCATTACACTGCTCTGCTCCTCGATGTCCCTTTCAGTCCATGTTTCGACGCACAGGACGTGTCTTCAGCATTTTGTCTCAAGAACTGACTTCAGCTTTAGTAAAGACGAGAGATTTATGAATTTAGCTTTTTATTGAGTTTATAAGATGTGGTCTCTCCATCTATTGCTGATTGGCAGCCCTGTCTCTGTCAGTCTTGCCCCGGGCAGCTGTGGCGAGAAAAGTACATTACCACCACTGAAAGTTGAGTTTTTTGAGTATTCTTCAACTTGTTGTTTTCTTGTAATAAGACTAGAATTATTAACGCAATCTTAAACATTTATTTATAGATGTTTGCAGTAAAAAACAGTTTGAAATGACCTCGATTTGATTTAATTGTGATGAATTGTTCGAAAAGTGACACTTTGAGAGACTTGTCAAGTTTGTAAAATAAAATACAACTTGGGCCCAAATCGCATTGCAGCAAACGGTTGTAGCCTTATTTAATCTGCTTCACTCTGGTCCATAGCTCCCCCTGCTGGCGACAATGGTGGTTTTTGTGCACAGAATTTAGGACAGTTCTTTTTTGTTTCTTTCGATACATTGTAAGTTTTATAAATACATAATAATAATAATGATAATGATGATGATGATGATGATGATGATGAAGAAGCCGGTCTGAATAATCTGTTTATCGTTACTGTCCTCTTACTGTCTTCCAGGATGGACAGTAAAACCCCTTCGTCGCCCTTGGGTGCTGCAGAAGAATGAGGGCGTCTGGATGAAGGCCATGGAGCTGAAAGTTTGGGTGGACGGGGTGCAGCGCATCGTGTGTGGGGTCACCGAGTTCACCACGTGTCAGGAGGTCGTCATCGCACTGGCCCAGGCCATAGGTGAGAGGCGGGGGACGTTCACACACTGTGGGCCATAGGGGAGGAGCGGGGGACGTTCACACACTGTGGGCCATAGGGGAGGAGCGGGGGACGTTCACACACTCTGTCCAGGCCATAGGGGAGGAGCGGGGGACGTTCACACACTGGGCCATAGGGGAGGAACGGGGGACGTTCACACACTCTGGGCCATAGGGGAGGAGCGGGGGACGTTCACACACTGTGGGCCATAGGGGAGGAGCGGGGAACGTTCACACACTCTGTCCAGGCCATAGGGGAGGAGCGGGGGACGTTCACACACTGGGCCATAGGGGAGGAACGGGGGACGTTCACACACTCTGGGCCATAGGGGAGGAGCGGGGGAAGTTCATACACTCTGTCCGGGCCATAGGTGAGAGGCGGGGGACGTTCACACACTCTGTCCAGGCCATAGGGGAGGAGCGGGGGACGTTCACACACTGGGCCATAGGGGAGGAACGGGGGACGTTCACACACTCTGGGCCATAGGGGAGGAGCGGGCGACGTTCACACACTGTGGGCCATAGGTGAGAAGCGGGGGACGTTCACACACTCTGGGCCATAGGGGAGGAGCGGGGGACGTTCACACACTGTGGGCCATAAGGGAGGAGCGGGGGACGTTCACACACTCTGTCCAGGCCATAGGGGAGGAGCGGGGGACGTTCACACACACTGGGCCATAGGGGAGGAACGGGGGACGTTCACACACTCTGGGCCATAGGGGAGGAGCGGGGGAAGTTCATACACTCTGTCCGGGCCATAGGTGAGAGGCGGGGGACGTTCACACACTCTGTCCAGGCCATAGGGGAGGAGCGGGGGACGTTCACACACTGGGCCATAGGGGAGGAACGGGGGACGTTCACACACTCTGGGCCATAGGGGAGGAGCGGGCGACGTTCACACACTGTGGGCCATAGGTGAGAAGCGGGGGACGTTCACACACTCTGGGCCATAGGGGAGGAGCGGGGGACGTTCACACACTGTGGGCCATAGGGGAGGAGCGGGGGACGTTCACACACTGTGGGCCATAGGGGAGGAGCGGGGGACGTTCACACACTCTGGGCCATAGGGGAGGAGCGGGGACGTTCACACACTCTGGGCCATAGGGGAGAGGAGGGGGACGTTCACACAACGAGTAGCTCACGGTGTTGGAGACCCCTGGTGTCGGGGGAGATTAATCCAAGCATTTATACTATATTATCTATATCATTCTATACTTCTATACTATAGCTACATTATTCTGTATTTCTAATATATTATATCTGTACTATATTATATTTCTAGTATACTATATTTCTCGTACATTACACTGTATTTCTCGTACATTCCACTGTATTTCTTGTATATTACACTATATTTCTCGTACATTCCACTGTATTTCTCGTACATTCACTGTATTTTCCCGTACATTACACTATATTTCTCATATATTACACTGTATTTCTCGTACATTACACTATATTTCTCGTACATTACTTATTTCGTACATTACTGTATTTCTCGTACATTCATCACTGTATTTCCCGTACATTCCACTGTATTTCTCATATATTACACTGTATTTCTTGTTTATTACACTATATTTCTCGTACATTACACTGTATTTCTCGTACATTCCACTGTATTTCTCGTACATTACACTATATTTCTCGTACATTCCACTGTATTTCTCGTACATTACACTATATTTCTCGTACATTCCACTGTATTTCCCGTACATTCCACTGTATTTCTCATATATTACACTGTATTTCTTGTTTATTACACTATATTTCTCGTACATTACACTGTATTTCTCGTACATTCCACTGTATTTCTCGTACATTACACTGTATTTCCCGTACATTACACTATATTTCTCATATATTACACTGTATTTCTTGTTTATTACACTATATTTCTCGTACATTACACTGTATTTCTCGTACATTCCACTATATTTCTCGTACATTCCACTGTATTTTCCCGTACATTACACTATATTTCTCATATATTACACTGTATTTCTCGTACATTACACTGTATTTCTCGTACATTACACTATATTTCTCGTACATTACACTGTATTTCCCGTACATTCCACTGTATTTCTCATATATTACACTGTATTTCTTGTTTATTACACTATATTTCTCGTACATTACACTGTATTTCTCGTACATTCCACTGTATTTCTCATATATTACACTGTATTTCTTGTATATTACACTGTATTTCTCGTACATTCCACTGTATTTCTCGTACATTCCACTGTACTTCTCGTACATTCCACTGTATTTCTCGTACATTCCACTGTATTTCTCGTACATTACACTGTATTTCTTGTATATTACACTACATTTCCCGTACATTACACTATATTTTCCGTACATTACACTGTATTTCCCGTACATTACACTGTATTTCTCGTACATTATGTGCACTACCCTACATTCCCCACAGGGCGCTCCGGCCGGGCTCAGACTCCGGCCCGGCGCTGTCAGGAGCACTAAAGTTGTGATAAATTGCAGTAAAATGAAAGTGATTCGAGGACACAGAGGTTTTGGCCGGTGAAAGTAGATGAGTCACGCTGCGGACTTATTGACATGCGCTTCTGCGGGACGAGCTGCTTTTAATTAGACGTATTGTACAGGCCGTTAAATCTATCAGAGCACGTGCAGCTTTTAAGACCGCACTGTGATAAGCTGCACGGTTAGCACTGTCACCTCACAGCATGAAGGTCCCATGTCTGACTGTGTTTGTTCAATAACCTGTTCAAACTCTCCATTAGAAAAATCAAGAAAATTACCTTTTTTTATTCAAATATTGCATGTTTTTTTAATTTATATTTTAAAGGTGCACTATGTAACTTTTTATTTTAAGTTCCAAACCGTGGGATGCCAAAGCAGAGGTTCTGAGAGCAGGTTTAAAGGCCGATAACAGTAAATATAATGCATAACTGTCCTTTTAAAAGTATCTATGTTGCATTTATTCAATAATGACAAGTATATTTATCGCAAAAAAAAAGTACCTTGAAAATAATGCATTCTGACTGCGAGCGCCTCTCCACAGACATGGTACGTTTGGCCTGGTGGCATTTCAATGTAGTTTGATAAGTTTAATGCCACGCTGTGGAACACCCCGGCCAATAATACCCATTTTTAGTATGATCATGTTTAGATGATCAAATATCTTTCACAGATCCTTAAGGCTTAATATGTACGTATAATATATATAAGCGCTTTTCACAACTTTCAGAGACCAGAGTGAAGTTTTCACGGTAATGCTAACAACAGCTAGCATGCTAACAGTACACTTCCTGGTTTTCGGACACTTAAATGCTTAATAATTGGTTGAAGACGGCTGTCCACCCAGAGTGATCACCGTTCTGCCACCGTGCATCCCTTAGTGCCCCCCTTAGTGCCCCCCTTTGTGCCCCCCCTTAGATCAATATTCTCTTTACAATGAAGAAAATTATGATCTAATTTAAAATCAGGGTAAATCAGACCTCAGAATAGAAAACTACAGAGTCTCAGCTTCACAAAAGAGTCCAGACGTTTCTCCAAAGGAACTTTTACACTGGAACGACACGGGGAAAAATAGGGCGCGGCCTCGTTAAGTTCTAAACATGGATTCCGTACATCGTCGAAGCCAAGACGTCACGGCGGCGCCTTTCACATACAGCTAAAGCGGGAGTTATAGCCGTCCGCCGTCCTTTTGTGCCGCTTTTGTCCCGGCGGAGACACTTTGATGGGAACGCCCGGGGAACAAAGCCCCTCTTTTACAGCCTCCGTGTCAGAAATGTGTGGGTTCGACTCGTTCCTCTTATCTTCATGTGTACAGGCCCAAAACACATACAGTCACTCATACTGAGCCGTGACCCCGTGACCCCCGGCTTTTACACGGTACAATCTGCGTTTGTGCACTCGGATTTTCCCACTGTGGAGTTGTGGGACTAGAAAGGAAGTCAGGGTCTGGAGTGGGAAGAAGAATTTAGCAGTGTTTATGGTTTTGATGGTTGTTCTCTCATGACCTGTATGACTTTTCTACTAGTATTATAGGTCATTCAAAGTGTATTTATTTGAGGGTTATTGATGGCGTTCTTTTGCAGAAAATAGTCTCACTTTACCGATCAATTCATTACACAAATTAGCGTTCTGTGTTATTAGAATACTGCCTGTGTTTCTAACTCACGTCGAATCATTATAAACGTGAACTAAGCATGAGCTACAAACACAGACTCGTCTCTAAAAGATTGTTTTTAAGTCTGTTTGTTGAAACGTGGCGCTGCTGTTGCTGCTGTTCTCCTCTGCACATGCTCAGTTCGGCCTTCGCTTCTCCTCTGCACATGCTCAGTCAGGGCTTCACTTTTCCTCTGCACATGCTCAGTTAGGGCTTCACTTTTCCTCTGCACATGCTCAGTCAGGGCTTCACTTTTCCTCTGCACATGCTCAGTCAGGGCTTCGCTTCTCCTCTGCACATGCTCAGTTCGGGCTTCGCTTCTCCTTTGCACATGCTCAGTCAGGGCTTCACTTCGCGTCTCCTCTGCACATGCTCAGTTCAGGGCTTCGCTTCTCCTCTGCACATGCTCAGTCAGGGCTTCGCTTCTCCTCTGCACAACATGCTCAGTCAGGGCTTCGCTTCTCCTCTGCACATGCTCAGTTAGGGCTTCGCTTCTCCTCTGCACATGCTCAGTAGGGCTTCGCTTCTCCTCTGCACATGCTCAGTCAGGGCTTCGCTTCTCTTTGCACATGCTCTCATTAAGGGCTTCGCTTCTCCTCTGCACATGCTCAGTTCGGGCTTCGCTTTCTCTCCTGCACATGCTCAGTTCGGGCTTCGCTTCTCCTCTGCACATGCTCATTAAGGGCTTCGCTTCTCCTCTGCACATGCTCAGTTTAGTGCTTCACTTCTCTGCACATGCTCAGTTCGGCTTCACTTCTCTGCACCATGCTCAGTTCGGGCTTCGCTTCTCCTCTGCACATGCTCAGTTCGGGCTTCGCTTCTCCTCTGCACATGCTCATTAAGGGCTTCGCTTCTCCTCTGCACATGCTCAGTTACGGCTTCACTTCTCTGCACATGCTCAGTTCGGGCTTCACTTCTCTGCACATGCTCAGTTCGGGCTTCGCTTCTCCTCTGCACATGCTCAGTCAGGGCTTCGCTTCTCCTCTGCACATGCTCAGTTCGGGCTATGTATGTCTTGTTCATGTTCTTCAAGTAAAAGTAAAAGTTAAAGACAGGTATATGTAATCAATACAAAGAAAAACACAAACATCCGTATTCTTTTTTGGCCTAATTATTCCGACACTGGTGGAGCAGGTCATTTTCCCGTCTTCTCTTGAATGTGAATCCTCGTGGACGTGGTTAAAATGTGCTCTGCAAACAACAACAACAAAAAGGGGGACGAGGCTTTATTCCCGCAAGACGAGGCGAGGCACAAGATGAATCGTCTCCACGAGAACGAAATACACAAATAGATGGTGCGCTTCAGCTCACAATCGTTGCCTGGTGTTTTAAATTGATTTGATTTCATATTTCCGCTGTAAAGTGTCTGTGACATGGTGAATAACACAACAATGTCAGATTTAACCGCTCAGATCCAGTTTGTGTGTGTTTTTTAGCGTTGTTGTTACACGACACACTTTATCTCGTACGTGAAGCGCGTGTCTCGACCATCTTCCAGTTCACAAGTCGGATTTACTAATTTGAGAAGCCATAACAATCATAAATCACAATAATAAGAATACAAATAAATAAAAAAGATAATAATATATGCAGTTTTTAATTCCACAAACCATCACCAGACTCGTGCTGAGCCTTTCGCCTTCAAAAAACAATTCTAACAACTGTTTGTTCACATTAGCATGGCGGGGCAAGCTAGCTTTTGATTTTTCTCCCCATGGTCATTTCCTCTGCTGCCTGTAGATGGCGCCTGACACAAATCCCGATGAGGGAACGCCCGATTGATGTGAAGTGATGTGTGGTTTTCAAAGCAAAGGTTCTCAAGGACAATGACAATACAAATAAATATGTGTCATTTTACAGGCTGTTATGTTGAAGCGCCCCCTACAGGTCGGACGACTCATACAACTAAAATGCAGTTAAGATGAATATATTTAGAATTTTGCCAAAAAATTATAAAAAATTTTTATCCGAGAATAGCTCATATTTTAGGTTTATAATTTCACTTCCTGTTTGTAATTGATGACATCACACTAGGAAATTACCCAGCAACCACTGGGCCAAAACTCATCTAATGTCACTTTTTTTAATTTGACAAATAAAAATAAATAAGAACAACTTTATTTTGTTGAATTCATGTTTAGAGCGTCAAAAAAGTTGTTTCTTTTGTGTAAATTCTGCATAAACTTTGACTGGAATGAGTGTCCCTGTTGTGATGTCACTTCCTGTCATTTTCTACAGATTTTTCGACTTTTCTCCACAAATACCTGCTCGATCGGTGTAAAACTATCATTTATATGTACGACAGGTACAAACACACCAAATAAAGTCAAAATTAGAACATCGTACGAACCTGTCACGCGTCACTTTAAAGCGTGGATACTCGTCTGTTCCCAGGGCGGACCGGTCGCTACACGCTGATAGAGAAGTGGCGGGACACGGAGCGCCACCTGTCGCCGCAGGAGTTTCCCGTGGTGTCGCTGAACAAGTGGGGACAGTATGCCAGCGACGTGCAGCTCATCCTCCAGAGGACTGGGCCGTCTCTCGGCGAACGCCCCACGCCTGACTTCACGGCCAGGTGGGAGGAGCTTTACTGTCGGTGTAGGAGAGCCGCTTGAAGGGCATTTGTCGGCCATTTTGACGAAAGATTTTAACGCTGAACTAAGTATCATTTTGACCTCATTGAACGTCTTTGTAAGTCCCTGTGATGGTTGAGTGTGTATTTTCGTGGCGTTTGAAGTGTCCGTCATCGCCCCCTGCTGTCCAGTCCAAGCCAGACTTTTTGCCGATATCGACCTGAAAACGACTCTCCTGAGAAACCCTGGCTCTTTTTTTTTAATATATGGCAATGTGAAATGTTTGTTTGTGTGTGATTCTACTGTCTTATACTGAGAAAGAAAGAAAGAAAAAAATAATTTAAGCACCACCGCGCCGACATAAAGCTCTTTACGTAACGTTGGAAACACACGCGATATATACGTTTCGGGTTCGCCGCGCACGGTATTTTGAGCGGGTTTACGTGCAGTTACAGCAGTTTGACCAAGGCGGCACGGACAGACCTTTCTTCGGACCTCCACTGGAGCCGCGACTGGAATTGGGGCTAAATTAAAAGAATGGAAAAAGTTCTCAAAGCCTTTCAGCATATCGACGATCGTACCATGTATCTGACCAAAACTGCCCTCTGGTGATATTGTGGTCATTCCGGTCGCGATATAATCATCAGAACCCAAAAAATAATCCTCGTGGCTATTTTAGAAGCAAAATGTGGTCTTTTTTAGTGCAATCTAGCCAAAAAAAATGAACCAAAATGTAAATAACTTTGATTTATCTGGCTGTTTTTGTCACATTTAATCACTTTAGTTTTGTCTTTCAGAAAGTTCAGTTTGGTAAAGCCGGCCGCGAACTTGAGGGACAGTCCCACGTCAGACCAGGAGAACGACAGAAAGCTAAAGATTTCGCCGTTGTTCGGTCACGATCTCAATAATCGGGAATAATCGTTAAATCGTGACGCTAAAATGTTATATTGTGACATGCCTACTGCCCTCACTCGACTACAACCGCGTATTTACAGAAGAAAGAGTGTCTTTACGCGTGAAAGGAAGATTAAAGTCATGATTCGCTCCTCAAAACTCCTCAATCCTCAAATTCCTTCTCTTTTCATTGTTGTCCATATCTGCTAGTCTATCTAAATATCTATACACCGTCGATTAAACGATTAATCAACTAAACGAGGCCCTAATTGTGATCACTTCGGAAATCTAGCGTGATCGTTTAAATCCTGCAGAAGATCTCGCGTCCCTCTAACTCTGAAAATCCCGTTTACAAACCCGACCCTGACGTCAAACCTCCGCCGCAGGATCCCAGAGCGAGGCTTCTATCGCCAGAAGCCTGCCGCCCCTCGCCAAGCTCCGCCCCTTCGCCGCCGACCGCTCCCTCAGACGCAAGGAGCCCAAACGCAAGTCCCTCACCTTCAGCGGCGGGGCCCGGGGCCTCAGGGAGATCTTCGGGAGGAGCAAAGACTCGGAAGGTAAAGCAGTTCCGACGCTGCACTATGAACACACAACGGTTTAGACAAGTTCATTGATTAATCACAACTGATCAATCATCTAGTTTAGTAATGAAAGAATCGTCATCTGGACTATTCCAAATATATATCAAAATGACACATACATTTAGTTTTGCCGTTGAAAATACTCCATTACTCTCACTTTAGGCTGATCCGGGTCAAATATTAAATCTATATTTGCATTCCAAACAAGTCATCGATTCATAGACACAGTGGGATGGAGGGCAGATTAATCAATTATTAAAATAATCGTTAGTTGCAGTAAGTACTCAGTCAGGGCTTGACTTCTCCTCTGCACATGCTCAGTCAGGGCTTGACTTCTCCTCTGCACATGCTCAGTTAGGGCTTGACTTCTCCTCTGCACATGCTCAGTTAGCGCTTGACTTCTCCTCTGCACATGCTCAGTCAGGGCTTGACTTCTCCTCTGCACATGCTCAGTCAGGGCTTCACTTCTCCTGCACATGCTCAGTCAGGGCTTGACTTCTTCCTCTGCACCATGCTCAGTCAGGGCTTCACTTCTCCTGCACATGCTCAGTTAGCGCTTCACTTCTCCTGCACATGCTCAGTTTAGCGCTTCACTTCTTCCTCTGCACATGCTCAGTCAGGACTTCACTTCTCCTGCACATGCTCAGTTAGATAAGATGACCTTTATTTGTCCCTCAATGGGGAAATTCTAGGGTTGCAACAAAGGGAACAGAAACAGATTATGCAGAGTATAATAATAAAAACAGATAATTTACAAAAAGAAAACTTATAATCTTAACAATAATAATAACAGCTGTCATATGGACAGAAAAATATTGCACAGGGACGATTGTGTCACAGTATTGCGCAGGAGTACAACAGTATTGCACAGGAGTATAACAGTATTGCACAGGAGTATAACAGTATTGCTCAGAGTATAACAGTATTGCGCAGGAGTACAACAGTATTGCACAGGAGTATAACAGTATTGCACAGGAGTATAACAGTATTGCAGGAGTATAACAGTATTGCAGGAGTATAACAGTATTGCAGGAGTATAACAGTATTGCAGGAGTATAACAGTATTGCAGGAGTATCAGTTCACGTTCATCACGTTCAGGGACTAACAGTTTTGTTGTAAAGTCTGACAGCAGCAGAAGGAAAGACCTGCCAAACCTCTCCTTCACACAGCGAGGGTGCGATCAGTATGACACTGAAGCTGCTCTCCAGAGCGGACAGAGGGTCCTGCAGGGGGCCACACTCATGGTCCAGCATAGACGTGAGTTAAGCCAGGACCCTTCTGTCCCCCACCTCCTGCACGCAGTCCAGGGCAGTGCCCAGGACGGACTTTCTTGATGACTTTGTCCAGCTTCTTCCTCTCCCTCTCTGTCTCCTCAGGAGGTAGAGCCGACTCTTGCTCTTCCTGCACAGTAGGTCTGTGTGATGAGTCCAGTCCAGTTTGTGGTTCAGATGAACACACAGGGACTTGGTACGAGTCCTCTCTCAATGTCCCTTCCCTGGATGTTCACTGGTGAGGGGGCAGCAGAGTCTGCGGAAGACCACACCATCTCCTTGTCTTCCCTGTGTTGATGAGGAGGTGGTTCTGCTGACACCAGTCCACAAAGTCCTCTTCTGTACTCCTCATCGTCGCCGTGATGAGTCCGATGATGGCAGAGTCAGAGAACTTCTGCAGGACACAATCTGTCCGTGTCGTGCCCCACACTGCAGGTCGAGTGTCAGACACACAGTCCTGGGCTCTCACAAACTGGGGTCCTTGGCCTTGACTTCTCCTCTGCACATGCTCAGTCACAGGTTTCTTCAGGTGGTTGGAGTTTCTCCTCAGAGCACATGTGCAGAGCTTCTGTCCGCTTCTGGTTCTAAAAGCGGAGCATGTAAATCTTCCTTTGGAGTGATTCAAAAACAGCACTTTTTAGTTATGAAAAAGACAGTCTTGTATTTAGTTTGTTTTCCTAAGTTTATTTGTGATTCATTTGTATTTATTTTGCGGTTTCAGCTTTCAGAAATCCTTTTGTTAACGAATTATTCTATCTTTCGAATGGTGAAAACGTGAAACCCATGAATTCTCCAAAAGTAAACGCCTCCGAGACTGAGTGCTGTTGTCCGAGGAGGAGATTCTCTGGTGCCGATGGTGAGCTCTGTGCACAAAGCCCCCGGCTCCTCCCCCGGCTCCTCCCCCCGGCTCCTCCCCCCTGCTCCTCCCCCTCTGCTCCCCCCTGCTCCTCCCCCTGCTCTCCCCTTGCTCCTCCCCTGCTCCTCCCTGTCCTCTCCCTCTCCCCTGCTCCTCCCTCTTGCTCCTCCCCCTCTCCCCCTCCTCTCCCCCTTGCTCCTCCCCCTGCTCCTCCCTTGCTCCCCCCTCCCCCTCCTCCTCCCCCTTGCTCCTCCCCTTGCTCTCCCCCTCCTCCCCCCTGCTCCTCAGAATCAGAAAAGTTTATTGCCATTGTCAATGAACAAATTCACAAACATCAGAAACAGAAGAATCTCCCCTGCTCCTCTCGCCCCTGCTCTCTCGCCCTGCTCCCTGCTCTCTGCCCCTGCTCCTCTCGCTCCTCCCCTGCTCCTCTCCTCTGCTCCTCTCCTCTGCTCCTCTCCTCCTCCCCCCTGCTCCTCCCTCGCTCCCCCGTCAGCAGCAGACTCGCTCCACTCGTTTACAAATGTCCTGCGGACTTTATTGACGTGTGAGTCATGAAAAGAGCAGGGGACGAGCCGAGCCCCCAGAGATCACCCGTGTGCTCGTTGTAAAGGGAGTTTAAACATGAAATATTAATTTTCTTCAAATAGTGAGACTAAAATATCATTTTGTGGGAGTGTAATGTGAAGGAGGAGTTGAACCGGTTATCTTTTAAATAAATATCATTCTTCTCTTTCAGCCAAGCAGACGCAGCAGCGCGGCGTGAACCTGAACTTGAGCCGGGTGCTGGGGGGCAGCGGGGTGTCCTCGGCCCCCGTCAGCCCGTCTCGTGAGCTGAGTCGCCTGGTGCAGCGGCAGAGGGAGCGGCTGCAGGCGCTGGAGGGCCGACTGCAGAGCTGTGAGGACGAGCTGCGCGACTGTGAGGACGCCATCGCAGACGGACAGGTCAGAGCCGGACTCCGCCTTTAGTCACAGTACTTTTCCACGTCTTCTATACACAACAAACCATTTATTTTAGTTCCTGTTTTTCAGCGGGAGAACCTAGAGGAGGACCTGTCTAACCTGGAGCAGCAGCTGAGGAGCACCTCAGTGGAGCTGGAGGAAGAGTACCTCTGGGAACACGAGCTTCAAATGGAACAGGAAACAGAACAGAAGCTCAGCATGCAACTCACAGAGCTCCAGAGCAGAGTGAGAGACTGTGAGGCCAAGCTGCAGGAGTACCTCACGCACGTCCAGGTGAGAGTACCTCACGCACGTCCAGGCGAGAGTACCTCACGCACGTCCAGGTGAGAGTACCTCATGGACAGGTGAGAGTACCTCACGCACATCTAGGTGAGAGTATCTCATGTCCAGGTGAGAGTACCTCACGCCCAGGTAAGAGTACCTCAGGTCCAGATGAGAGTACCTCACGCACGTCCAGGTGAGAGTACCTCATGGACAGGTGAGAGTACCTCAGGTCCAGGTGAGAGTACCTCACGCCCAGGTGAGAGTACCTCATGTCCAGGTGAGAGTACCTCAGGTCCAGGTGAGAGTACCTCAGGTCCAGGTGAGAGTACCTCAGGTCCAGGTGAGAGTACCTCAGGTCCAGGTGAGAGTACCTCACGCACGTACAGATGAGAGTACCTCACGCATGTACAGGTGAGAGTACCTCACGCACGTACAGGTGAGAGTACCTCAGGTCCAGGTGAGAGTACCTCACGTACAGAGAGTATTTCTATATTTGCTGTTGTTTCCAGACTCTGGAGTCGAGCCTGGATCTGGAGCGACAGCAACATGAAGCTGAGCTCAACCAGAAACTCAACGAAGAAGAGGTGAAACGGACACATGAAAGTGCGAGTGCTCGACTCATTTCATTCAGAAGTTCTGGTGTAAAACTATGATAACAACATGTCATATTCATCTCACGAACATAACTATTATTAATATGATGAGGTCCTTTAGAAATCCACTCTTTGTTTCTGTGAACTTAAGCTTTGTCAAACACCATCCAGAGTCTTCGCCTCATCAACCTTTGAATCATTTATTCCTCTTCAAACAGACAATAATCAGTGCTCTCCAAGTGTAAGCTTTACTTTGCAGGAGTCTCATCAAACATTGATCTAATCTTTGTGCAGTGAGACCCCCCTGACCCTTTGAGTCCACGCGATCACATCTCAGGCTGTCCTTTTATCTTTGGACGATGATAAAAGATGTGACAAACTCAAAGGTCCAAATCTGTTCAAATGACCAGATTCAATACTGGAAAATACGTCAAATCAGAACATAAAATAAAAACTTAATAGGAAATAAGACCATTTTGAAAATCAGGAAATTCTAAATATCATATGTAGATCTTTATTTTTTTTTTAATTTTTAATTTTTATTATTATTATTATTATGTTTTCTTTTGAAAATTATTATTCTATTTTTTTTCTCATCTTTATTTTTTACTTTTGCATAGTAAACCATCCAGCAGTCTAAATCTAAATGACAGTAGCTCTGTGGGACGGCCGTAGCTCTGTGGGACGGCCGTGGCTCTGTGGGTGGCGGCCGTGGCTCTGTGGGTGGCGGCCGTAGCTCTGTGGGTGGCGGCCGTAGCTCTGTGGGTGGGCGGCCGTAGCTCTGTGGGTGGGGGCCGTGCTCTGTGGTGTAGGGGCAGTTAGCTCTGTGGGTGGCAGCCGTATAGCTCTGTTGGGATGTGCAGTAGCTCGGTGGGAGGGCAGTAGCTCGGTGGGAGGGCCGTAGCTCTGTGGGAGGGCGTAGCTCTGTGGGGCGGCGGTAGCTCTGTGGGGGGCGGTAGCTCTGTGGGGGCGGCGGTAGCTCTGTGGGGGCGGGTGCGGGGTGACGGTCGTGTGGGGCGGCCGGTAGCGTCTGGGGGAGGGCGTAGCTCTGTGGGCGGCCCGTAGCTCAGGGGGGGCGGTAGCTACTGTGGGGCGGCCGTAGCTCTGTGGGGCAGCGGTAGCTCTGTGGGGCGGCCGTAGCTCTGTGGTAGAGTGCTCGTCTTTTGATCCGAATCCTGCCCCCGACGTTGACATCCTGGTAGAGTGGTCAGATCCACAGGTTGGCGGTGCGATCGCAGCTGCCTCATGTGAATACTTGTCGTGTCCTTGGGCAAGACACTCCCCGGCCCCAGGGTCTGCGTACACTGGTGTGAATGGGTGACTGGTGCCTTGATGGTAGAAAAAGCGCTTGTAAAGAGCAGGTTTAAAGGCCAATAACACATAAATGATGCTAAGTACAAAGCTAACAGCTCGTGAAATTAACTTTTGCATAATTTGTCTCCTTTAACTTTGTGTGAACACAAAGATGTTCTCCGTGTGTTCCTCAGGCCCAGGTTCAGCTGGAGATGGTTCGCTCGGAGCTGGAGGCGCAGAGCCAGAACTCGTCCAGACTGGAGAGCAGCTGCAGAGCCCTGGAGAGCGCCCTCTGCCAGGCCAGCAGGAGAATACAGGTCTGGACTCAGCATGCAAAAACCAAGGCACAGAACAAACAGATAAAAACGAGTTTCTATCTTTTAGCATCTACGTTTTCTGTGATAAAATAATTATTAAAATTGTATTAAAAAAAGTAAAATATATTTACAAATTGTATTGATGGACAAATCATTGTTTTTTATTTTATATTAAATTAAATTTTGTTTTTGGGCTAATCCTTCAGGTTTATTATTATTATTACAAAATGACAACGTTCATAATAAAAACATACAGTGTAAGGGTTTATTTTGAACACTAAGACTTTGTTGTAAAGAAACGGTTAAATTCTAACCAATTTATCATTGTTATACCGTTTACAGTTTTATACAGTCTTAGCTTACACTATTACAAATGCTAATAAATGTCGCATGAGTAAAGTCAACCACATTTTTCTATTTCCTGTTTTTTTAAATTTGTATTATAATTATTTTTTCTAAAATCTTCAAATTATTGTTTGATAAGTGCAAGAAAGTCAAAAGCTTTTATTGGAAAAGTAAAACAAAAACAAAACATTGTGATGGCAAATCTAGACCCCAGTGATGCTTGGACACGGGGCCTGTTTAATGACGCACCACATAACAATATATTGGCTTTTCAAGTATGATTGAAAAAAATAAATAAAAATGATTCCATGTTTTTTGAGTAAAAACTTGAAATGAATCCATTTACAAAGTACAAGTGCTGAACAAGGATCAAACAAGGACTGTGAGTACAAACTGGACCGTCTCAAGACAAAAACGTCCTAGTTTTGGGACACGACAGGGTCTAAACTGGAACTAAACCAGGCCTAAACCAGGACTATCGCTGATCAAAGCTAAACTAGTCTCAAGTGAACAAGAACAAGTGGCTTTACATTCAGCAGGAGCGAAGCAGAGGCACCGTCTCTCCAGTGATCCACACTTCCATCGTGAATAAGACCCAGACTTTCAAGTATCTGAATTCCGCCTCAATCTTCTGCCAGTAAAAGATGTATTAATGAGGGAAAGCGCTCAAAAGTTGTGTTAAAAGTTGTTTTTGCCGGCTGTCTCTTCACAGCGGAAGCAGAGAAGGCCGAGCTCATGCCGCTCAGTCTGGGGATGTGCCCGGGCACTTTGGCCGCCCGGGCACTTTGGCCGCCGGAACGAGTCAAAATGAATTCAGAAGATCCATCTTGATTTAGCACGTTGTGAGTTTTTCCACTAAAACCCGTCTGTGCCTCAGGAGAAGGAGCAGGAGCTGGAGCAGTTGACCAAAGAGCTACGGCAAGTGAACCTCCAGCAGTTCATCCAGCAGACGGGGACCAAGGTGACGGTGCTGCCCGCCCAGAGCGCCACCGAGACGGGCAACGGCAAGTGCACGCCGCCCTCTGACGTTAAAAAAAAGACCTATGATGCAACATGTTTGAGTAACCGTGTCAAAGTCCTGTTTTCCCGCCCACATTTTTGTACTTACGACAATTTAAAAAAGACAATCTGTTACGACGAAATGCCACTTCATGACTGCGGTTTCCAATGACGATCAACTCAATATTAAGTACCTGAAAAGGAGCATAATATGTCCATTTTCATGTATTCACACACTAAAATGTAGAATTTATTTAATTTTTTTATTCTTCTTTTTTTTTGCTGTTTTATTTTTTATTAGAACATAGAACAATAAAACGGCAACAGAAAAAATATATATTAAAACATGAGAAAATAACACAAAAATAATGAGGTAATTAAAGGAATAAAAGTAGAAAATATGGGAGTGGCATCAATAAAAAAATTAAAGAAGAAGAATTAGAATAAGAATAATTGTCCCATTGTTTGTTTTTTATGTCCTATGGGTAATTTTTTTCATCATGTGCCAAGTTACAGGTCAGATCTGTGGAGAGGGTAAAGAAAAACAGCACATATTCACACACTAAATTGTTGCTTTTCTTCTCTTTTTTTTGTTCTATTTTATTTTAGAGCAACACAAAAACACACACACACAAACACCCACAAATAATGTGCTGGAACATGTGGTAAATAAAGGAATAAAAGGGAGTGGCATCAAAAAAAATAAAAAAGTTTAAAAAAAAGAAGAATAATTAGAGCATATAAAGTTCAGAATAATTGTCCCATTGTCATTTTTATATTTGTCTATTTTCAAGTTTGTCCAGTCGCTAATCGTCGGAGCGGTAATTTTTTAAATTCAGTTACAGGTCAGATCTGTGGAGAGGGTTACGCACGTACGACAGTCTGAGCGGCAGAATTAAGGGAAACTGATCGAATAAAACGTATTTCTTTCTTCTTTAATCCCAAAGCCTGTGATAGTCGGTGATAAATGTGACGGCGTTTATCTGGTTTTTCCACGACTGTTAACTGGAGTTTTCTTCTTTTAAATGTCAGATACAAACTAAATATTTAGCTAGAGTTGAAGACCTTCACAGCCTGTAGCAGCTCGTTCAGAAACGTTGAACAGCAAAAGAAATGTCTGTCAACTAGAGCTGGGAATCACAATTCGATGCGATTCACGATACTGAACACGCCCGTTTTAATCATCAAAACAGTCAAAATGTCCCATGTTTGTAGCATAAAAACGTTTTCTTTCTTTAAACGAGCAGCAAAATTGTGAGCGCTGTCACACAATAATTCGGGAAATTCTACCAAAAATAACCCACGATATCGACACTGTATCAGCAAATTTAGTATCACGATATATCGATATTTCAATATTTTGGGCGTTTTCAGAGCGAAGACGTTTCGCCGGTCGCTTCTTCAGCCTTTTTAGTGCCGAGTTATAATGGGTTCTTTGTGGTTCCTCTCTCTTTCTGACGGAGAACCAAAAGCCCCCTGAAGATGAGATGTAGCACTTTAACTAAACATCTTCCATCGATTTGAACTCATTGATTAATTCAACTGTATTCCTGATTCACTGTCCATGTTTCTGTTTGTCTCATCGTGTCGTATGTAATGCTATTCCAAGAACACCGCTCACCACTGTGACTAATGCGGGTGGCTCAGGCTTTTCCACAGCGCCCCCTTGTGGTCGAGACAGAACAAACAGCGCGCAAATGGCCCTTCTCCTTTCTCTGAATCAGAATAACAAAGACATACGTTTCTCTCGCTATTTTTAGCCTCGTATTAAAAGGGCTTTTCGTCTTTCCATCTCACAGAGGAAGAGCGCGGCTCCCTGAAGCGCCTGGGCTCGTCTCGGCTCTTGCCCGCGGACCTGCGATCGCTTCAGCAGAGCCCCGTCTCCACCGGCTTCAACCCCGAAGGCATCTACGTCTGACCCGCCGCGGTCCCCCCGAGGCGTTTGTGGGGGCCAATGGAAAATCCTTTTAACGCTCTGCGGTTCGGAGCAAAGACTGCGGGATTAACAGCCTCTGAGAAATGATCGCGCGGCGGCTAAGAGAGACTTTTGTTTAGCCTAGACGAGACTCGCGCTCATGGTTAAGGTAAAGTCCACGTTGCGAAACGCTGGGTCGAGCTTGTCAGGAGCAGTGGGCGACCTTTGGGATGCAACGATACAGTTCTGTTGATGATTTGACACATTTGAGCTTAGTTTAATTTTGTTTATTTCACAGGGAACACACAGGAGACTTAATCAAAGAAAACATGGACGAGATGCTTTGTACCAGACGCTACCGCTCAGAGCTAATCAGTTCCATTCTGTTACAGAGTTGGAAGAGAAAGCTGTTTGGCCTAGTGCAGTTTTTTAAGTCTCAGAAAAGCTAAAAGTTTCCCAATTCCCATGGTATTTTTTTTGCTGCTAATTAGAAAACAATTAAACACCTGGTTGCTATAAACTTGAAACATAACATTTCAATACATTTCAGCACGACAGCTGTAAACTAGAGTTAAGGATTCACAGGTTGTGTAATTTTGCCATCCAAACGAGAACTCTTTTCTTCTTTCTGATCACTGAAATTATGTAACGTTTCTGAGTAAAAGTTATGAGATAAAACACAGCGTTTACCTTAAGCCGTGAGTGAATTACGAGCACCTTTATTTAATGACATGCAAAGCCAAAAGAGAGTTTTTTAAGCTTCATATTTTTGTCACTCCTGCGTCTACTTCAACGTTAGATAAAAAGTGACTGAAAAATAAAACCTTCTCAGTCAGAATATCGCGTCAAACCTTTAGAGACTGTTTAGGTCCTTTATCTGCGAAGGACGGCAAGCTTTTCCTTTCCAAACCAAAGTAAACGACAGCACGAGCGGACACGGGTACTGAACGGTGACACCAGAACTGACGGCGTATCGTTGCATCCCTGGTGATTTCAACAGTCACGCGCACATCAGCGGATCTCGAGCTCGGTCAGGAGTCATTGGACGATTAGCCTTTTGTGCACGGTTTGGGTGCAGGGAGAACATGCAAACTCCACGCAGAAAGGTCCCTCAAGACACGGGAGTCGGAACCAGGGACCTTCTCACTGTGTGGCAAATTCTCCGCCCCCTAAGCCACCTTGATGTCAGAATTCACGTTTGAACATTATCGCGGACAAATCACCCGACTCTCAAAACCAGCATTCATCAATTTGTGTTTTCGATGCGATGGAGAAACTTTACATTTAAAAAGGCGCACTACGTAACTTTTCACGGTAGTTCGCCGCCTGCTTATCGGCCCGGAAGGTTCCACAGTTCGGCATTAAATGCATCTTATGTTGCATTCATTCACTTACAGCCGTTTTATTGCTTGAAAAATTTATTGCTTGTTCTTACCGTGAGCGAGGTCGTCTCTTCAGGTTCAACGCGACACTGCGGAACATTCCGGGCAAAGCAACAGCACCTCCACGGAGACCGCCAGAAAAGTTACACGGCGCACCTTTAAGAAAAATGGACGATTGTCGATCTGTGTGCAAAAGGTCTAAATGTAAAACGCGTGCAATGACCACAGCCATATGCCATTTCCTTATGGAAGTGAACGATGCGAAACGAAAAGGTGGGCGACAATGACGATAACATTTTTGTTTGTTTGTTTGTTTTGAAATGTCTTGGTTTAAGTTTGAGAATAAACTACAAAATATATATGTATAACCAACAACTCATTCAATTGTTCAGTCTTATGATATTCTTATGTCTTTGGTTTCGAAATTGACTGACAAAACCGTTGGTGGCCCACCTTTGATACACTGCAGAAAATGACTTAACAACAAGAGTGAATGTGACTTGAATTCAGAAGTTTGTTCAACTGGTTTTATTTGCTTTTTTTCAAACTTAACTTTTTGGTTCGTCAAGACATACGAAATCTGCAAATGGAAAACGATATATTTTACTCCGTCAAATTGCAGATTTTCGATTCATGATGTTTAGATTTCAGCCCATGCGATCGTGGTTCAGAACGGTTTCTGAAATTCGTGAATCCATTTGGACAGAAAAACTTTAAAAGATCTAGTTTTTAATAACTAACAATTCTAAATAAATCAATTTAACAAAAAACAAAAAAATGAAATCACTGTCAGCTAAATCCATGCGCCCTAAATAACAATACAAATAAAATAATAATATCGCTAATAATGTTCATCTTTTTCAGGTGTATCTGGTGTCAATACATCTCAGCCGTGGTTCAGCGCTTTCATGAGTTCGAAAATCGATTTGGAGACAAAACAAATTCGTCACAAGTTTTCCACAGACACAAATGGGAAAATCCTCCATATTTCAAAGGGGCGACACAACACGGCAAATGGGCCGAGACCCCGTCGGTGCCATACATCTCACGCCACGCTCCACGCGCCTCCAAAATGCTCTGAAATGTGAGCAATGAGTCATCCTGGTGTGCCGTACCGCGCATCACCACTTGGGGGCAACATGACATAAAAGTGTGATGGAGCGTCTGGGTTTTTGGTTGGGTTATTTATAAACACTGCAAAAAAATGTACAAAGAACGGACTCCGATTCACAATATTAATTCAGTGATTTTGAATAAATGTGAGACTTTAGTTTAGACGTTCTTCTAAACCACATTCAGTTATATTCCACTGGCAGTGCTATATACATACTTGTATATACACATATATGCATACTTATATATACACATATATACATATAGCGCCCCCTGTGTCTGTGTGTGGAAGAGCGCCCCCTGTCCTCAGACCCTCTTTCTGCTGGAAAAAGTACAGAACATCCAGAGGGAAAAAACCACAAGGAGAGATACTACTGAACCAGGTCTAAACCAGGACTGAACCAGGACTGAGGTCTGACCAGGTCTGAACCAGGTCTGAACCAGGTCTGAGCCAGGTCTGAACCAGGTCTGAGCCAGGTCTGAACCAGGTCTGAACCAGGACTGGACCAGGTC